>OY744464.1:2421376-2841855 GCA_963556145.1 Hygrocybe punicea
CAGACAGTAAAATGACAATAGATAATGGTTAAGGACAATAGAAAAACAGATGTTGCAGAGAAAGATTTAGAGGGCACTTCAAAAGGTGTTGGTGTATTTAAAACCATGATTTTCTATCAGGTGAAGGAGGAGATAAGCATTCAGTTCCAATGTTACACAGCACGTCACAAAGCATCACACCCGCTTCTCTTGAGTAAACTACTGACCTCCTCCTTCACCTGATAGAAAATCATGGTTTTAAATACACCAACACCTTTTGAAGTGCCCTCTAAATCTTTCTCTGCAACATCTGTTTTTCTATTGTCCTTAACCATTATCTATTGTCATTTTACTGTCTGTCACGCTAAGTCATGTGGTGTAGTCATATATGGATGACATCTATCTTATATAATATGCTCATCAAACCTCGGGTTCTCGGCAGCTTCCTTATTCAGAAATGCACAGCCACCATTTAGAAATTGTGTTTCCAATACTCGCTGAAAACGGCTGTAATTTATTAAAAGACTCGTTCTTTATCAGACCTGGTTCAGTGAGGATTCGTAATTAATTAATTAATTGATTAATTAATTAATAAAGTTGATCACCTATAGACAAAAATTTTTTGGGCAAGAGATATGATTCTACTTCTGATACCAGAGAATAACACCATGTTGGGGCCATGTGTGGACAAGCTTACATAAGCATCCAAATATGGGTTGCCTCAGAAAAGACACATTACCTTCAAATTATATTCAAAATATTTGTACTGACTTCAATTCTTATCGGAATCAGCTGAAAATCGAACTGCTGACTAATATGACCATTTCGGGCAAGGTGTGACAGTCATATGTGACCAATCTAACCATATAAGGCAATTTCTGATATTATATAGCAAATTTTTTACTGATCACAATGGTGACAGTCACATGTGACCAGTCTAACTATATAAGGTAATTTTACATGATATATGCTAAATTTTAAGCTGATCACAGGAGTCATAGTCACATGCGACCACTATTACTATATATGGAAATATCAGCCATATAAGCAGAAATGAGCTTAACTCAGATAATATACTGATATTTTTACTTAAAACATAAAATTCAATGTGACATCGCCGTATATATACATTATCTTATATGCTAATTATATATTTCAAGCAAAATTACGATGTTCATAATAATCATACAAACAAAAGTTCAATAAAAGAAGAAAGACTTTGTTCATGCCATATATAACATTAGCCCAATCACCAAGCACAGCTGTCTTCATGTTATCATCTGTTGCACAGCATACAAGGTCCTGGAGAAGGGAAGTCAATTATTATCATAATGTTTAGGAGACAGTTGTATTTGACAGTTGACCTATTGCTTCCTCAACATTTCTTTTATGGCTGAGCATATTATATAATGATACAGCACAGAAGACATGACAGTAATAGAGGAGGTTGATGAACACTCAAGACACTCTATGTAGTTTAGTTTTTCTACTTTTCATGTTGCTGAGGTGAGAGATGGGCTTATTAGAACAATTGGCAGTATACAACATATGATATATATCTTATACCATATGTAACATGCTTTATACAATTGTTTATGTCGTCATGGAAGTAGAGAGGGGAAAAAAAGAACTCGTTCATGCCATGCGCAGCACTGGCCCACTAAACAAGTAGGGGGGCAGGAGGAGGAGGCAGTCAGTGTGGTTGAACGGGAGGCATCGGACCACTTCTGGGGGTGTACTTACAGTCCAGTGTGTCCCTCCTAACAGATCCTACAGTGGTTTGGCTGTCCGACTTCGGGGGGTAGAGATCTGGTTTGGGGGGCATGAGGAGGAGGGGGTCAGTACAACTCAATAGGACACATCGGACCACTTGTGGGGGCTGTTTACAGTCCATTTGGTCCTACATGACTACTCCTCACTCAGTTTTGTGGGGCACGATCCGCAGGTAGAGATTTGAGACTGGGGGAGTACTGAGAAAGACTCTGTGACTGACTGTGACAATTTCCTTTTTGGATCAAATTCCGCGTCATACAAATTTTTTTTCTGCTCCTTTGGAGAGGTTTTTGATTTTTTACAACCTCAAAATAAATCCTATATTCATGAAAATATTTGAGGATGAAATTTCAAAAATCTAGTTTATTCCTGAATTTTTCCAAAAGAAATGGGTCAAAAATGCAGAATTTGGCTCTATGGTTGATTTCAAACATTAATTAATCAATTAATTAATTAATTACTGATGAACTGCCATATATCCTGGACTCATAAGAACGAGTCTTCCATAAATGGAAGAACGCGTAATTAAAATGATCCATTATTTGGCTTTGTTGTGATGTAAATTTATAATCTGTAAATGTCTCATCCCACGACTCATTGTTATTCTTAAGATCTTGGCCTGTTCTCCAGGGCTTGAATAAAGTAAGCATAGTGACACAGTAATATTCTTTATCTCCTCGATCTCTTCTTGGAAGTGAACCTCCGACAAAGTTAGGCACAACTTTTTTATATGATGAATGATATTCTATCCAGTGTGTTTCATGTAATGGATGAGCTGACAAAAAAAACTTATGAGGCTGTTTGTTGTCTGCATCAATATTGCTGGCATTATCACGTCCTCTTTACCAATGTCATTTCCATCTTCATCAGCAAATAATAGACTCACTTGAATCAGTGTTGCTTTCAGTGACCTCCTACCAGTTTATTTCAATAGGTTATGAGCCCTGCGCTCTAGCTTAATGAATAACCGCCCCCCCTTCGCCCAAACCGTTTGTTACTACGCCGAATCGATTGGGAACAACTATCGTATGCTAAAACCTGGCCGTTCCCGAGATCGACCCCTGTTTTCAACAACTACCCATCAGACCAACTCGAATCGTTGTCAGTGCTCGCTTCGGCACGTATACTTTGCCCTAGCAACAGTACAACATCCTCGTCTTAGCGCTTCGTCGTCCGGAGTCGATTTACTTTGCCTGTGTTAGTAACTTCAGAACAGTTTATTGCTGTTTCTGAGTCTATTTGGGTTTTGGGCTACTGTGGTTGTGTGAGGTCATTGTAGGCCGCTTTTTGGGCTTGGGTTAGGCTTGATTTCGTCTCAAATAGGTGTGTGGGGTGTGCATCCATCTTCTCTGACAGTTCTACCTGTTGGGAGTGGTTATTGGTCTGTTGAGAAAGGACTAGAACAAGGCCAAGTCATAGTGAAGTGCTACTTCCCTGGGCCTCCTCTGGAGTGTTACCCCAGTTGCCTCTGCACCTCTCATTGTGATACAGCACGTAGGGAGATTGGGCTGGCGGGTATTCAGTTGCCTCCCCTTCAGATTTTGCTCTGAAGACTCTCCATTTTCAACTACTGCTGTCCTGAGCCAATTTCGTCTGATTGAGAACAGATTTATTGATTTCTCTGCTTTAAGGAGACTGTTTCCAGCTTCACTTCCTACCACACCCCCCACATCTAACTAGAGTCGTATATTGAGCACCATCATGTCTTCTGACACTAAACACACATTCCCTGCTCTCTCCAGCTCCAATTGGGGTCAGTGGTCTGACAACATAGAGGCTTATTTAGCCACCAAGGAGCTTTGGGAATACGTTGATGGTTCTACACCCCAGCCTGTGCCAGCTGATGCTGCACATCCTACTGCTGCTGAGAAGAAAGAGCTTGCTGAGTGGAAGAGGAAAGCTGCAAAAGCTAGTGGGGAGATTTGGCTTGCACTGGAGGACAACCAGAAAGTGCACGTAAAAGCCTCAAAGGGGAATCCTGTTGCGATGTGGAAGGCCTTGGAGGCAGTCCACCTCCAAAAACGGCCAGGCGCTCGTTTCAACGCCTACAAAATCCTGTTCAGCACTCGCAAAGACGACAATGAGACGGTCACTGAGCTCATGGCTCGTGCTGACAAGGCCATGCAGGACATTCAAGCCCTGCATCCACCCGAATTCACCCTTGATGACCTCGACAAAGAACTCCTTTCCATGAGTCTCATCCTCGCTCTCCCCTCCGAATTCGATAACTTCGCATCATCTCTAGTCCTCCTCGACACTCTCGACCTCGACAAACTCAAATCCGCATTCCAAAACGAAGAAAGCCAACGTCTTGCGCGCACCCTTGGTTCTTCATCCCACCTTGCCTCATTCGCTACAAAAGTCACCTGCTATTTCTGTGGAAAAGAAGGCCATGTTGAGAGGGACTGCTCAATCAAGCAGAAAGCCTCAGCTGAGGCCAAAAAGCAGGGTGGCAACAAGCAGGGTCAGGGAAACCAATGGGCTTGGAAGCGCAAGCAAAATGCAAAGGAGGCCTCCCAAGACACTCCTGAGAGCGCTCCTGCACAAGCCAGCAATATTGCTGTTGTTGAGTTTGCGGGCAATGCAAGTTATCTTCCTCCTTCTCACCGCAGCAATTGGTTGCAATCTCGAGCATGCACTGACTGGAACCCGGATACAGGTGCCACATCACATATGACACCCCACCGACACTGGTTTATCTCCTATTCCCCCCACATTGTCCCAATTCGCCTCGCCAATGATTCAATCATCTACTCAGCTGGGATGGGATCTGTGGAGTTTCAACCAGTCGCTAGGAGTATACCCCTGTATCCTGTTGTATTCCATGACGTCCTTCATGTACCTGATCTTGGCAGTAATCTACTCTCTCTGTTTCACCTCACACGTCAGAAAGGCTTCAAAATAGCCATTGAGGATGACAGGGTTCTGTTCCATCAGCAGAACCAACTTCGTTTTACTGCCACTGTTGACATTCACAACGTCGGGTACTTGGATGGCAAAGTCATTGTCCCCCAGTCTCAGTCTGCTCACGCAGTTAGCACTTGTTTGCTGGATCTCACTCTCTGGCATCGTCGTTGTTCCCATCTCAACTTTGCTGATGTGGAACTCATGCGCAAGAACAAGCTCGTCACAGGGATGGTGATCAAGTCTCAAGTCTACTCCTGATCCCATCTGTGAACCATGCATCTTTGGAAAGCAACACCGTCATGACATTCCCAAAACAGCCACTCGTTGCACTCAGATTCTTGATCTCATTCACATGGATCTGATAGGCCCACTGCCTGTGCAAACAGCAGAGGGTTATCGCTATTGGGAACTGTTAATTGATGACAAGTCACGCTGGAAAACTGTTGCTTTCCTCAAGAAAAAGAGTGATGCATTGGCTTCATTCAAGCTGTTCAAGGCAGATGCAGAGAACCAGACTGGCAGGAGAATCCGGTCTACCAGGGATGACAAAGGAGGTGAATACATTGGCCATGAATATGTTGACTTCTGTGCCAGTGAGGGAATCAAATGCCAACACACTGAACCAAATGAACCCCATTAGAATGGAGTTGCAGAACGTGCCAATCGTGATGTAGCTGGTGCTGCTACTGCACTCCTGGTTTAGGCAAAACTCCCTCCCTCCTTCTGGAAGCTAGCTGTGGCAGCCTTTGTGCACACCAGCAATAGGACACCTACCTCTGCATTGGATGGAGAGACACCCTACTATGTCTGGAAACATAAACGGCCTGACATTTCTTACTTTCGAGTGTTTGGTTGCTTGGCGTATGTGCTGGTTCGCAAGGAAAAGAGGAAAGCACTGCAACCACACTCAAAGAAGTGTATCTTTGTTGGCTATCCAGAAGGTGTCAAAGCATGGAAATTCTGGGACCCAGTAGAAAAGCAGATTATAATCAGTAGCCATGCAGTATTTGATGAGCGGTGTTTCCCTGGGAACTCTCCCACTGCCATTAACCTTGTCTCTGAGCCACCTGTTGTGGAGGCTCCTCCCAAACATCCTGGAGTGGTGCTCCATCCAGAGGGAGATGATGACAATGGTGATGAAGCACCTGCTCCTGCTGATGAAAATGATCCTGCACCTGGTGTTCCACTTCCTGCTGCTCCTCCAGTAGGTCCTGTTCGCAATCCAGCACCTGTTCTTCCACCTCCCAAATGCACAAATCCCCCCAGGTCCAGTCGTCCTCAAGGCTCCCTCAATGAATCTGCACTAGAGAGAAAGTACTTCACTCAGCCTGTGCCCCTACCTCAAACTCCTCCCCCATCTTCAGCTACACCCACTCCTGATCCCTTGCTTATGCCTCCTGTAAATCCAGCGCCAGCTCCAGCTCCAGCTTCAACTTCAACTCCATCAACTACATCTGTACATGACTCAAGCAGTGATGATGAACTCGATCTCCTGCCCAGAAAGTGATGATGAACTGGAATATGCTGATGCTGTCAGAGCAGGTCTAGCTTTTGTCACAGAAGGCCAACATCATGCCTACTTGACTTGGGATCAAGCAGTTGAATATGCATTCAATACCTCTGAGTGGGCATGCAAGACAGTCAATCATGATGGAGAGCCAAACTCCTATGCTGAAGCAATGTCTCGCCCAGAAGAGGAGAGGAAACTCTGGCACAAAGCTGCTCTAGATGAGATTCAGGCCTTGATTGAGAATGGCACCTTTGATCTGGTTCAGCTTCCACCTGGCCGCAAAGCTATTGGCAGCCGCTGGGTGTTCAAAGTCAAAAAGAATGCTGATGGATCTATTGAGCGTCACAAAGGGAGATTGGTGGCCCAAGGATATTCGCAACGCCCAGGCTTTGATTTTACTGAAACATTTGCTCCTACTCCAAAATGGGCTGCTTTACGCGCCATCCTGGCATTGGCTGCACTTGAGGATCTCCACTTGGAGAGTGTAGACATTTCATCTGCATTTCTCAATGGAACCCTTGAAGAAGAAGTCTACATGCGCCAGCCAGAGGGATTTGTTGAGAAGGGCAATGATTGGGTCTGGCATTTGCAGAAGTCACTCTATGGGCTCAAACAGGCTGGAAGGTGCTGGCACAAGAAGCTCAATGCTGTCTTGGAGTCCATGGGCTTCAGGAGGATTGTTTGTGAACACAGCATCTGGATTTATGGCAAGGAGGACATGCGCATTATCATCCCAGTCTTTATTGATGATATGACCATTGCCTGCAAGTCCAAGGAGAAAATCAATCAGGTCATTGCAGAACTCAAGTTGCACTTCAAGCTCAGAGAACTGGGACCCACGTCATGGCTGTTGGGTGTTGAAATCATCAGAGACAGATCCAAGCACACTCTATCACTTTCTCAGCGCCAGTACATTCTCACACTGCTGGAACGCTTTGGACTCTCTGATTGCAACTCACTCAGCACTCCCATGGATCCTGGCTTGAAACTCAGCAATGACATGTCTCCTACATCCTCCAAAGACATTGAGGAGATGCGTGCTGTTCCATACCTCCAAGCAGTTGGTGCATTGATGTATCTTGCCACTGCTACTTGTCCTGACATTGCCTATGCTGTTGGTGTACTTGCCCGGTTCAACAAGAATCCTGGAATGACCCACTGGAAAGCAGTGAAACATCTCTTCAGCTACCTCAAAGGCACTCTTAACCTCAAGCTTACCTATGCACCTGATCCCACATCCACTCAATTGTTCACCACTTACACCGATGCAGACCATGGTGGCAATCCTGACAATGGACGATCCACAAGTGGTTATGTGGTGAAGATGGGCACTGGTGCAATCAGCTGGTCAAGCAAGCTTCAAGGGATTGTTGCGCTGTCAACCACAGAAGCAGAGTATGTTGCATCAACCTCTGCTGGCCAGGAAATCCTTTGGTTGTGGAATCTGTTCACTGAACTGGGATACACCATCACCACCTCCTCACCACTTCTCATTGATAACCAATCTGCAATATCTGTTGCCAAGAATCCTGAGCATCATGGACGCATGAAACACTTGGATCTGCGGTTCTACTGGTTGCGTGATGAAGTGGAGAAGGGCAACATTAATGTGATGCATGTCAGGACAGATGATATGCCTGCAGACATCTTGACTAAAGCTCTTGGCCGGCCCAAGGTGATTGCTAGGGTGGAAATGTTGGGATTGAGAAACTTGTAGAGTTGCCTGATCAAGAGGGAGTGTTAGGTTGTGATGAGTCACTCTACCACAAGAGAGTATGGACTTAGTAGACTTGTTTAGAGGGCCAGTGCTTCGCATGGCATGAACGAGTTCTTCCTAAAGTTCCAATCTTTGCTCTGAATTGATTCACTGCCACCTCATAAATCATATTGAGCAAGACTAAGCCCGCCACACCCACCCATTATTATAGTGCAAAAGTTGTTGATGTAGACTTGCTGAGCCCAACCACTTTTTATTTTATATATCTCATGCAAATTTAGAGAAAAATTTGGCCACCCACCCACCCACACATGACTTTAAGCATATATTGCCAGCACAAGATTCTTGTCTCTTGTCATATCCCATGCAGCTCTGCCGGATTCCGACGAACTCCGCTCCGGACTTTTCCGCCGACTTATCTTATCTTATCTTCTCGCGTACGTTATTGTTCTTCTCTTGTTAATTACTATTCTTCCCCATCTCTGTTTACTCCGACCTCCTTTTCTCTTCCTCCCCTTTGTTTACTTGTCACCGTACATAGCAACCTTTTATCCCTTTTATTTTCTTCCGAACTCCGAACCTCTTTCCGGAGTTCATATTGTCTTCATGTCTCCAAGGACATGACAATTAGTTTACCAAGTATATAAACTAGAACTACAATGTCCTGTAACTCCGTTCGGAAAATCAACTTGAGTTCCTTATTTCTTACCCACTCTCAAACTTAAGGCTTTCCCTTAAGCTCATTAATTATCTTAGTACTTAGTCCGGAACTCCGGACTAACTCCGCTCCGTCCACGTCTTCTCAATATGACTTAAGGAAGTAGTGAACCTACTTCAAGAGTTGACGTCTCCGCTCCTCTGAAGAACTCCGATCCTTCCAGAGTTGCACGCCTCTAACATCTCTGCATTGTCTAACATCAACATCCGATAATTTATCAAGCATACCGTCATATGAACAAGTATTTCCAGTAGTCATACCATCATGGAACCAAACCTTCTTGTCTGCACTTATGATTCTACTGGTGAAATGATATTGGCCATGATAAACTATTCCTTTCAACCTCAATAACTTGATGCCTTTGTCAGTCTCAAACTCAAGTGTATGACTGGTCTCAATGTCCATGAGTGGATATTCCAGAACAAGCACAGGTGGCACTTTATTGTAGAATAAGATGTGTTGCATAGCCGATTGATACTTAGAACACCTTCGATGTGTTTGTTGGGACAATGTTTCAATCCAATTCATAGTAGACCCTTGAACTGAAGTTTCTCCATGTAAAACATAACCAAGTTGATTATCCACTGGTTTTTCAGCAAATTTACACCTTGTACATTGATGCTGAGAAGATGTGACTGCAGTGTCTACGTGTACTTGGGGAAGTGGGCCATCACAAGCGTGGCATGAACGAGTTCTTCTTGGTTCTATTCAATCATTTGATGTCCATTATTTATTCTACATAATCTGCAGTTGTAATGTATAACAAGAATAATCATAGTATATGTGAACATTGTTGGAATTTGGAATCATACATTCTATGTTATCCCATTCTGTTAGTAACAATGTACTACTTGTCCTCAGTTGGGGCCTTTGATCAAGGGACTACTAATCTCTTGGACAATATTATTGACACTTGTTCCTGCCATACTTGTATATTACTAGTCAACCAACATTGTAGTGGACTGAATGTCAGTTATACAACAGTTTATCCTGGCATTTACCACTACCACTGTTACCATTACTTACCAGTGCTCGGGCAATAAGTAACAATAAGAACTTAAGTGTTTGACATCATGTAATGTATTTATAACATTCCTATATTTAATGGCCCACTTTCCCACCCTGAAGATTTCCTTCAATTTTGATGTCCAATATGAATTTACAAATGGTGAAAATTCTGAATGTCCCACTTTCCCACACAATAGTCCTCAATTATATTAAATTACTGGTTTTGAGCATAAACTGCTAGCACAAGAATTTTATCTTCATATCTTTTAAAACCATCATCTGACATGATACCAATGTGACCATCTTGCTTACATGTTGCTCCAGTTGTCATACCATCATGATACCAAATTGTGCCATCTTCTGATATGAATTGAGATGTAGAGTGATATCCTCCAACATATACAATACCTCTTAGATACAAATTTACTGACTTGTCATTTACATTTACAGTTATTTGATGGCTGGTAATCATGTTTATGTTGGGATATTCTAATACCAGCAACTCAGGTGTTTTGTATAGTATATGGTACGGATAATTGAAACATTACATAGTGGACCGAGCCATGTACCGTGTAAACAAGGCCACCAGAGATTTCTGGTGCTTCAATCAATGGTCAGATAAACCAACCCGTCTTTGTGAAGAAATCACATATGCAATGATGCATTGGCATTCACATTGGCCTGTCATGCAACACAAGTTAAATGAATGGTCAGAATGTGTCACTGACAACAAGAAAGGAACTGTAAAACAGACATGAGAACTGTTGAGACCAGAGGGAATGGGGAACAGCAGGGGCAGTAGGAACACAACACAGTAGAATAGCATGTTATGCACTAGCAGATGATGTGTTACAAGTGTAGCATTTAGATTTCAAAGATAAATTTGGAAATTGATTATATAATATTTGATTTCTATTTAATAATTAAATATAAGTAAATATATGAGTCAAAAATGCAAGGCCTGACACCCCCAACTTCGCGTTTTCAAGAGAAACAGGGTACGGGGATCTAGATGAGGGGTGTGGGACGGGGTGACATGGTGAGTGAAAACGGGGGGGGGGGGGGGGGTGGTTGGGCAGACAGCCGGAATCCGAGGGCCTGAGACCCCCCCGACCCCTCATTTTCAACGCGAATGAGGTCCGGGGGGTGTAGACTGGCCGGGGGTGGTCGAAAACGGGTGTCCTGGAGGTAGAAAAAGGGAGGGTGGTGGTGGTTGGGCAGAATGCCGGATCGCGAGGGCCTGAGACCCCCCGACCCCTCGTGGTCGACGCGAACGAGGTGCGGGGGGTGTGCACTGGTTGGGGGTGATCGAAAATCGTACAGGGTGGGGCGTCCCAGGGGATGAAAAGGGGGGGGGGTTGCCGGTTGAGCAGACAGGCGGAATGCGAGGGCCGGAGACCCCCCGACCCCTCGTTTTCGACGCGAACGAGGTGCGGGGAGTGTAACCTAGCCGGGGGTAGTCGTAAAAGCCGCAGGACGGGTTGTCCTGGGGGATGAAAAAGGGGGGGTGTTGCTGGTTGGGCAGACAGCCGGAATGCGAGGGCCTGAGATCCCCCGACCCCTCGTTTTCGACGCGAACAAGGTGCGGGGGGTGTAACCTAGCCGGGGGTGATCGAAAACCGGACGGGATGGGGCGTCCCCGGGGGATGAAAAAAGGGGGGGTTGCTGGTTGGGCAGACAGCCGGAATGCGAGGGCCTGAGACCCCCCGACCCCTCGTATTCAACTCAAACGAGGTGCGGGGGGTGCACAGTAGCCGGGGGTGATCGAAAACCGGACGTGGTGGGGCGTCCCAGGGGATGAAAAAAGGGGGGGTTGCTGGTTGGGCAGACAGCCGGAATGCGAGGGCCTGAGATCCCCCGACCCCTCGTTTTCGACGCGAACGAGGTGCGGGGGCTGTAACCTAGCCGGGGGTGATCGAAAACCGGACGTGGTGGGGCGTCCCAGGGGATGAAAAAAGGGGGGGTTGCTGGTTGGGCAGACAGCCGGAATGCGAGGGCCTGAGACCCCTCGACCCCTCGTATTCAACTCAAACGAGGTGCGGGGGGTGCACAGTAGCCGGGGGTGATCGAAAACCGGACGTGGTGGGGCGTCCCAGGGGATGAAAAAAGGGGGGGTTGCTGGTTGGGCAGACAGCCAGAATGCGAGGGGCCGGAGACCCCCCGACCCCTCGTTTTCGACGCGAACGAGGTGCGGGGGGTGTAGCCTAGCTGGGGGTGGTCGAAAAAGTCGCGGGACGGGCTGTCCTGGGGGATGAAAAAGGGGGGGTGTTGCTGGCTGGGCAGACAGGCGGAATGCGAGGGCCGGAGACCCCCCGACTTCTCGTTTTCAACGGGAACGAGGTGCGGGGGATCTAGACTGGCCGGGGATGGTCGACAACGGGGCTGGACCGGGTGTCCTGTTGGTAGAAAAATGGCGGGTGGTGGTGGTGGGGCAGACAGCCGGATCGCGAGGTTTTGAGACCCCCCACTCGCGCGTTTTCAACGGGAACGAGGTGCGGGGGGTGTAGCCTGGCCGGGGGTGGTCGAAAACACGGCGGGACGGGCTGTCCTGGTGGTTGAAAAAGGGGGATGTTGGTTGTTGGGCAGATAGCTGGATCGCGAGGGCCTGGGACCCCCCGACTCCTCGTTTTCAACGAGAACGAGGTGCGGGGGGTCTAGACTGGCCAGGGATGGTCGAACATAGGGCTGGGTGGGGCGTCCTGGTGGTTGAAAACGTTGGGGGGCGCTGGTTGGGCACAAGGCGGGAATGTGAGGTCCTCAGACCTCCCGACCCCTGGTTTTCGATGGAAACGGGTTGCGGGGGCTACAGACATCAGTACTAGACCAAGGACAATAAAACTACGTCCATACCTCTGTTACACCACCCCCTCGACGATGTTGCTGTTGAGCAACAGAAGGTTTGTGCACTCATCTGAGCTCGAAAGCTCTCACTGTATATTTAAGACTCCGCTCTAATTTTAGCCACAACTCCGGACCACTCTTACTTGTTTGCATTCTAGAGACTCAGATATCACATTTTACAACTGCCTTCAGTGGACAAAAGTGACCCAGACATACACTAAAATACAGTTAGAAATTACCACATTTTTATTGGCAGTATAACATTAGTTATTGCATCTATACTCATTTCCTTGGCAAAGAATGGCTCACAGAGAGCCCAAATCATACCAGATCCCCTCCATATTTTTTTTCCAGCAGGACAGTCCCCATGACATCCTCCTCATCAAATCTGGTGACAGTCTATGCAGTGTGCAAGTCAATAGAGGCTCTGAATTCTGGAATGAAACCAGTCAAACGGGATTTTGAACTCAGTTGCCATATTGGGATGCAATTTTCCCTCAGTCCCTGAGATGAATGAATGAATCACCTCAATGGCTGAAAACCGGGTTTATAAGAACGAGTTTTCCATAAATGGAAGAACTCGTAAAAAGAAAATCTCATCACATGTCAACAATTTTGGATCCTATTCGACACACAAAGATATTGGAACCTTCACTCCAAAAGCTACTTTGGAGCCAACCACATGCATCATCCTCTGATCATATACCAGGAAGATTGGACTTGTGTGTAGGCATGCCAGTGATGCTGAGAAACAATGATGCGACGGAGTGCTGCATTACCAAAGGAGCAGAGGGCATGGTTGTGGGTTGGCAGAGTGCAATAGGTCCTGAGCAACAAACTGTACTGGACACTTTATTTGTCAGATTATTGAATCCTCCAAAAAAAATTAACATAGAAGGACTTCCTGAAAATGTTGTGCCGATTACAAAACATGTCACTTCCACCATGTGCTCATTACCCAATGATGATGTGATATCTTTGTCAAGAGAACAAGTGTTGGTACTACCTAATTTTGCAATGACTGATTATGCATGTCAAGGATGTACTCGTCCTAACAATGTAGTTGACCTCAGTAGTTGTAGAAACCACCAATCCTATTATACTTGCTTATCAAGAAGTGCTTCTGCAGCAGGAACTATCATCATGCAAGGCTTTGATCCTAAAGTAATTACAGGTGGTGCTTCTGGATATCTCAGGCAAGAATTCAGAGAATTAGAACTGCTTGATGAGATTACCAAACTGAAATATCAAGGACTCTTACCAGACCATGTCAAGGGAGATCAGCGAAATTCTATCATTGATCAATTTAGAAAATGGAAAGGAAAGTCATATATTCCAAAAAACATTCATCATGCTATTGCATGGAAAGCCACGGAGCAACTAAATCAATACACAACACAGCCCTCTCCATGGCAATTAATTAAACCTATGAACAAAAATCAAAAGGCAGATTTCAGAAACCTCAACTTTGTTCCTGCAAAAGGAACTCCTCCAATCACTGTCACTCATAAAAATTCCACAGCCAATGTATTGCAAAATAAAAAACGAAAATTACAACAAGTTGTAAGTTCATCTTCCATTGTGAAAAAAAGACGAAAAACAAGTACTATTGAATTAAATGAACCAAAAGGGTTTATATGGGATGCGCAAGATTGGAGCTGTGCTTATGATTCACTCTTTACAATATTACTAGCAATATGGAATGAAGATCCATCAAGTTGGAAAAAAAGATTCAATAGCATCAATGAAATATTAAAGATTTTGAGCTTAGGATTCAAACGATCCAAGAATCACACAACAGATTTAGAAACAGTTAGAAATACAATCAGACATTTATTGCATCAAGATAAACCCGAAATATTTCCTTATGGTCAAGTTGGCATTGCCATAAGTGATTTGGCCCATTATATAATGAAAGCAAATGAACCAATGACTTCAACTTGTCTTAAATGTATCAATTGTGAAAACATAACCATTCTGGAAAATGATAGATGTGACGCCATCTTTCATTGTTCATATTCATTTTCTGGAACAATCTCAACATGTCTTGCTCAAATCATAGTTAATAGACAACGGCACAAATGTCAATTGTGTTGGGGAGAGATTACTAAATTTATTGCATTTAACAAAATTCCACCTCTAATCATGTTTACAGTTGACTCTATTGAGAATTTAATAATTAGTCAAGTTATAAACTTGTCAATAGATGACATATCCACTGCTTACACATTGAGAGGAATTGTGTACTTTGGTGAGGCACATTTTACTGCCCGCATATTCATCAACAGTATGGTATGGTTTCATGATGGTATATCAACCAGATCAATTTGCATTAATGAAGGTGATATAGATAACTTTTCAAATATTAATTTATTGTCATGTAATGGTAATAATGCTGTACTGTTTATATATGCTCAATCTTAATATTTGTTCTCCTGCTAAAAAAAAGGAGGGACGAGTAATATGCCATGCAAAGCAATGGCCCACACCCCACTAGTTTCACATTGGACGCCAATGTCACGCCAATCCTGCCCAGTCGATGCCAATGCCAATGTCTGCCAATATTCCACATTGGATGCCAATGTCCTGCCAATACAGCACAGGTGATGCCAATGCCAATGTCTGCCAAAGTTTCACAATGGACGTCAATGTCACACCAATCCTGCCTGGTTGATGCCAATGCCAATGACTGCCAATGTTTCACATTGGATGCCAATGTCCTGCCAATATAGCACAAGTGAAGCCAATGCCAATGACTGCCAATGTCATGCCAATCCTGTCCAGTCGATGCCAATGCCAATGACTGCCAATGTCCCGCCAATATGGGACAAGTGAAGCCAATGCCAATGTCTGCCAATATGTCACATTCGACTCCAATGTCACGCCAATACGGCACAAGTGAGGCCAATGCCAATGACTGCCAATATTTCACATTGGACGTCAATGTCACACCAATTCTGCCCAGTCGATGCCAATGCCAATGTCTGCCAATATTCCACTTGTTTAGTGGGCCAGTGCTGCGCATGGCATGAACGAGTTCTTTTTTTCCCCTCTCTACTTCCATGACGACATAAACAATTGTATAAAGCATGTTACATATGGTATAAGATATATATCATATGTTGTATACTGCCAATTGTTCTAATAAGCCCATCTCTCACCTCAGCAACATGAAAAGTAGAAAAACTAAACTACATAGAGTGTCTTGAGTGTTCATCAACCTCCTCTATTACTGTCATGTCTTCTGTGCTGTATCATTATATAATATGCTCAGCCATAAAAGAAATGTTGAGGAAGCAATAGGTCAACTGTCAAATACAACTGTCTCCTAAACATTATGATAATAATTGACTTCCCTTCTCTAGGACCTTGTATGCTGTGTAACAGATGATAACATGAAGACAGCTGTGCTTGGTGATTGGGCTAATGTTACATATGGCATGAACAAAGTCTTTCTTCTTTTATTGAACTTTTGTTTGTATGATTATTATGAACATCGTAATTTTGCTTGAAATATATAATTAGCATATAAGATAATGTATATATACGATAATGTCACATTGAATTTTATATTTTAAGTAAAAATATCAGTATATTATCTGAGTTAAGCTCATTTCTGCTTATATGGCTGATATGTCCATAAATAGTAATAGTGGTCACATGTGACTATGACTCCTGTGATCAGCTCAAAATTTAGCATATATCATGTAAAATTATCTTATATGGTTAGACTGGTCACATGTCACTGTCACCATTGCGATCAGTAAAAAATTTGCTATATAATATCAGAAATTGCCTTATATGGTTAGATTGGTCACATGCGACTGTCACACCTTGCCCAAAATGGTTATATTAGTCAGCAGTTCAATTTTCAGCTGATTCTGATAAGAATTGAAGTCAGTATGAATATTTTGAATATAATTGGAAGGTAGTTTGTATTTTCTGTGACAACCCATATCAGGATGCTTATGTAAGCTTGTCCAAACATGGCCCCAAGATGGTGTTATTTTCTGGTATCAGAACTAGAATCATATCTCTTGCCCAAAAAACTTTTGTCTATAGGCGATCAACTTTATTAATTAATTAATCAATTAATTAATTAATTACGAATCCTCACTGAACCAGGTCTGATAAAGAACGAGTCTTTTAATAAATTAAAAGAACTCGTAACATTGGATGCCAATGTCCTGCCAATACAGCACAGGTGATGCCAATGCCAATGTCTGCCAAAGTTTCACAATGGATGTCAATGTCACACCAATCCTGCCCAGTCCATGCTAATGCCAATGTCTGCCAATATTTCACATTGGATGCCAATGTCCCGCCAATACAGGACAAGTGATGCCAATGCCAATGACTGCCAATGTTTCACATTGGACGCCAATGTCACGCCAATCCTGCCCAGTCGATGCCAATGCCAATGACTGCCAATGTCCCGCCAATACAGGACAAGTGAAGCCAATGCCAATGTCTGCCAATATTTCACATTGGACACCAATGTCAAGCCAATCCTACTCAGTCGAAGCCAATGCCAATGTCTGCCAATATTGCAGATGTGACGCCAATGTCACGCCAATCCTGCCCAGTTGATGCCAATGCCAATTTCTGCCAATACATCTGCACACATGCTGTTACCAACCCAATACTCCCAATTCGCAGCCAATGCCAATCCCAGCAAATATATCACATTGGAACCCAATCCAATGCCAAAGCTGCAATTTGGCAGCCAATGCAAATTTCCGCCACTATTTCATTTGAGAATGCAATCTGAAGCCAATAATACAAATTGCCAGCTAATGCTCATGTCCCCCACTCTTTGGCTACAGAAGCCAATCTCAAGCCAATACTGCCAATTGGCAGCCAATGTGAATATCTGCCAAAATTTCATGTCAGAAGCCAATCTCATGCCAATGCTCCCAAATGGCACCCAATACAATTGTTGGCCAATATCTGGTTACTGAAGTGAAACTCAAGCCAATTTTCCAATTTTGCAGTCGCCAAGAATGTCTGCCAATGTTTGGTTACAGAAGCCCATCTCAACCCAATACAAGTGTCCAACATTATTTTTATGCCCATATCATGCAATGGATATAGGGAGGTGGCAGTGTACTTATGTCTTCTTCCACTGCCTTATGCTGCCTTCCAATAACAATTATGTCCATTCATTACAATTATACAGTTTGTATCTTGTATTTTAGTTCATTCCGTTTCATCAAAACTAGTTCTAGTGTGACTACATGTCTGTAAACAGCAAGCTCCTGGACAACAAGGCAAAACCTAGCCATCACTTGATCATTGGCGTCCAATGTGAAATATTGGCAGGCATTGGCATTGGCATTGACTGGGCAGGATTGGCGTGACATTGGTGTCCAATGTGAAACATTGGCAGTCATTGGCATTGGCATCGATTGGGCAGGATTGGTGTGACATTGGCGTCCAATGTGAAATATTGGCAGCCATTGGCATTGGCATCACTTGTGCTATATTGGCGGGACATTGGCGTCCAATGTGAAATATTGGCAGATATTGGCATTGGCATTGACTGGGCAGGATTGGTGTGACATTGACGTCCAATGTGAAATATTGGCAGACATTGGCATTGGCATCACTTGTGCTGTATCGGCAGGACATTGGCGTCCAATGTGAAATATTGGCAGACATTGGCATTGGCATCGACTGGCTAGGATTGGCTTGACATTGGTGTCTAATGTGACATATTGGCAGACATTGGCATTGGCATCGCCCGGGTAGCATTGGCATGACATTGGCATCACATCTGCAATATTGGCAGACATTGGCATTGGCATCGACTGAGTAGGATTGGCTTGAAATTGGTGGCTAATGTGAAATATTGGCAGACATTGGCATTGGCATCGCCCGGGTAGCATTGGCGTGACATTGGCATCACATCTGCAATATTGGCAGACATTGGCATTGGCATCGCCTGGGTAGGATTGGCGTGACATTGGCATCACATCTGCAATATTGGCAGACATTGGCATTGGCATCGACTGAGTAGGATTGGCTTGACATTGGTGTCCAATGTGAAATATTGGCAGACATTGGCATTGGCATCGCCCGGGTAGCATTGGCGTGACATTGGCATCACATTGGCAATATTGGCAGACATTAGCATTGGCATCGCCCAGGTAGCATTGGCGTGACATTGGCATCACATCTGCAATGTTGGCAGACATTGGCATTGGCATCGCCCGGGTAGCATTGGCGTGACATTGGCATCACATCTGCAATATTGGCAGACATTGGCATTGGCTTCGACTGAGTAGGATTGGCTTGACATTGGTGTCCAATGTGAAATATTGGCAGACATTGGCATTGGCATCGCCCGGGTAGCATTGGCGTGACATTGGCATCACATCTGCAATATTGGCAGACATTGGCATTGGCTTCGACTGAGTAGGATTGGCTTGACATTGGTGTCCAATGTGAAATATTGGCAGACATTGGCATTGGCATCGCCCGGGTGGCATTGGCGTGACATTGGCATCACATCTGCAATATTGGCAGACATTGGCCTTGGCATCGCCTGGGTAGGATTGGCGTGACATTGGCGTCACATCTGCAATATTGGCAGACATTGGCATTGGCATCGACTGAGTAGGATTGGCTTGACATTGGTGTCCAATGTGAAATATTGGCAGACATTGGCATTGGCATCGCCCGGGTAGCATTGGCGTGACATTGGCATCACATCTGCAATTTTGGCAGACATTGGCATTGGCATCGCCCGGGTAGCATTGGCGTGACATTGGCATCACATCTGCAATATTGGCAGACATTGGCATTGGCATCGCCCGGGTAGCATTGGCGTGACATTGGCATCACATCTGCAATATTGGCAGACATTGGCATTGGCATCGCCTGGGTAGGATTGGCGTGACATTGGCGTCACATCTGCAATATTGGCAGACATTGGCATTGGCATCGACTGAGTAGGATTGGCTTGACATTGGTGTCCAATGTGAAATATTGGCAGACATTGGCATTGGCATCGCCCGGGTAGCATTGGCGTGACATTGGCATCACATCTGCAATTTTGGCAGACATTGGCATTGGCATCGCCCGGGTAGCATTGGCGTGACATTGGCGTCACATCTGCAATATTGGCAGGCATTGGCATTGGCTTCGACTGAGTAGGATTGGCTTGACATTGGTGTCCAATGTGAAATATTGGCAGACATTGGCATTGGCATCACCCGGGTAGCATTGGCGTGACATTGGCATCACATCTGCAATATTGGCAGACATTGGCATTGGCATCGCCCGGGTAGCATTGGCGTGACATTGGCATCACATCTGCAATATTGGCAGACATTGGCATTGGCATCGCCTGGGTAGGATTGGCGTGACATTGGCGTCACATCTGCAATATTGGCAGACATTGGCATTGGCATCGACTGAGTAGGATTGGCTTGACATTGGTGTCCAATGTGAAATATTGGCAGACATTGGCATTGGCATCGCCCGGGTAGCATTGGCGTGACATTGGCGTCACATCTGCAATATTGGCAGGCATTGGCATTGGCTTCGACTGAGTAGGATTGGCTTGACATTGGTGTCCAATGTGAAATATTGGCAGACATTGGCATTGGCATCACCCGGGTAGCATTGGCGTGACATTGGCATCACATCTGCAATATTGGCAGACATTGGCATTGGCATCGCCCGGGTAGCATTGGCGTGACATTGGCATCACATCTGCAATATTGGCAGACATTGGCATTGGCTTCGACTGAGTAGGATTGGCTTGACATTGGTGTCCAATGTGAAATATTGGCAGACATTGGCATTGGCTTCGACTGAGTAGGATTGGCTTGACATTGATGTCCAATGTGAAATATTGGCAGACATTGGCATTGGCATCGCCCGGGTAGCATTGGCGTGACATTGGCGTCACATCTGCAATATTGGCAGACATTGGCATTGGCTTCGACTGAGTAGGATTGGCTTGACATTGGTGTTCAATGTGAAATATTGGCAGGCATTGGCATTGGCATCGACTGAGTAGGATTGGCTTGACATTGGTGTCCAATGTGAAATATTGGCAGACATTGGCATTGGCATCGCCCGGGTAGCATTGGCGTGACATTGGCATCACATCTGCAATATTGGCAGACATTGGCCTTGGCATCGCCTGGGTAGGATTGGCGTGACATTGGCGTCACATCTGCAATATTGGCAGACATTGGCATTGGCATCGACTGAGTAGGATTGGCTTGACATTGGTGTCCAATGTGAAATATTGGCAGACATTGGCATTGGCATCGCCCGGGTAGCATTGGCGTGACATTGGCATCACATCTGCAATTTTGGCAGACATTGGCATTGGCATCGCCCGGGTAGCATTGGCGTGACATTGGCGTCACATCTGCAATATTGGCAGGCATTGGCATTGGCTTCGACTGAGTAGGATTGGCTTGACATTGGTGTCCAATGTGAAATATTGGCAGACATTGGCATTGGCATCACCCGGGTAGCATTGGCGTGACATTGGCATCACATCTGCAATATTGGCAGACATTGGCATTGGCATCGCCCGGGTAGCATTGGCGTGACATTGGCATCACATCTGCAATATTGGCAGACATTGGCATTGGCATCGACTGAGTAGGATTGGCTTGACATTGGTGTCCAATGTGAAATATTGGCAGACATTGGCATTGGCACCGCCCGGGTAGCATTGGCGTGACATTGGCATCACATCTGCAATATTGGCAGACATTGGCATTGGCATCGCCCGGGTAGCATTGGCGTGACATTGGCATCACATCTGCAATATTGGCAGACATTGGCATTGGCATCGACTGAGTAGGATTGGCTTGACATTGGTGTCCAATGTGAAATATTGGCAGACATTGGCATTGGCATCGCCCGGGTAGCATTGGCGTGACATTGGCATCACATCTGCAATATTGGCAGACATTGGCATTGGCATCGCCTGGGTAGGATTGGCGTGACATTGGCGTCACATCTGCAATATTGGCAGACATTGGCATTGGCATCGACTGAGTAGGATTGGCTTGACATTGGTGTCCAATGTGAAATATTGGCAGACATTGGCATTGGCATCGCCCGGGTAGCATTGGCGTGACATTGGCATCACATCTGCAATATTGGTAGACATTGGCATTGGCTTCGACTGAGTAGGATTGGCTTGACATTGGTGTTCAATGTGAAATATTGGCAGACATTGGCATTGGCATCGCCCGGGTAGCATTGGTGTGACATTGGCGTCACATCTGCAATATTGGCAGACATTGGCATTGGCATCGACTGAGTAGGATTGGCTTGACATTGGTGTCCAATGTGAAATATTGGCAGACATTGGCATTGGCACCGCCCGGGTAGCATTGGCGTGACATTGGCATCACATCTGCAATATTGGCAGACATTGGCATTGGCATCGCCCGGGTAGCATTGGCGTGACATTGGCATCACATCTGCAATATTGGCAGACATTGGCATTGGCATCGACTGAGTAGGATTGGCTTGACATTGGTGTCCAATGTGAAATATTGGCAGACATTGGCATTGGCATCGCCCGGGTAGCATTGGCGTGACATTGGCATCACATCTGCAATATTGGCAGACATTGGCATTGGCATCGCCTGGGTAGGATTGGCGTGACATTGGCGTCACATCTGCAATATTGGCAGACATTGGCATTGGCATCGACTGAGTAGGATTGGCTTGACATTGGTGTCCAATGTGAAATATTGGCAGACATTGGCATTGGCATCGCCCGGGTAGCATTGGCGTGACATTGGCATCACATCTGCAATATTGGCAGACATTGGCATTGGCATCGCCCGGGTAGCATTGGCGTGACATTGGCATCACATCTGCAATATTGGCAGACATTGGCATTGGCTTCGACTGAGTAGGATTGGCTTGACATTGGTGTCCAATGTGAAATATTGGCAGACATTGGCATTGGCACCGCCCGGGTAGCATTGGCGTGACATTGGCATCACATTGGCAATATTGGCAGACATTGGCATTGGCATCGACTGAGTAGGATTGGCGTGACATTGGCATCACATTGGCAATATTGGCAGACATTGGCATTGGCATCGCCTGGGTAGGATTGGCGTGACATTGGCATAACATCTGCAATATTGGCAGACATTGGCATTGGCATCGCCCGGGTAGCATTGGCGTGACATTGGCATCACATCTGCAATATTGGCCGACATTGGCATTGGCTTCGACTGAGTAGGATTGGCTTGACATTGGTGTCCAATGTGAAATATTGGCAGACATTGGCATTGGCATCACCCGGGTAGCATTGGTGTGACATTGGCGTCACATCTGCAATATTGGCAGACATTGGCATTGGCATCGACTGAGTAGGATTGGCTTGACATTGGTGTCCAATGTGAAATATTGGCAGACATTGGCATTGGCACCGCCCAGGTAGCATTGGCGTGACATTGGCATCACATCTGCAATATTGGCAGACATTGGCATTGGCTTCGACTGAGTAGGATTGGCTTGACATTGGTGTCCAATGTGAAATATTGGCAGACATTGGCATTGGCACCGCCCGGGTAGCATTGGCGTGACATTGGCATCACATTGGCAATATTGGCAGACATTGGCATTGGCATCGCCCGGGTAGCACTGGCGTGACATTGGCATCACATCTGCAATATTGGCAGACATTGGCATTGGCATCGCCCGGGTAGCATTGGCGTGACATTGGCATCACATCTGCAATATTGGCAGACATTGGCATTGGCATCGACTGAGTAGGATTGGCTTGACATTGGTGTCCAATGTGAAATATTGGCAGACATTGGCATTGGCTTCGCCCGGGTAGCATTGGCGTGACATTGGCATCACATTGGCAATATTGGCAGACATTGGCATTGGCATCGCCTGGGTAGGATTGGCGTGACATTGGCATCACATCTGCAATATTGGCAGACATTGGCATTGGCATCGCCCGGGTAGCATTGGCGTGACATTGGCATCACATCTGCAATATTGGCAGACATTGGCATTGGCATCGCCCGGGTAGCATTGGCGTGACATTGGCATCACATCTGCAATATTGGCCGACATTGGCATTGGCTTCGACTGAGTAGGATTGGCTTGACATTGGTGTCCAATGTGAAATATTGGCAGACATTGGCATTGGCATCACCCGGGTAGCATTGGCGTGACATTGGCATCACATTGGCAATATTGGCAGACATTGGCATTGGCATCACCCGGGTAGCATTGGCGTGACATTGGCATCACATTGGCAATATTGGCAGACATTGGCATTGGCATCGCCTGGGTAGGATTGGCGTGACATTGGCATCACATCTGCAATATTGGCAGACATTGGCATTGGCATCGACTGAGTAGGATTGGCTTGACATTGGTGTCCAATGTGAAATATTGGCAGACATTGGCATTGGCATCGCCCGGGTAGCATTGGCGTGACATTGGCATCACATTGGCAATATTGGCAGACATTGGCATTGGCATCGCCTGGGTAGGATTGGCGTGACATTGGCATCACATCTGCAATATTGGCAGACATTGGCATTGGCATCGCCCGGGTAGCATTGGCGTGACATTGGCGTCACATCTGCAATATTGGCAGACATTGGCATTGGCATCGACTGAGTAGGATTGGCTTGACATTGGTGTCCAATGTGAAATATTGGCAGACATTGGCATTGGCATCGCCCGGGTAGCATTGGCGTGACATTGGCATCACATTGGCAATATTGGCAGACATTGGCATTGGCATCGCCTGGGTAGGATTGGCGTGACATTGGCATCACATCTGCAATATTGGCAGACATTGGCATTGGCATCGCCCGGGTAGCATTGGCGTGACATTGGCATCACATTGGCAATATTGGCAGACATTGGCATTGGCATCGACTGAGTAGGA
This sequence comes from Hygrocybe punicea, assembly GCA_963556145.1. NCBI lineage: Eukaryota > Fungi > Basidiomycota > Agaricomycetes > Agaricales > Hygrophoraceae > Hygrocybe > Hygrocybe punicea. The sequence continues at coordinate 2,445,747 of OY744464.1, forward strand.
TTGGCTTGACATTGGTGTCCAATGTGAAATATTGGCAGACATTGGCATTGGCATCGCCCGGGTAGCATTGGCGTGACATTGGCATCACATCTGCAATATTGGCAGACATTGGCATTGGCATCGCCCGGGTAGCATTGGCGTGACATTGGCATCACATCTGCAATATTGGCAGACATTGGCATTGGCATCGACTGAGTAGGATTGGCTTGACATTGGTGTCCAATGTGAAATATTGGCAGACATTGGCATTGGCTTCGCCCGGGTAGCATTGGCGTGACATTGGCATCACATTGGCAATATTGGCAGACATTGGCATTGGCATCGCCTGGGTAGGATTGGCGTGACATTGGCATCACATCTGCAATATTGGCAGACATTGGCATTGGCATCGCCCGGGTAGCATTGGCGTGACATTGGCATCACATTGGCAATATTGGCAGACATTGGCATTGGCATCGACTGAGTAGGATTGGCTTGACATTGGTGTCCAATGTGAAATATTGGCAGACATTGGCATTGGCATCGCCCGGGTAGCATTGGCGTGACATTGGCATCACATCTGCAATATTGGCAGACATTGGCATTGGCATCGCCCGGGTAGCATTGGCGTGACATTGGCATCACATCTGCAATATTGGCAGACATTGGCATTGGCTTCGACTGAGTAGGATTGGCTTGACATTGGTGTCCAATGTGAAATATTGGCAGACATTGGCATTGGCATCGCCCGGGTAGCATTGGCGTGACATTGGCATCACATTGGCAATATTGGCAGACATTGGCATTGGCATCGCCTGGGTAGGATTGGCGTGACATTGGCGTCACATCTGCAATATTGGCAGACATTGGCATTGGCATCGCCCGGGTAGCATTGGCGTGACATTGGCATCACATTGGCAATATTGGCAGACATTGGCATTGGCATCGACTGAGTAGGATTGGCTTGACATTGGTGTCCAATGTGAAATATTGGCAGACATTGGCATTGGCATCGCCCGGGTAGCATTGGCGTGACATTGGCATCACATCTGCAATATTGGCAGACATTGGCATTGGCATCGCCCGGGTAGCATTGGCGTGACATTGGCGTCACATCTGCAATATTGGCAGACATTGGCATTGGCATCGACTGAGTAGGATTGGCTTGACATTGGTGTCCAATGTGAAATATTGGCAGACATTGGCATTGGCATCACCCGGGTAGCATTGGTGTGACATTGGCGTCACATCTGCAATATTGGCAGACATTGGCATTGGCATCGACTGAGTAGGATTGGCTTGACATTGGTGTCCAATGTGAAATATTGGCAGACATTGGCATTGGCATCGCCCGGGTAGCATTGGCGTGACATTGGCATCACATCTGCAATATTGGCAGACATTGGCATTGGCATCGCCCGGGTAGCATTGGCGTGACATTGGCATCACATCTGCAATATTGGCAGACATTGGCATTGGCTTCGACTGAGTAGGATTGGCTTGACATTGGTGTCCAATGTGAAATATTGGCAGACATTGGCATTGGCACCGCCCGGGTAGCATTGGCGTGACATTGGCATCACATTGGCAATATTGGCAGACATTGGCATTGGCATCGCCCGGGTAGCATTGGCGTGACATTGGCATCACATTGGCAATATTGGCAGACATTGGCATTGGCATCGCCCGGGTAGCATTGGCGTGACATTGGCGTCACATCTGCAATATTGGCAGACATTGGCATTGGCATCGACTGAGTAGGATTGGCTTGACATTGGTGTCCAATGTGAAATATTGGCAGACATTGGCATTGGCATCGCCCGGGTAGCATTGGCGTGACATTGGCATCACATTGGCAATATTGGCAGACATTGGCATTGGCATCACCCGGGTAGCATTGGTGTGACATTGGCGTCACATCTGCAATATTGGCAGACATTGGCATTGGCATCGACTGAGTAGGATTGGCTTGACATTGGTGTCCAATGTGAAATATTGGCAGACATTGGCATTGGCATCGCCCGGGTAGCATTGGCGTGACATTGGCATCACATTGGCAATATTGGCAGACATTGGCATTGGCATCGCCTGGGTAGGATTGGCGTGACATTGGCATAACATCTGCAATATTGGCAGACATTGGCATTGGCATCGCCCGGGTAGCATTGGCGTGACATTGGCATCACATCTGCAATATTGGCCGACATTGGCATTGGCTTCGACTGAGTAGGATTGGCTTGACATTGGTGTCCAATGTGAAATATTGGCAGACATTGGCATTGGCATCACCCGGGTAGCATTGGTGTGACATTGGCGTCACATCTGCAATATTGGCAGACATTGGCATTGGCATCGACTGAGTAGGATTGGCTTGACATTGGTGTCCAATGTGAAATATTGGCAGACATTGGCATTGGCACCGCCCGGGTAGCATTGGTGTGACATTGGCATCACATCTGCAATATTGGCAGACATTGGCATTGGCATCGCCTGGGTAGGATTGGCGTGACATTGGCATAACATCTGCAATATTGGCAGACATTGGCATTGGCATCGCCCGGGTAGCATTGGCGTGACATTGGCATCACATCTGCAATATTGGCCGACATTGGCATTGGCTTCGACTGAGTAGGATTGGCTTGACATTGGTGTCCAATGTGAAATATTGGCAGACATTGGCATTGGCATCGCCCGGGTAGCATTGGCGTGACATTGGCATCACATCTGCAATATTGGCAGACATTGGCATTGGCATCGCCCGGGTAGCATTGGCGTGACATTGGCATCACATCTGCAATATTGGCAGACATTGGCATTGGCTTCGACTGAGTAGGATTGGCTTGACATTGGTGTCCAATGTGAAATATTGGCAGACATTGGCATTGGCACCGCCCGGGTAGCATTGGCGTGACATTGGCATCACATCTGCAATATTGGCAGACATTGGCATTGGCTTCGACTGAGTAGGATTGGCTTGACATTGGTGTCCAATGTGAAATATTGGCAGACATTGGCATTGGCTTCGCCCGGGTAGCATTGGCGTGACATTGGCATCACATTGGCAATATTGGCAGACATTGGCATTGGCATCGCCTGGGTAGGATTGGCGTGACATTGGCATCACATCTGCAATATTGGCAGACATTGGCATTGGCATCGCCCGGGTAGCATTGGCGTGACATTGGCATCACATTGGCAATATTGGCAGACATTGGCATTGGCATCGACTGAGTAGGATTGGCTTGACATTGGTGTCCAATGTGAAATATTGGCAGACATTGGCATTGGCATCGCCCGGGTAGCATTGGCGTGACATTGGCATCACATCTGCAATATTGGCAGACATTGGCATTGGCATCGCCCGGGTAGCATTGGCGTGACATTGGCATCACATCTGCAATATTGGCAGACATTGGCATTGGCTTCGACTGAGTAGGATTGGCTTGACATTGGTGTCCAATGTGAAATATTGGCAGACATTGGCATTGGCACCGCCCGGGTAGCATTGGCGTGACATTGGCATCACATTGGCAATATTGGCAGACATTGGCATTGGCATCGCCCGGGTAGCATTGGCGTGACATTGGCGTCACATCTGCAATATTGGCAGACATTGGCATTGGCATCGACTGAGTAGGATTGGCTTGACATTGGTGTCCAATGTGAAATATTGGCAGACATTGGCATTGGCATCGCCTGGGTAGGATTGGCGTGACATTGGCATCACATCTGCAATATTGGCAGACATTGGCATTGGCATCGCCCGGGTAGCATTGGCGTGACATTGGCATCACATTGGCAATATTGGCAGACATTGGCATTGGCATCGACTGAGTAGGATTGGCTTGACATTGGTGTCCAATGTGAAATATTGGCAGACATTGGCATTGGCATCGCCCGGGTAGCATTGGCGTGACATTGGCATCACATCTGCAATATTGGCAGACATTGGCATTGGCATCGCCCGGGTAGCATTGGCGTGACATTGGCATCACATCTGCAATATTGGCAGACATTGGCATTGGCTTCGACTGAGTAGGATTGGCTTGACATTGGTGTCCAATGTGAAATATTGGCAGACATTGGCATTGGCATCACCCGGGTAGCATTGGCGTGACATCGGCGTCACATCTGCAATATTGGCAGACATTGGCATTGGCATCGACTGAGTAGGATTGGCTTGACATTGGTGTCCAATGTGAAATATTGGCAGACATTGGCATTGGCATCGCCCGGGTAGCATTGGCGTGACATTGGCATCACATCTGCAATATTGGCAGACATTGGCATTGGCATCGCCCGGGTAGCATTGGCGTGACATTGGCATCACATCTGCAATATTGGCAGACATTGGCATTGGCTTCGACTGAGTAGGATTGGCTTGACATTGGTGTCCAATGTGAAATATTGGCAGACATTGGCATTGGCATCACCCGGGTAGCATTGGTGTGACATTGGCGTCACATCTGCAATATTGGCAGACATTGGCATTGGCATCGACTGAGTAGGATTGGCTTGACATTGGTGTCCAATGTGAAATATTGGCAGACATTGGCATTGGCACCGCCCGGGTAGCATTGGCGTGACATTGGCATCACATTGGCAATATTGGCAGACATTGGCATTGGCATCGCCTGGGTAGGATTGGCGTGACATTGGCATCACATCTGCAATATTGGCAGACATTGGCATTGGCATCGCCCGGGTAGCATTGGCGTGACATTGGCATCACATTGGCAATATTGGCAGACATTGGCATTGGCATCGCCTGGGTAGGATTGGCGTGACATTGGCATCACATCTGCAATATTGGCAGACATTGGCATTGGCATCGCCCGGGTAGCATTGGCGTGACATTGGCATCACATTGGCAATATTGGCAGACATTGGCATTGGCATCGCCTGGGTAGGATTGGCGTGACATTGGCATCACATCTGCAATATTGGCAGACATTGGCATTGGCATCGCCCGGGTAGCATTGGCGTGACATTGGCATCACATTGGCAATATTGGCAGACATTGGCATTGGCATCGCCTGGGTAGGATTGGCGTGACATTGGCATCACATCTGCAATATTGGCAGACATTGGCATTGGCATCGCCCGGGTAGCATTGGCGTGACATTGGCATCACATCTGCAATATTGGCAGACATTGGCATTGGCATCGCCCGGGTAGCATTGGCGTGACATTGGCATCACATCTGCAATATTGGCAGACATTGGCATTGGCATCGCCCGGGTAGCATTGGCGTGACATTGGCATCACATTGGCAATATTGGCAGACATTGGCATTGGCATCACCCGGGTAGCATTGGCGTGACATCGGCGTCACATCTGCAATATTGGCAGACATTGGCATTGGCATCGACTGAGTAGGATTGGCTTGACATTGGTGTCCAATGTGAAATATTGGCAGACATTGGCATTGGCATCGCCCGGGTAGCATTGGCGTGACATTGGCATCACATCTGCAATATTGGCAGACATTGGCATTGGCATCGACTGAGTAGGATTGGCTTGACATTGGCATCACATCTGCAATATTGGCAGACATTGGCATTGGCATCGACTGAGTAGGATTGGCTTGACATTGGTGTCCAATGTGAAATATTGGCAGACATTGGCATTGGCATCGCCCGGGTAGCATTGGCGTGACATTGGCATCACATCTGCAATATTGGCAGACATTGGCATTGGCATCGACTGAGTAGGATTGGCTTGACATTGGTGTCCAATGTGAAATATTGGCAGACATTGGCATTGGCATCGCCCGGGTAGCATTGGCGTGACATTGGCATCACATTGGCAATATTGGCAGACATTGGCATTGGCATCGCCTGGGTAGGATTGGCGTGACATTGGCATCACATCTGCAATATTGGCAGACATTGGCATTGGCATCGCCCGGGTAGCATTGGCGTGACATTGGCATCACATCTGCAATATTGGCAGACATTGGCATTGGCATCGCCCGGGTAGCATTGGCGTGACATTGGCATCACATCTGCAATATTGGCAGACATTGGCATTGGCATCGCCCGGGTAGCATTGGCGTGACATTGGCATCACATTGGCAATATTGGCAGACATTGGCATTGGCTTCGACTGAGTAGGATTGGCTTGACATTGGTGTCCAATGTGAAATATTGGCAGACATTGGCATTGGCATCACCCGGGTAGCATTGGTGTGACATTGGCGTCACATCTGCAATATTGGCAGACATTGGCATTGGCATCGACTGAGTAGGATTGGCTTGACATTGGTGTCCAATGTGAAATATTGGCAGACATTGGCATTGGCATCGCCCGGGTAGCATTGGCGTGACATTGGCATCACATTGGCAATATTGGCAGACATTGGCATTGGCATCGACTGAGTAGGATTGGCTTGACATTGGTGTCCAATGTGAAATATTGGCAGACATTGGCATTGGCATCGCCCGGGTAGCATTGGCGTGACATTGGCATCACATTGGCAATATTGGCAGACATTGGCATTGGCATCGACTGAGTAGGATTGGCTTGACATTGGTGTCCAATGTGAAATATTGGCAGACATTGGCATTGGCATCGCCCGGGTAGCATTGGCGTGACATTGGCATCACATTGGCAATATTGGCAGACATTGGCATTGGCATCGCCTGGGTAGGATTGGCGTGACATTGGCATCACATCTGCAATATTGGCAGACATTGGCATTGGCATCGCCCGGGTAGCATTGGCGTGACATTGGCATCACATTGGCAATATTGGCAGACATTGGCATTGGCATCGCCTGGGTAGGATTGGCGTGACATTGGCATCACATCTGCAATATTGGCAGACATTGGCATTGGCATCGCCCGGGTAGCATTGGCGTGACATTGGCATCACATCTGCAATATTGGCAGACATTGGCATTGGCATCGCCCGGGTAGCATTGGCGTGACATTGGCATCACATCTGCAATATTGGCAGACATTGGCATTGGCATCGACTGAGTAGGATTGGCTTGACATTGGTGTCCAATGTGAAATATTGGCAGACATTGGCATTGGCATCACCCAGGTAGCATTGGTGTGACATTGGCGTCACATCTGCAATATTGGCAGACATTGGCATTGGCATCGACTGAGTAGGATTGGCTTGACATTGGTGTCCAATGTGAAATATTGGCAGACATTGGCATTGGCATCGCCCGGGTAGCATTGGCGTGACATTGGCATCACATCTGCAATATTGGCAGACATTGGCATTGGCATCGCCCGGGTAGCATTGGCGTGACATTGGCATCACATCTGCAATATTGGCAGACATTGGCATTGGCATCGCCCGGGTAGCATTGGCGTGACATTGGCATCACATCTGCAATATTGGCAGACATTGGCATTGGCATCGCCCGGGTAGCATTGGCGTGACATTGGCATCACATTGGCAATATTGGCAGACATTGGCATTGGCTTCGACTGAGTAGGATTGGCTTGACATTGGTGTCCAATGTGAAATATTGGCAGACATTGGCATTGGCATCACCCGGGTAGCATTGGTGTGACATTGGCGTCACATCTGCAATATTGGCAGACATTGGCATTGGCATCGACTGAGTAGGATTGGCTTGACATTGTTGTCCAATGTGAAATATTGGCAGACATTGGCATTGGCATCGCCCGGGTAGCATTGGCGTGACATTGGCATCACATTGGCAATATTGGCAGACATTGGCATTGGCATCGACTGAGTAGGATTGGCTTGACATTGGTGTCCAATGTGAAATATTGGCAGACATTGGCATTGGCATCGCCCGGGTAGCATTGGCGTGACATTGGCATCACATCTGCAATATTGGCAGACATTGGCATTGGCATCGACTGAGTAGGATTGGCTTGACATTGGTGTCCAATGTGAAATATTGGCAGACATTGGCATTGGCATCGCCCGGGTAGCATTGGCGTGACATTGGCATCACATTGGCAATATTGGCGGACATTGGCATTGGCATCGCCTGGGTAGGATTGGCGTGACATTGGCATCACATCTGCAATATTGGCAGACATTGGCATTGGCATCACCCGGGTAGCATTGGCGTGACATTGGCGTCACATCTGCAATATTGGCAGACATTGGCATTGGCATCGACTGAGTAGGATTGGCTTGACATTGGTGTCCAATGTGAAATATTGGCAGACATTGGCATTGGCTTCGCCCGGGTAGCATTGGTGTGACATTGGCATCACATTGGCAATATTGGCAGACATTGGCATTGGCATCGACTGAGTAGGATTGGCTTGACATTGGTGTCCAATGTGAAATATTGGCAGACATTGGCATTGGCTTCGCCCGGGTAGCATTGGTGTGACATTGGCGTCACATCTGCAATATTGGCAGACATTGGCATTGGCATCGACTGAGTAGGATTGGCTTGACATTGGTGTCCAATGTGAAATATTGGCAGACATTGGCATTGGCATCGCCCGGGTAGCATTGGCGTGACATTGGCATCACATCTGCAATATTGGCAGACATTGGCATTGGCATCGACTGAGTAGGATTGGCTTGACATTGGTGTCCAATGTGAAATATTGGCAGACATTGGCATTGGCATCGCCCGGGTAGCATTGGTGTGACATTGACATCACATTGGCAATATTGGCAGACATTGGCATTGGCATCGCCTGGGTAGGATTGGCGTGACATTGGCATCACATCTGCAATATTGGCAGACATTGGCATTGGCATCGCCCGGGTAGCATTGACGTGACATTGGCATCACATCCGCAATATTGGCAGACATTGGCATTGGCATCGCCCGGGTAGCATTGGCGTGACATTGGCATCACATCTGCAATATTGGCAGACATTGGCATTGGCTTCGACTGAGTAGGATTGGCTTGACATTGGTGTCCAATGTGAAATATTGGCAGACATTGGCATTGGCATCACCCAGGTAGCATTGGTGTGACATTGGCGTCACATCTGCAATATTGGCAGACATTGGCATTGGCATCGACTGAGTAGGATTGGCTTGACATTGGTGTCCAATGTGAAATATTGGCAGACATTGGCATTGGCATCGCCCGGGTAGCATTGGCGTGACATTGGCATCACATTGGCAATATTGGCAGACATTGGCATTGGCATCGCCTGGGTAGGATTGGCGTGACATTGGCATCACATCTGCAATATTGGCAGACATTGGCATTGGCATCGACTGAGTAGGATTGGCTTGACATTGGTGTCCAATGTGAAATATTGGCAGACATTGGCATTGGCTTCGCCCGGGTAGCATTGGCGTGACATTGGCATCACATTGGCAATATTGGCAGACATTGGCATTGGCATCGCCTGGGTAGGATTGGCGTGACATTGGCATCACATCTGCAATATTGGCAGACATTGGCATTGGCATCGCCCGGGTAGCATTGGCGTGACATTGGCATCACATCTGCAATATCGGCAGACATTGGCATTGGCATCGACTGTGTAGGATTGGCTTCACATTGGTGTCCAATGTGAAATATTGGCAGACATTGGCATTGGCATCACCCGGGTAGCATTGGCGTGACATTGGCGTGACATCTGCAATATTGGCAGACATTGGCATTGGCTTCGACTGAGTAGGATTGGCTTGACATTGGTGTCCAATGTGAAATATTGGCAGACATTGGCATTGGCATCACCCGGGTAGCATTGGTGTGACATTGGCGTCACATCTGCAATATTGGCAGACATTGGCATTGGCATCGACTGAGTAGGATTGGCTTGACATTGGTGTCCAATGTGAAATATTGGCAGACATTGGCATTGGCATCGCCCGGGTAGCATTGGCGTGACATTGGCATCACATTGGCAATATTGGCAGACATTGGCATTGGCATCGCCTGGGTATGATTGGCGTGACATTGGCATCACATCTGCAATATTGGCAGACATCGGCATTGGCATCGCCCGGGTAGCATTGGCGTGACATTGGCATCACATTGGCAATATTGGCAGACATTGGCATTGGCATCACCCGGGTAGCATTGGTGTGACATTGGCGTCACATCTGCAATATTGGCAGACATTGGCATTGGCATCGACTGAGTAGGATTGGCTTGACATTGGTGTCCAATGTGAAATATTGGCAGACATTGGCATTGGCATCGCCCGGGTAGCATTGGCGTGACATTGGCATCACATTGGCAATATTGGCAGACATTGGCATTGGCATCGCCTGGGTAGGATTGGCGTGACATTGGCATCACATCTGCAATATTGGCAGACATTGGCATTGGCATCGCCCGGGTAGCATTGGCGTGACATTGGCATCACATTGGCAATATTGGCAGACATTGGCATTGGCATCGCCTGGGTAGGATTGGCGTGACATTGGCATCACATCTGCAATATTGGCAGACATTGGCATTGGCATCACCCGGGTAGCATTGGTGTGACATTGGCGTCACATCTGCAATATTGGCAGACATTGGCATTGGCATCGACTGAGTAGGATTGGCTTGACATTGGTGTCCAATGTGAAATATTGGCAGACATTGGCATTGGCATCGCCTGGGTAGGATTGGCGTGACATTGGCATCACATCTGCAATATTGGCAGACATTGGCATTGGCATCGCCCGGGTAGCATTGGCGTGACATTGGCATCACATCTGCAATATTGGCAGACATTGGCATTGGCATCGACTGAGTAGGATTGGCTTGACATTGGTGTCCAATGTGAAATATTGGCAGACATTGGCATTGGCATCACCCGGGTAGCATTGGTGTGACATGGGCGTCACATCTGCAATATTGGCAGACATTGGCATTGGCATCGACTGAGTAGGATTGGCTTGACATTGGTGTCCAATGTGAAATATTGGCAGACATTGGCATTGGCATCGCCCGGGTAGCATTGGCGTGACATTGGCATCACATCTGCAATATTGGCAGACATTGGCATTGGCATCGCCCGGGTAGCATTGGCGTGACATTGGCATCACATCTGCAATATTGGCAGACATTGGCATTGGCATCGCCCGGGTAGCATTGGCGTGACATTGGCATCACATCTGCAATATTGGCAGACATTGGCATTGGCATCGACTGAGTAGGATTGGCTTGACATTGGTGTTCAATGTGAAATATTGGCAGACATTGGCATTGGCATCGCCTGGGTAGCATTGGCGTGACATTGGCATCACATCTGCAATATTGGCAGACATTGGCATTGGCATCGCCTGGGTAGGATTGGCGTGACATTGGCATCACATCTGCAATATTAGCAGACATTGGCATTGGCATCGCCCGGGTAGCATTGGCGTGACATTGGCATCACATCTGCAATATTGGCAGACATTGGCATTGGCTTCGACTGAGTAGGATTGGCTTGACATTGGTGTTCAATGTGAAATATTGGCAGACATTGGCATTGGCATCGCCTGGGTAGCATTGGCGTGACATTGGCATCACATCTGCAATATTGGCAGACATTGGCATTGGCATCGACTGAGTAGGATTGGCTTGACATTGGTGTTCAATGTGAAATATTGGCAGACATTGGCATTGGCATCGCCTGGGTAGGATTGGCGTGACATTGGCATCACATCTGCAATGTTGGCAGACATTGGCATTGGCATCGACTGAGTAGGATTGGCTTGACATTAGTTTCCAATGTGAAATATTGGCAGACATTGGCATTGGCATCGCCTGGGTAGGATTGGCGTGACATTGGCATCACATCTGCAATATTGGCAGACATTGCCACTGGCATCGACTGAGTAGCATTGGCGTGACATTGGCAGCACATCTGCAATATTGGCAGACATTGCCACTGGCATCGACTGAGTAGGATTGGCTTGACATTGGTGTTCAATGTGAAATATTGGCAGACATTGGCATTGGCTTCGACTGAGTAGGATTGACTTGACATTGGTGTCCAATGAAATATTGGCAGACATTGGCATTGGCATCGCCTGGGTAGGATTGGCGTGACATTGGCATCACATCTGCAATATTGGCAGACATTGGCATTGGCATCGACTGAGTAGGATTGGCTTGACATTGGTGTTCAATGTGAAATATTGGCAGACATTGGCATTGGCATCGCCCGGGTAGCATTGGCGTGACATTGGCATCACATCTGCAATATTGGCAGACATTGCCACTGGCATCGACTGAGTAGCATTGGCGTGACATTGGTGTTCAATGTGAAATATTGGCAGACATTGGCATTGGCATCGCCTGGGTAGGATTGGCGTGACATTGGCATCACATCTGCAATGTTGGCAGACATTGGCATTGGCATCGACTGAGTAGGATTGGCTTGACATTGGTGTTCAATGTGAAATATTGGCAGACATTGGCATTGGCTTCGACTGAGTAGGATTGACTTGACATTGGTGTCCAATGAAATATTGGCAGACATTGGCATTGGCATCGCCTGGGTAGGATTGGCGTGACATTGGCATCACATCTGCAATATTGGCAGACATTGGCATTGGCATCGCCCGGGTAGCATTGGCGTGACATTGGCATCACATCTGCAATATTGGCAGACATTGGCATTGGCATCGCCCGGGTAGCATTGGCGTGACATTGGCATCACATCTGCAATATTGGCAGACATTGGCATTGGCATCGCCCGGGTAGCATTGGCGTGACATTGGCATCACATCTGCAATATTGGCAGACATTGGCATCGACTGAGTAGGATTGGCTTGACATTGGTGTCCAATGAAATATTGGCAGACATTGGCATTGGCATCGCCTGGGTAGGATTGGCGTGACATTGGCATCACATCTGCAATATTGGCAGACATTGCCACTGGCATCGACTGAGTAGCATTGGCGTGACATTGGCATCACATCTGCAATATTGGCAGACATTGGCATTGGCATCGCCTGGGTAGGATTGGCGTGACATTGGCATCACATCTGCAATATTGGCAGACATTGGCATTGGCATCGACTGAGTAGGATTGGCTTGACATTGGTGTCCAATGTGAAATATTGGCAGACATTGGCATTGGCATCGCCCGGGTAGCATTGGCGTGACATTGGCATCACATTGGCAATATTGGCAGACATTGGCATTGGCATCGCCTGGGTAGGATTGGCGTGACATTGGCATCACATTGGCAATATTGGCAGACATTGGCATTGGCATCGCCTGGGTAGTGTTGGCGTGACATTGGCATCACATCTGCAATATTGGCAGACATTGGCATCGACTGAGTAGGATTGGCTTGACATTGGTGTCCAATGAAATATTGGCAGACATTGGCATTGGCATCGCCTGGGTAGGATTGGCGTGACATTGGCATCACATCTGCAATATTGGCAGACATTGCCACTGGCATCGACTGAGTAGCATTGGCGTGACATTGGCATCACATCTGCAATATTGGCAGACATTGGCATTGGCATCGCCCGGGTAGCATTGGCGTGACATTGGCATCACATCTGCAATATTGGCAGACATTGGCATTGGCATCGCCCGGGTAGCATTGGCGTGACATTGGCATCACATCTGCAATATTGGCAGACATTGGCATTGGCATCGCCTGGGTAGTGTTGGCGTGACATTGGCATCACATTGGCAATATTGGCAGACATTGGCATTGGCATCGACTGAGTAGGATTGGCTTGACATTGGTGTCCAATGAAATATTGGCAGACATTGGCATTGGCATCGCCTGGGTAGGATTGGCGTGACATTGGCATCACATCTGCAATATTGGCAGACATTGGCATTGGCATCGACTGAGTAGGATTGGCTTGACATTGGTGTCCAATGTGAAATATTGGCAGACATTGGCATTGGCATCGCCCGGGTAGCATTGGCGTGACATTGGCATCACATTGGCAATATTGGCAGACATTGGCATTGGCATCGCCTGGGTAGGATTGGCGTGACATTGGCATCACATTGGCAATATTGGCAGACATTGGCATTGGCATCGCCTGGGTAGTGTTGGCGTGACATTGGCATCACATTGGCAATATTGGCAGACATTGGCATTGGCATCGCCTGGGTAGGATTGGCGTGACATTGGCATCACATCTGCAATATTAGCAGACATTGGCATTGGCATGGCCCGGGCAGCATTGGCGTGACATTGGCATCACATCTGCAATATTGGCAGACATTGGCATTGGCATCGACTGAGTAGGATTGGCTTGACATTGGTGTTCAATGTGAAATATTGGCAGACATTGGCATTGGCATCGCCCGGGTAGCATTGGCGTGACATTGGCATCACATCTGCAATATTGGCAGACATTGGCATCGACTGAGTAGGATTGGCTTGACATTGGTGTCCAATGAAATATTGGCAGACATTGGCATTGGCATCGCCTGGGTAGGATTGGCGTGACATTGGCATCACATCTGCAATATTGGCAGACATTGCCACTGGCATCGACTGAGTAGCATTGGCGTGACATTGGCATCACATCTGCAATATTGGCAGACATTGGCATTGGCATCGCCTGGGTAGGATTGGCGTGACATTGGCATCACATCTGCAATATTGGCAGACATTGGCATTGGCATCGACTGAGTAGGATTGGCTTGACATTGGTGTTCAATGTGAAATATTGGCAGACATTGGCATTGGCATCGCCCGGGTAGCATTGGCGTGACATTGGCATCACATCTGCAATATTGGCAGACATTGCCACTGGCATCGACTGAGTAGCATTGGCGTGACATTGGCATCACATCTGCAATATTGGCAGACATTGGCATTGGCATCGCCTGGGTAGGATTGGCGTGACATTGGCATCACATCTGCAATATTGGCAGACATTGGCATTGGCATCGACTGAGTAGGATTGGCTTGACATTGGTGTCCAATGTGAAATATTGGCAGACATTGGCATTGGCATCGCCCGGGTAGCATTGGCGTGACATTGGCATCACATTGGCAATATTGGCAGACATTGGCATTGGCATCGCCTGGGTAGGATTGGCGTGACATTGGCATCACATTGGCAATATTGGCAGACATTGGCATTGGCATCGCCTGGGTAGTGTTGGCGTGACATTGGCATCACATTGGCAATATTGGCAGACATTGGCATTGGCATCGCCTGGGTAGGATTGGCGTGACATTGGCATCACATCTGCAATATTGGCAGACATTGGCATTGGCATCGCCCGGGTAGCATTGGCGTGACATTGGCATCACATCTGCAATATTGGCAGACATTGGCATTGGCATCGCCCGGGTAGCATTGGCGTGACATTGGCATCACATCTGCAATATTGGCAGACATTGGCATTGGCATCGCCCGGGTAGCATTGGCGTGACATTGGCATCACATCTGCAATATTGGCAGACATTGGCATCGACTGAGTAGGATTGGCTTGACATTGGTGTCCAATGAAATATTGGCAGACATTGGCATTGGCATCGCCTGGGTAGGATTGGCGTGACATTGGCATCACATCTGCAATATTGGCAGACATTGCCACTGGCATCGACTGAGTAGCATTGGCGTGACATTGGCATCACATCTGCAATATTGGCAGACATTGGCATTGGCATCGCCCGGGTAGCATTGGCGTGACATTGGCATCACATCTGCAATATTGGCAGACATTGGCATTGGCATCGCCCGGGTAGCATTGGCGTGACATTGGCATCACATCTGCAATATTGGCAGACATTGGCATCGACTGAGTAGGATTGGCTTGACATTGGTGTCCAATGAAATATTGGCAGACATTGGCATTGGCATCGCCTGGGTAGGATTGGCGTGACATTGGCATCACATCTGCAATATTGGCAGACATTGCCACTGGCATCGACTGAGTAGCATTGGCGTGACATTGGCATCACATCTGCAATATTGGCAGACATTGGCATTGGCATCGCCTGGGTAGCATTGGCGTGACATTGGCATCACATCTGCAATGTTGGCAAACATTGGCATTGGCATCGACTGAGTAGGATTGGCTTGACATTGGTTTCCAATGTGAAATATTGGCAGACATTGGCATTGGCATCGCCTGGGTAGGATTGGCGTGACATTGGCATCACATCTGCAATATTGGCAGACATTGCCACTGGCATCGACTGAGTAGCATTGGCGTGACATTGGCAGCACATCTGCAATATTGGCAGACATTGCCACTGGCATCGACTGAGTAGGATTGGCTTGACATTGGTGTTCAAGGTGAAATATTGGCAGACATTGGCATTGGCTTCGACTGAGTAGGATTGACTTGACATTGGTGTCCAATGAAATATTGGCAGACATTGGCATTGGCATCGCCTGGGTAGCATTGGCGTGACATTGGCATCACATCTGCAATATTGGCAGACATTGGCATTGGCATCGACTGAGTAGGATTGGCTTGACATTGGTGTCCAATGTGAAATATTGGCAGACATTGGCATTGGCATCGCCCGGGTAGCATTGGCGTGACATTGGCATCACATCTGCAATATTGGCAGACATTGGCATTGGCATCGACTGAGTAGGATTGGCTTGACATTGGTGTCCAATGTGAAATATTGGCAGACATTGGCATTGGCATCGCCCGGGTAGCATTGGCGTGACATTGGCATCACATCTGCAATATTGGCAGACATTGGCATTGGCATCGCCTGGGTAGGATTGGTTTGACATTGGTGTCCAATGTGAAATATTGGCAGACATTGGCATTGCCATCGCCTGGGTAGCATTGGCGTGACATTGGCATCACATTGGCAATATTGGCAGACATTGGCATTGGCATCGCCTGGGTAGTGTTGGCGTGACATTGGCATCACATTGGCAATATTGGCAGACATTGGCATTGGCATCGCCTGGGTAGGATTGGCGTGACATTGGCATCACATCTGCAATATTGGCAGACATTGGCATTGGCATCGCCCGGGTAGCATTGGCGTGACATTGGCATCACATCTGCAATATTGGCAGACATTGGCATTGGCATCGCCCGGGTAGCATTGGCGTGACATTGGCATCACATCTGCAATATTGGCAGACATTGGCATTGGCATCGCCCGGGTAGCATTGGCGTGACATTGGCATCACATCTGCAATATTGGCAGACATTGGCATCGACTGAGTAGGATTGGCTTGACATTGGTGTCCAATGAAATATTGGCAGACATTGGCATTGGCATCGCCTGGGTAGGATTGGCGTGACATTGGCATCACATCTGCAATATTGGCAGACATTGCCACTGGCATCGACTGAGTAGCATTGGCGTGACATTGGCATCACATCTGCAATATTGGCAGACATTGGCATTGGCATCGCCTGGGTAGCATTGGCGTGACATTGGCATCACATCTGCAATATTGGCAGACATTGGCATCGACTGAGTAGGATTGGCTTGACATTGGTGTCCAATGAAATATTGGCAGACATTGGCATTGGCATCGCCTGGGTAGGATTGGCGTGACATTGGCATCACATCTGCAATATTGGCAGACATTGCCACTGGCATCGACTGAGTAGCATTGGCGTGACATTGGCATCACATCTGCAATATTGGCAGACATTGGCATTGGCATCGCCCGGGTAGCATTGGCGTGACATTGGCATCACATCTGCAATATTGGCAGACATTGGCATTGGCATCGCCCGGGTAGCATTGGCGTGACATTGGCATCACATCTGCAATATTGGCAGACATTGGCATCGACTGAGTAGGATTGGCTTGACATTGGTGTCCAATGAAATATTGGCAGACATTGGCATTGGCATCGCCTGGGTAGGATTGGCGTGACATTGGCATCACATCTGCAATATTGGCAGACATTGCCACTGGCATCGACTGAGTAGCATTGGCGTGACATTGGCATCACATCTGCAATATTGGCAGACATTGGCATTGGCATCGCCTGGGTAGCATTGGCGTGACATTGGCATCACATCTGCAATGTTGGCAAACATTGGCATTGGCATCGACTGAGTAGGATTGGCTTGACATTGGTTTCCAATGTGAAATATTGGCAGACATTGGCATTGGCATCGCCTGGGTAGGATTGGCGTGACATTGGCATCACATCTGCAATATTGGCAGACATTGCCACTGGCATCGACTGAGTAGCATTGGCGTGACATTGGCAGCACATCTGCAATATTGGCAGACATTGCCACTGGCATCGACTGAGTAGGATTGGCTTGACATTGGTGTTCAAGGTGAAATATTGGCAGACATTGGCATTGGCTTCGACTGAGTAGGATTGACTTGACATTGGTGTCCAATGAAATATTGGCAGACATTGGCATTGGCATCGCCTGGGTAGCATTGGCGTGACATTGGCATCACATCTGCAATATTGGCAGACATTGGCATTGGCATCGACTGAGTAGGATTGGCTTGACATTGGTGTCCAATGTGAAATATTGGCAGACATTGGCATTGGCATCGCCCGGGTAGCATTGGCGTGACATTGGCATCACATCTGCAATATTGGCAGACATTGGCATTGGCATCGACTGAGTAGGATTGGCTTGACATTGGTGTCCAATGAAATATTGGCAGACATTGGCATTGCCATCGCCTGGGTAGGATTGGCGTGACATTGGCATCACATCTGCAATATTGGCAGACATTGCCACTGGCATCGACTGAGTAGGATTGGTTTGACATTGGTGTCCAATGTGAAATATTGGCAGACATTGGCATTGGCATCGCCTGGGTAGGATTGGCGTGACATTGGCATCACATCTGCAATATTGGCAGACATTGGCATTGGCATCGCCTGGGTAGGATTGGCGTGACATTGGCATCACATCTGCAATATTGGCAGACATTGGCATTGGCATCGACTGAGTAGGATTGGCTTGACATTGGTGTCCAATGTGAAATATTGGCAGACATTGGCATTGGCATCGCCTGGGTAGCATTGGCGTGACATTGGCATCACATCTGCAATATTGGCAGACATTGGCATTGGCATCGACTGAGTAGGATTGGCTTGACATTGGTGTCCAATGTGAAATATTGGCAGACATTGGCATTGGCATCGCCCGGGTAGCATTGGCGTGACATTGGCATCACATCTGCAATATTGGCAGACATTGCCACTGGCATCGACTGAGTAGGATTGGTTTGACATTGGTGTCCAATGTGAAATATTGGCAGACATTGGCATTGGCATCGCCTGGGTAGGATTGGCGTGACATTGGCATCACCTCTGCAATATTGGCAAACATTGGCATTGGCATCGCCCGGGTAGCATTGGCGTGACATTGGCATCACATCTGCAATATTGGCAGACATTGGCATTGGCATCGACTGAGTAGGATTGGCTTGACATTGGTGTCCAATGTGAAATATTGGCAGACATTGGCATTGGCATCGCCCGGGTAGCATTGGCGTGACATTGGCATCACATCTGCAATATTGGCAGACATTGGCATTGGCATCGACTGAGTAGGATTGGCTTGACATTGGTGTCCAATGTGAAATATTGGCAGACATTGGCATTGGCATCGCCTGGGTAGCATTGGCGTGACATTGGCATCACATCTGCAATATTGGCAGACATTGGCATTGGCATCGACTGAGTAGGATTGGCTTGACATTGGTGTCCAATGTGAAATATTGGCAGACATTGGCATTGGCATCGCCTGGGTAGCATTGGCGTGACATTGGCATCACATCTGCAATATTGGCAGACATTGGCATTGGCATCGACTGAGTAGGATTGGCTTGACATTGGTGTCCAATGTGAAATATTGGCAGACATTGGCATTGGCATCGCCTGGGTAGGATTGGCGTGACATTGGCATCACATCTGCAATATTGGCAGACATTGCCACTGGCATCGACTGAGTAGGATTGGGTTGACATTGGTGTCCAATGTGAAATATTGGCAGACATTGGCATTGGCATCGCCTGGGTAGCATTGGCGTGACATTGGCATCACATCTGCAATATTGGCAGACATTGGCATTGGCATCGACTGAGTAGGATTGGCTTGACATTGGTGTCCAATGAAATATTGGCAGACATTGGCATTGGCATCGCCTGGGTAGGATTGGCGTGACATTGGCATCACATCTGCAATATTGGCAGACATTGGCATTGGCATCGACTGAGTAGGATTGGCTTGACATTGGTGTCCAATGTGAAATATTGGCAGACATTGGCATTGGCATCGCCTGGGTAGCATTGGCGTGACATTGGCATCACATCTGCAATATTGGCAGACATTGGCATTGGCATCGACTGAGTAGGATTGGCTTGACATTGGTGTCCAATGTGAAATATTGGCAGACATTGGCATTGGCATCGCCCGGGTAGCATTGGCGTGACATTGGCATCACATCTGCAATATTGGCAGACATTGCCACTGGCATCGACTGAGTAGGATTGGTTTGACATTGGTGTCCAATGTGAAATATTGGCAGACATTGGCATTGGCATCGCCTGGGTAGGATTGGCGTGACATTGGCATCACCTCTGCAATATTGGCAAACATTGGCATTGGCATCGCCCGGGTAGCATTGGCGTGACATTGGCATCACATCTGCAATATTGGCAGACATTGGCATTGGCATCGACTGAGTAGGATTGGCTTGACATTGGTGTCCAATGTGAAATATTGGCAGACATTGGCATTGGCATCGCCCGGGTAGCATTGGCGTGACATTGGCATCACATCTGCAATATTGGCAGACATTGGCATTGGCATCGACTGAGTAGGATTGGCTTGACATTGGTGTCCAATGTGAAATATTGGCAGACATTGGCATTGGCATCGCCTGGGTAGCATTGGCGTGACATTGGCATCACATCTGCAATATTGGCAGACATTGGCATTGGCATCGCCTGGGTAGGATTGGCGTGACATTGGCATCACATCTGCAATATTGGCAGACATTGGCATTGGCATCGACTGAGTAGGATTGGCTTGACATTGGTGTCCAATGTGAAATATTGGCAGACATTGGCATTGGCATCGCCTGGGTAGCATTGGCGTGACATTGGCATCACATCTGCAATATTGGCAGACATTGGCATTGGCATCGACTGAGTAGGATTGGCTTGACATTGGTGTCCAATGTGAAATATTGGCAGACATTGGCATTGGCATCGCCTGGGTAGGATTGGCGTGACATTGGCATCACATCTGCAATATTGGCAGACATTGCCACTGGCATCGACTGAGTAGGATTGGGTTGACATTGGTGTCCAATGTGAAATATTGGCAGACATTGGCATTGGCATCGCCTGGGTAGCATTGGCGTGACATTGGCATCACATCTGCAATATTGGCAGACATTGGCATTGGCATCGACTGAGTAGGATTGGCTTGACATTGGTGTCCAATGAAATATTGGCAGACATTGGCATTGGCATCGCCTGGGTAGGATTGGCGTGACATTGGCATCACATCTGCAATATTGGCAGACATTGGCATTGGCATCGACTGAGTAGGATTGGCTTGACATTGGTGTCCAATGAAATATTGGCAGACATTGGCATTGGCATCGCCTGGGTAGGATTGGCATGACATTGGCATCACATCTGCAATATTGGCAGACATTGGCATTGGCATCGACTGAGTAGGATTGGCTTGACAATGGTGTCCAATGTGAAATATTGGCAGACATTGGCATTGGCATCGCCCGGGTAGCATTGGCGTGACATTGGCATCACATCTGCAATATTGGCAGACATTGGCATTGGCATCGACTGAGTAGGATTGGCTTGACATTGGTGTCCAATGAAATATTGGCAGACATTGGCATTGCCATCGCCTGGGTAGGATTGGCGTGACATTGGCATCACATCTGCAATATTGGCAGACATTGGCATTGGCATCGACTGAGTAGGATTGGCTTGACATTGGTGTCCAATGTGAAATATTGGCAGACATTGGCATTGGCATCGCCTGGGTAGGATTGGCGTGACATTGGCATCACATCTGCAATATTGGCAGACATTGCCACTGGCATCGACTGAGTAGGATTGGGTTGACATTGGTGTCCAATGTGAAATATTGGCAGACATTGGCATTGGCATCGCCTGGGTAGCATTGGCGTGACATTGGCATCACATCTGCAATATTGGCAGACATTGGCATTGGCATCGACTGAGTAGGATTGGCTTGACATTGGTGTCCAATGAAATATTGGCAGACATTGGCATTGCCATCGCCTGGGTAGGATTGGCGTGACATTGGCATCACATCTGCAATATTGGCAGACATTGGCATTGGCATCGACTGAGTAGGATTGGCTTGACATTGGTGTCCAATGTGAAATATTGGCAGACATTGGCATTGGCATCGCCTGGGTAGGATTGGCGTGACATTGGCATCACCTCTGCAATATTGGCAAACATTGGCATTGGCATCGCCCGGGTAGCATTGGCGTGACATTGGCATCACATCTGCAATATTGGCAGACATTGGCATTGGCATCGACTGAGTAGGATTGGCTTGACATTGGTGTCCAATGTGAAATATTGGCAGACATTGGCATTGGCATCGCCTGGGTAGCATTGGCGTGACATTGGCATCACATCTGCAATATTGGCAGACATTGGCATTGGCTTCGACTGAGTAGGATTGGCTTGACATTGGTGTCCAATGAAATATTGGCAGACATTGGCATTGGCATCGCCTGGGTAGGATTGGCGTGACATTGGCATCACATCTGCAATATTGGCAGACATTGCCACTGGCATCGACTGAGTAGGATTGGCTTGACATTGGTGTCCAATGTGAAATATTGGCAGACATTGGCATTGGCATCGCCTGGGTAGGATTGGCGTGACATTGGCATCACATCTGCAATATTGGCAGACATTGCCACTGGCATCGACTGAGTAGGATTGGTTTGACATTGGTGTCCAATGTGAAATATTGGCAGACATTGGCATTGGCATCGCCTGGGTAGGATTGGCGTGACATTGGCATCACATCTGCAATATTGGCAGACATTGGCATTGGCATCGCCTGGGTAGGATTGGCGTGACATTGGCATCACATCTGCAATATTGGCAGACATTGGCATTGGCATCGACTGAGTAGGATTGGCTTGACATTGGTGTCCAATGAAATATTGGCAGACATTGGCATTGGCATCGCCTGGGTAGGATTGGCGTGACATTGGCATCACATCTGCAATATTGGCAGACATTGCCACTGGCATCGACTGAGTAGGATTGGCTTGACATTGGTGTCCAATGTGAAATATTGGCAGACATTGGCATTGGCATCGCCTGGGTAGGATTGGCGTGACATTGGCATCACATCTGCAATATTGGCAGACATTGGCATTGGCATCGCCCGGGTAGCATTGGCGTGACATTGGCATCACATCTGCAATATTGGCAGACATTGGCATTGGCATCGCCTGGGTAGCATTGGCGTGACATTGGCATCACATCTGCAATATTGGCAGACATTGGCATTGGCATCGCCTGGGTAGGATTGGCGTGACATTGGCATCACATCTGCAATATTGGCAGACATTGGCATTGGCATCGACTGAGTAGGATTGGCTTGACATTGGTGTCCAATGAAATATTGGCAGACATTGGCATTGGCATCGCCTGGGTAGGATTGGCGTGACATTGGCATCACATCTGCAATATTGGCAGACATTGGCATTGGCATCGACTGAGTAGGATTGGCTTGACATTGGTGTCCAATGAAATATTGGCAGACATTGGCATTGGCATCGCCTGGGTAGGATTGGCGTGACATTGGCATCACATCTGCAATATTGGCAGACATTGGCATTGGCTTCAACTGAGTAGGATTGGCTTGACATTGGTGTCCAATGAAATATTGGCAGACATTGGCATTGGCATCGCCTGGGTAGGATTGGCGTGACATTGGCATCACATCTGCAATATTGGCAGACATTGCCACTGGCATCGACTGAGTAGGATTGGGTTGACATTGGTGTCCAATGTGAAATATTGGCAGACATTGGCATTGGCATCGCCTGGGTAGCATTGGCGTGACATTGGCATCACATCTGCAATATTGGCAGACATTGGCATTGGCATCGACTGAGTAGGATTGGCTTGACATTGGTGTCCAATGAAATATTGGCAGACATTGGCATTGCCATCGCCTGGGTAGGATTGGCGTGACATTGGCATCACATCTGCAATATTGGCAGACATTGGCATTGGCATCGACTGAGTAGGATTGGCTTGACATTGGTGTCCAATGTGAAATATTGGCAGACATTGGCATTGGCATCGCCTGGGTAGGATTGGCGTGACATTGGCATCACCTCTGCAATATTGGCAAACATTGGCATTGGCATCGCCCGGGTAGCATTGGCGTGACATTGGCATCACATCTGCAATATTGGCAGACATTGGCATTGGCATCGACTGAGTAGGATTGGCTTGACATTGGTGTCCAATGTGAAATATTGGCAGACATTGGCATTGGCATCGCCTGGGTAGCATTGGCGTGACATTGGCATCACATCTGCAATATTGGCAGACATTGGCATTGGCTTCGACTGAGTAGGATTGGCTTGACATTGGTGTCCAATGAAATATTGGCAGACATTGGCATTGGCATCGCCTGGGTAGGATTGGCGTGACATTGGCATCACATCTGCAATATTGGCAGACATTGCCACTGGCATCGACTGAGTAGGATTGGCTTGACATTGGTGTCCAATGTGAAATATTGGCAGACATTGGCATTGGCATCGCCTGGGTAGGATTGGCGTGACATTGGCATCACATCTGCAATATTGGCAGACATTGCCACTGGCATCGACTGAGTAGGATTGGTTTGACATTGGTGTCCAATGTGAAATATTGGCAGACATTGGCATTGGCATCGCCTGGGTAGGATTGGCGTGACATTGGCATCACATCTGCAATATTGGCAGACATTGGCATTGGCATCGCCTGGGTAGGATTGGCGTGACATTGGCATCACATCTGCAATATTGGCAGACATTGGCATTGGCATCGACTGAGTAGGATTGGCTTGACATTGGTGTCCAATGAAATATTGGCAGACATTGGCATTGGCATCGCCTGGGTAGGATTGGCGTGACATTGGCATCACATCTGCAATATTGGCAGACATTGCCACTGGCATCGACTGAGTAGGATTGGCTTGACATTGGTGTCCAATGTGAAATATTGGCAGACATTGGCATTGGCATCGCCTGGGTAGCATTGGCGTGACATTGGCATCACATCTGCAATATTGGCAGACATTGGCATTGGCATCGCCTGGGTAGGATTGGCGTGACATTGGCATCACATCTGCAATATTGGCAGACATTGGCATTGGCATCGACTGAGTAGGATTGGCTTGACATTGGTGTCCAATGAAATATTGGCAGACATTGGCATTGGCATCGCCTGGGTAGGATTGGCGTGACATTGGCATCACATCTGCAATATTGGCAGACATTGGCATTGGCATCGACTGAGTAGGATTGGCTTGACATTGGTGTCCAATGAAATATTGGCAGACATTGGCATTGGCATCGCCTGGGTAGGATTGGCGTGACATTGGCATCACATCTGCAATATTGGCAGACATTGGCATTGGCTTCAACTGAGTAGGATTGGCTTGACATTGGTGTCCAATGAAATATTGGCAGACATTGGCATTGGCATCGCCTGGGTAGGATTGGCGTGACATTGGCATCACATCTGCAATATTGGCAGACATTGGCATTGGCATCGACTGAGTAGGATTGGCTTGACATTGGTGTCCAATGAAATATTGGCAGACATTGGCATTGGCATCGCCTGGGTAGGATTGGCGTGACATTGGCATCACATCTGCAATATTGGCAGACATTGGCATTGGCATCGACTGAGTAGGATTGGCTTGACATTGGTGTCCAATGTGAAATATTGGCAGACATTGGCATTGGCATCGCCTGGGTAGGATTGGCGTGACATTGGCATCACATCTGCAATATTGGCAGACATTGGCATTGGCATCGACTGAGTAGGATTGGCTTGACATTGGTGTCCAATGTGAAATATTGGCAGACATTGGCATTGGCATCGCCCGGGTAGCATTGGCGTGACATTGGCATCACATCTGCAATATTGGCAGACATTGGCATTGGCATCGACTGAGTAGGATTGGCTTGACATTGGTGTCCAATGTGAAATATTGGCAGACATTGGCATTGGCATCGCCTGGGTAGGATTGGCGTGACATTGGCATCACCTCTGCAATATTGGCAAACATTGGCATTGGCATCGCCCGGGTAGCATTGGCGTGACATTGGCATCACATCTGCAATATTGGCAGACATTGGCATTGGCATCGACTGAGTAGGATTGGCTTGACATTGGTGTCCAATGTGAAATATTGGCAGACATTGGCATTGGCATCGCCCGGGTAGCATTGGCGTGACATTGGCATCACATCTGCAATATTGGCAGACATTGGCATTGGCATCGACTGAGTAGGATTGGCTTGACATTGGTGTCCAATGTGAAATATTGGCAGACATTGGCATTGGCATCGCCTGGGTAGGATTGGCGTGACATTGGCATCACCTCTGCAATATTGGCAGACATTGGCATTGGCATCGACTGAGTAGGATTGGCTTGACAATGGTGTCCAATGTGAAAT
Organism: Hygrocybe punicea; assembly: GCA_963556145.1. Taxonomy (NCBI): domain Eukaryota; kingdom Fungi; phylum Basidiomycota; class Agaricomycetes; order Agaricales; family Hygrophoraceae; genus Hygrocybe; species Hygrocybe punicea. The sequence continues at coordinate 2,472,266 of OY744464.1, forward strand.
ATTGGCAGACATTGGCATTGGCATCGCCCGGGTAGCATTGGCATGACATTGGCATCACATCTGCAATATTGGCAGACATTGGCATTGGCTTCGACTGAGTAGGATTGGCTTGACATTGGTGTCCAATGTGAAATATTGGCAGACATTGGCATTGGCATCGCCCGGGTAGCATTGGCGTGACATTGGCATCACATTGGCAATATTGGCAGACATTGGCATTGGCATCGCCCGGGTAGCATTGGCGTGACATTGGCATCACATTGGCAATATTGGCAGACATTGGCATTGGCATCGCCTGGGTAGGATTGGCGTGACATTGGCATCACATCTGCAATATTGGCAGACATTGCCACTGGCATCGACTGAGTAGGATTGGCTTGACATTGGTGTTCAATGTGAAATATTGGCAGACATTGGCATTGGCATCGCCTGGGTAGGATTGGCGTGACATTGGCATCACATCTGCAATATTGGCAGACATTGCCACTGGCATCGACTGAGTAGGATTGGCTTGACATTGGTGTCCAATGTGAAATATTGGCAGACATTGGCATTGGCATCGCCTGGGTAGCATTGGCGTGACATTGGCATCACATCTGCAATATTGGCAGACATTGGCATTGGCATCGACTGAGTAGGATTGGCTTGACATTGGTGTCCAATGAAATATTGGCAGACATTGGCATTGGCATCGCCTGGGTAGGATTGGCGTGACATTGGCATCACATCTGCAATATTGGCAGACATTGGCATTGGCATCGACTGAGTAGGATTGGCTTGACAATGGTGTCCAATGTGAAATATTGGCAGACATTGGCATTGGCATCGCCCGGGTAGCATTGGCGTGACATTGGCATCACATCTGCAATATTGGCAGACATTGGCATTGGCATCGCCCGGGTAGCATTGGCATGACATTGGCATCACATCTGCAATATTGGCAGACATTGGCATTGGCTTCGACTGAGTAGGATTGGCTTGACATTGGTGTCCAATGTGAAATATTGGCAGACATTGGCATTGGCATCGCCCGGGTAGCATTGGCGTGACATTGGCATCACATTGGCAATATTGGCAGACATTGGCATTGGCATCGCCCGGGTAGCATTGGCGTGACATTGGCATCACATTGGCAATATTGGCAGACATTGGCATTGGCATCGCCTGGGTAGCATTGGCGTGACATTGGCATCACATCTGCAATATTGGCAGACATTGCCACTGGCATCGACTGAGTAGGATTGGCTTGACATTGGTGTTCAATGTGAAATATTGGCAGACATTGGCATTGGCATCGCCTGGGTAGGATTGGCGTGACATTGGCATCACATCTGCAATATTGGCAGACATTGGCATTGGCATCGACTGAGTAGGATTGGCGTGACATTGGCATCACATCTGCAATATTGGCAGACATTGGCATTGGCATCGACTGAGTAGGATTGGCATGACATTGGCATCACATCTGCAATATTGGCAGACATTGGCATTGGCATCGACTGAGTAGGATTGGCATGACATTGGCATCACATCTGCAATATTGGCAGACATTGCCACTGGCATCGACTGAGTAGGATTGGCTTGACATTGGTGTCCAATGAAATATTGGCAGACATTGGCATTGGCATCGCCTGGGTAGGATTGGCGTGACATTGGCATCACATCTGCAATATTGGCAGACATTGGCATTGGCATCGACTGAGTAGGATTGGCTTGACAATGGTGTCCAATGTGAAATATTGGCAGACATTGGCATTGGCATCGCCCGGGTAGCATTGGCGTGACATTGGCATCACATCTGCAATATTGGCAGACATTGGCATTGGCATCGCCCGGGTAGCATTGGCATGACATTGGCATCACATCTGCAATATTGGCAGACATTGGCATTGGCTTCGACTGAGTAGGATTGGCTTGACATTGGTGTCCAATGTGAAATATTGGCAGACATTGGCATTGGCATCGCCCGGGTAGCATTGGCGTGACATTGGCATCACATTGGCAATATTGGCAGACATTGGCATTGGCATCGCCCGGGTAGCATTGGCGTGACATTGGCATCACATTGGCAATATTGGCAGACATTGGCATTGGCATCGCCTGGGTAGCATTGGCGTGACATTGGCATCACATCTGCAATATTGGCAGACATTGCCACTGGCATCGACTGAGTAGGATTGGCTTGACATTGGTGTTCAATGTGAAATATTGGCAGACATTGGCATTGGCATCGCCTGGGTAGGATTGGCGTGACATTGGCATCACATCTGCAATATTGGCAGACATTGGCATTGGCATCGACTGAGTAGGATTGGCGTGACATTGGCATCACATCTGCAATATTGGCAGACATTGCCACTGGCATCGACTGAGTAGGATTGGCTTGACATTGGTGTCCAATGTGAAATATTGGCAGACATTGGCATTGGCATCGACTGAGTAGGATTGGCGTGACATTGGCATCACATCTGCAATATTGGCAGACATTGGCATTGGCATCGACTGAGTAGCATTGGCGTGACATTGGCATCACATCTGCAATATTGGCAGACATTGGCATTGGCATCGCCTGGGTAGGATTGGCGTGACATTGGCATCACATCTGCAATATTGGCAGACATTGGCATTGGCATCGCCCGGGTAGCATTGGCGTGACATTGGCATCACATTGGCAATATTGGCAGACATTGGCATTGGCATCGCCCGGGTAGCATTGGCGTGACATTGGCATCACATTGGCAATATTGGCAGACATTGGCATTGGCATCGCCTGGGTAGCATTGGCGTGACATTGGCATCACATCTGCAATATTGGCAGACATTGCCACTGGCATCGACTGAGTAGGATTGGCTTGACATTGGTGTTCAATGTGAAATATTGGCAGACATTGGCATTGGCATCGCCTGGGTAGGATTGGCGTGACATTGGCATCACATCTGCAATATTGGCAGACATTGCCACTGGCATCGACTGAGTAGGATTGGCTTGACATTGGTGTCCAATGAAATATTGGCAGACATTGGCATTGCCATCGCCTGGGTAGGATTGGCGTGACATTGGCATCACATCTGCAATATTGGCAGACATTGGCATTGGCATCGACTGAGTAGGATTGGCTTGACATTGGTGTCCAATGTGAAATATTGGCAGACATTGGCATTGGCATCGCCCGGGTAGCATTGGCGTGACATTGGCATCACATCTGCAATATTGGCAGACATTGGCATTGGCATCGACTGAGTAGGATTGGCTTGACATTGGTGTCCAATGTGAAATATTGGCAGACATTGGCATTGGCATCGCCTGGGTAGGATTGGCGTGACATTGGCATCACCTCTGCAATATTGGCAGACATTGGCATTGGCATCGACTGAGTAGGATTGGCTTGACAATGGTGTCCAATGTGAAATATTGGCAGACATTGGCATTGGCATCGCCCGGGTAGCATTGGCATGACATTGGCATCACATTGGCAATATTGGCAGACATTGGCATTGGCATCGCCCGGGTAGCATTGGCGTGACATTGGCATCACATTGGCAATATTGGCAGACATTGGCATTGGCATCGCCTGGGTAGCATTGGCGTGACATTGGCATCACATCTGCAATATTGGCAGACATTGCCACTGGCATCGACTGAGTAGGATTGGCTTGACATTGGTGTTCAATGTGAAATATTGGCAGACATTGGCATTGGCATCGCCTGGGTAGGATTGGCGTGACATTGGCATCACATCTGCAATATTGGCAGACATTGCCACTGGCATCGACTGAGTAGGATTGGCTTGACATTGGTGTCCAATGTGAAATATTGGCAGACATTGGCATTGGCATCGACTGAGTAGGATTGGCGTGACATTGGCATCACATCTGCAATATTGGCAGACATTGGCATTGGCATCGACTGAGTAGGATTGGCTTGACAATGGTGTCCAATGTGAAATATTGGCAGACATTGGCATTGGCATCGACTGAGTAGGATTGGCGTGACATTGGCATCACATCTGCAATATTGGCAGACATTGGCATTGGCATCGACTGAGTAGGATTGGCGTGACATTGGCATCACATCTGCAATATTGGCAGACATTGGCATTGGCATCGACTGAGTAGGATTGGCATGACATTGGCATCACATCTGCAATATTGGCAGACATTGCCACTGGCATCGACTGAGTAGGATTGGCTTGACATTGGTGTTCAATGTGAAATATTGGCAGACATTGGCATTGGCATCGCCTGGGTAGGATTGGCGTGACATTGGCATCACATCTGCAATATTGGCAGACATTGCCACTGGCATCGACTGAGTAGGATTGGCTTGACATTGGTGTCCAATGTGAAATATTGGCAGACATTGGCATTGGCATCGACTGAGTAGGATTGGCGTGACATTGGCATCACATCTGCAATATTGGCAGACATTGGCATTGGCATCGACTGAGTAGGATTGGCATGACATTGGCATCACATCTGCAATATTGGCAGACATTGCCACTGGCATCGACTGAGTAGGATTGGCTTGACATTGGTGTCCAATGTGAAATATTGGCAGACATTGGCATTGGCATCGACTGAGTAGGATTGGTGTGACATTGGCATCACATCTGCAATATTGGCAGACATTGGCATTGGCTTCGACTGAGTAGGATTGGCTTGACATTGGTGTCCAATGAAATATTGGCAGACATTGGCATTGCCATCGCCTGGGTAGGATTGGCGTGACATTGGCATCACATCTGCAATATTGGCAGACATTGCCACTGGCATCGACTGAGTAGGATTGGCTTGACATTGGTGTCCAATGTGAAATATTGGCAGACATTGGCATTGGCATCACCTGGGTAGCATTGGCGTGACATTGGCATCACATCTGCAATATTGGCAGACATTGGCATTGGCATCGACTGAGTAGGATTGGCTTGACAATGGTGTCCAATGTGAAATATTGGCAGACATTGGCATTGGCATCGACTGAGTAGGATTGGCGTGACATTGGCATCACATCTGCAATATTGGCAGACATTGGCATTGGCATCGACTGAGTAGGATTGGCGTGACATTGGCATCACATCTGCAATATTGGCAGACATTGGCATTGGCATCGACTGAGTAGGATTGGCATGACATTGGCATCACATCTGCAATATTGGCAGACATTGCCACTGGCATCGACTGAGTAGGATTGGCTTGACATTGGTGTTCAATGTGAAATATTGGCAGACATTGGCATTGGCATCGCCCGGGTAGCATTGGCGTGACATTGGCATCACATTGGCAATATTGGCAGACATTGGCATTGGCATCGCCTGGGTAGCATTGGCGTGACATTGGCATCACATCTGCAATATTGGCAGACATTGCCACTGGCATCGACTGAGTAGGATTGGCTTGACATTGGTGTTCAATGTGAAATATTGGCAGACATTGGCATTGGCATCGCCTGGGTAGGATTGGCGTGACATTGGCATCACATCTGCAATATTGGCAGACATTGCCACTGGCATCGACTGAGTAGGATTGGCTTGACATTGGTGTCCAATGTGAAATATTGGCAGACATTGGCATTGGCATCGCCTGGGTAGCATTGGCGTGACATTGGCATCACATCTGCAATATTGGCAGACATTGGCATTGGCATCGCCTGGGTAGCATTGGCGTGACATTGGCATCACATCTGCAATATTGGCAGACATTGCCACTGGCATCGACTGAGTAGGATTGGCTTGACATTGGTGTTCAATGTGAAATATTGGCAGACATTGGCATTGGCATCGCCTGGGTAGGATTGGCGTGACATTGGCATCACATCTGCAATATTGGCAGACATTGCCACTGGCATCGACTGAGTAGGATTGGCTTGACATTGGTGTCCAATGTGAAATATTGGCAGACATTGGCATTGGCATCGACTGAGTAGGATTGGCGTGACATTGGCATCACATCTGCAATATTGGCAGACATTGGCATTGGCATCGACTGAGTAGGATTGGCATGACATTGGCATCACATCTGCAATATTGGCAGACATTGCCACTGGCATCGACTGAGTAGGATTGGCTTGACATTGGTGTCCAATGTGAAATATTGGCAGACATTGGCATTGGCATCGACTGAGTAGGATTGGTGTGACATTGGCATCACATCTGCAATATTGGCAGACATTGGCATTGGCTTCGACTGAGTAGGATTGGCTTGACATTGGTGTCCAATGAAATATTGGCAGACATTGGCATTGCCATCGCCTGGGTAGGATTGGCGTGACATTGGCATCACATCTGCAATATTGGCAGACATTGCCACTGGCATCGACTGAGTAGGATTGGCTTGACATTGGTGTCCAATGTGAAATATTGGCAGACATTGGCATTGGCATCACCTGGGTAGCATTGGCGTGACATTGGCATCACATCTGCAATATTGGCAGACATTGGCATTGGCATCGACTGAGTAGGATTGGCTTGACATTGGTGTCCAATGAAATATTGGCAGACATTGGCATTGCCATCGCCTGGGTAGGATTGGCGTGACATTGGCATCACATCTGCAATATTGGCAGACATTGGCATTGGCATCGACTGAGTAGGATTGGCTTGACATTGGTGTCCAATGAAATATTGGCAGACATTGGCATTGGCATCGCCTGGGTAGGATTGGCGTGACATTGGCATCACATCTGCAATATTGGCAGACATTGGCATTGGCATCGCCTGGGTAGGATTGGCGTGACATTGGCATCACATCTGCAATATTGGCAGACATTGGCATTGGCATCGACTGAGTAGGATTGGCTTGACATTGGTGTCCAATGAAATATTGGCAGACATTGGCATTGGCATCGCCTGGGTAGGATTGGCGTGACATTGGCATCACATCTGCAATATTGGCAGACATTGGCATTGGCATCGCCTGGGTAGGATTGGCGTGACATTGGCATCACATCTGCAATATTGGCAGACATTGGCATTGGCATCGACTGAGTAGGATTGGCTTGACATTGGTGTCCAATGAAATATTGGCAGACATTGGCATTGGCATCGCCTGGGTAGGATTGGCGTGACATTGGCATCACATCTGCAATATTGGCAGACATTGGCATTGGCATCGACTGAGTAGGATTGGCTTGACATTGGTGTCCAATGAAATATTGGCAGACATTGGCATTGCCATCGCCTGGGTAGGATTGGCGTGACATTGGCATCACATCTGCAATATTGGCAGACATTGGCATTGGCATCGCCTGGGTAGGATTGGCGTGACATTGGCATCACATCTGCAATATTGGCAGACATTGCCACTGGCATCGACTGAGTAGGATTGGCTTGACATTGGTGTTCAATGTGAAATATTGGCAGACATTGGCATTGGCATCGCCTGGGTAGGATTGGCGTGACATTGGCATCACATCTGCAATATTGGCAGACATTGCCACTGGCATCGACTGAGTAGGATTGGCTTGACATTGGTGTCCAATGTGAAATATTGGCAGACATTGGCATTGGCATCGACTGAGTAGGATTGGCGTGACATTGGCATCACATCTGCAATATTGGCAGACATTGGCATTGGCATCGACTGAGTAGGATTGGCGTGACATTGGCATCACATCTGCAATATTGGCAGACATTGGCATTGGCATCGCCTGGGTAGGATTGGCGTGACATTGGCATCACATCTGCAATATTGGCAGACATTGCCACTGGCATCGACTGAGTAGGATTGGCTTGACATTGGTGTCCAATGTGAAATATTGGCAGACATTGGCATTGGCATCGCCTGGGTAGGATTGGCGTGACATTGGCATCACATCTGCAATATTGGCAGACATTGCCACTGGCATCGACTGAGTAGGATTGGCTTGACATTGGTGTCCAATGTGAAATATTGGCAGACATTGGCATTGGCATCGCCCGGGTAGCATTGGCATGACATTGGCATCACATCTGCAATATTGGCAGACATTGGCATTGGCTTCGACTGAGTAGGATTGGCTTGACATTGGTGTCCAATGTGAAATATTGGCAGACATTGGCATTGGCATCGCCCGGGTAGCATTGGCGTGACATTGGCATCACATTGGCAATATTGGCAGACATTGGCATTGGCATCGCCTGGGTAGGATTGGCGTGACATTGGCATCACATCTGCAATATTGGCAGACATTGCCACTGGCATCGACTGAGTAGGATTGGCTTGACATTGGTGTTCAATGTGAAATATTGGCAGACATTGGCATTGGCATCGCCTGGGTAGGATTGGCGTGACATTGGCATCACATCTGCAATATTGGCAGACATTGCCACTGGCATCGACTGAGTAGGATTGGCTTGACATTGGTGTCCAATGTGAAATATTGGCAGACATTGGCATTGGCATCGCCTGGGTAGCATTGGCGTGACATTGGCATCACATCTGCAATATTGGCAGACATTGGCATTGGCATCGACTGAGTAGGATTGGCTTGACATTGGTGTCCAATGAAATATTGGCAGACATTGACATTGCCATCGCCTGGGTAGGATTGGCGTGACATTGGCATCACATCTGCAATATTGGCAGACATTGGCATTGGCATCGACTGAGTAGGATTGGCTTGACATTGGTGTCCAATGTGAAATATTGGCAGACATTGGCATTGGCATCGCCTGGGTAGGATTGGCGTGACATTGGCATCACCTCTGCAATATTGGCAAACATTGGCATTGGCATCGCCCGGATAGCATTGGCGTGACATTGGCATCACATCTGCAATATTGGCAGACATTGGCATTGGCATCGACTGAGTAGGATTGGCTTGACATTGGTGTCCAATGTGAAATATTGGCAGACATTGGCATTGGCATCGCCTGGGTAGCATTGGCGTGACATTGGCATCACATCTGCAATATTGGCAGACATTGGCATTGGCATCGACTGAGTAGGATTGGCTTGACATTGGTGTCCAATGTGAAATATTGGCAGACATTGGCATTGGCATCGCCTGGGTAGCATTGGCGTGACATTGGCATCACATCTGCAATATTGGCAGACATTGGCATTGGCATCGACTGAGTAGGATTGGCTTGACATTGGTGTCCAATGAAATATTGGCAGACATTGGCATTGCCATCGCCTGGGTAGGATTGGCGTGACATTGGCATCACCTCTGCAATATTGGCAGACATTGGCATTGGCATCGAGTGAGTAGGATTGGCTTGACATTGGTGTCCAATGTGAAATATTGGCAGACATTGGCATTGGCATCGCCTGGGTAGGATTGGCGTGACATTGGCATCACATCTGCAATATTGGCAGACATTGGCATTGGCATCGCCCGGGTAGCATTGGCGTGACATTGGCATCACATCTGCAATATTGGCAGACATTGGCATTGGCATCGCCCGGGTAGCATTGGCGTGACATTGGCATCACATCTGCAATATTGGCAGACATTGGCATTGGCATCGACTGCGTAGCATTGGCGTGACATTGGTGTCCAATGTGAAATATTGGCAGACATTGGCATTGGCATCGCCCGGGTAGCATTGGCGTGACATTGGCATCACATCTGCAATATTGGCAGACATTGGCATTGGCATCGACTGAGTAGGATTGGCTTGACATTGGTGTCCAATGTGAAATATTGGCAGACATTGGCATTGGCATCGCCTGGGTAGGATTGGCGTGACATTGGCATCACATCTGCAATATTGGCAAACATTGTCATTGGCATCGCCCGGGTAGCATTGGCGTGACATTGGCATCACATCTGCAATATTGGCAGACATTGGCATTGGCATCGCCTGGGTAGGATTGGCGTGACATTGGCATCACATCTGCAATATTGGCAGACATTGGCATTGGCATCGACTGAGTAGGATTGGCTTGACATTGGTGTCCAATGTGAAATATTGGCAGACATTGGCATTGGCATCGCCTGGGTAGGATTGGCGTGACATTGGCATCACCTCTGCAATATTGGCAGACATTGGCATTGGCATCGCCCGGGTAGCATTGGCGTGACATTGGCATCACATCTGCAATATTGGCAGACATTGGCATTGGCATCGACTGAGTAGGATTGGCTTGACATTGGTGTCCAATGTGAAATATTGGCAGACATTGGCATTGGCATCGCCCGGGTAGCATTGGCGTGACATTGGCATCACATCTGCAATATTGGCAGACATTGGCATTGGCATCGACTGCGTAGCATTGGCGTGACATTGGCATCACATCTGCAATATTGGCAAACATTGTCATTGGCATCGCCTGGGTAGGATTGGCGTGACATTGGCATCACATCTGCAATATTGGCAGACATTGGCATTGGCATCGACTGAGTAGGATTGGCTTGACATTGGTGTCCAATGTGAAATATTGGCAGACATTGGCATTGGCATCGCCTGGGTAGCATTGGCGTGACATTGGCATCACATCTGCAATATTGGCAGACATTGGCATTGGCATCGACTGAGTAGGATTGGCTTGACATTGGTGTCCAATGAAATATTGGCAGACATTGGCATTGCCATCGCCTGGGTAGGATTGGCGTGACATTGGCATCACCTCTGCAATATTGGCAGACATTGGCATTGGCATCGCCTGGGTAGGATTGGCGTGACATTGGCATCACCTCTGCAATATTGGCAGACATTGGCATTGGCATCGACTGAGTAGGATTGGCTTGACATTGGTGTCCAATGTGAAATATTGGCAGACATTGGCATTGGCATCGCCCGGGTAGCATTGGCGTGACATTGGCATCACATCTGCAATATTGGCAGACATTGGCATTGGCATCGAATGAGTAGGATTGGCTTGACATTGGTGTCCAATGTGAAATATTGGCAGACATTGGCATTGGCATCGCCTGGGTAGGATTGGCGTGACATTGGCATCACCTCTGCAATATTGGCAGACATTGGCATTGGCATCGACTGAGTAGGATTGGCTTGACATTGGTGTCCAATGTGAAATATTGGCAGACATTGGCATTGGCATCGCCCGGGTAGCATTGGCGTGACATTGGCATCACATCTGCAATATTGGCAGACATTGGCATTGGCATCGCCCGGGTAGCATTGGCGTGACATTGGCATCACATCTGCAATATTGGCAGACATTGGCATTGGCATCGAATGAGTAGGATTGGCTTGACATTGGTGTCCAATGTGAAATATTGGCAGACATTGGCATTGGCATCGCCTGGGTAGGATTGGCGTGACATTGGCATCACCTCTGCAATATTGGCAGACATTGGCATTGGCATCGCCCGGGTAGCATTGGCGTGACATTGGCATCACATCTGCAATATTGGCAGACATTGGCATTGGCATCGCCCGGGTAGCATTGGCGTGACATTGGCATCACATCTGCAATATTGGCAGACATTGGCATTGGCATCGACTGCGTAGCATTGGCGTGACATTGGCATCACATCTGCAATATTGGCAAACATTGTCATTGGCATCGCCTGGGTAGGATTGGCGTGACATTGGCATCACATCTGCAATATTGGCAGACATTGGCATTGGCATCGACTGAGTAGGATTGGCTTGACATTGGTGTCCAATGTGAAATATTGGCAGACATTGGCATTGGCATCGCCTGGGTAGCATTGGCGTGACATTGGCATCACATCTGCAATATTGGCAGACATTGGCATTGGCATCGACTGAGTAGGATTGGCTTGACATTGGTGTCCAATGAAATATTGGCAGACATTGGCATTGCCATCGCCTGGGTAGGATTGGCGTGACATTGGCATCACCTCTGCAATATTGGCAGACATTGGCATTGGCATCGACTGAGTAGGATTGGCTTGACATTGGTGTCCAATGTGAAATATTGGCAGACATTGGCATTGGCATCGCCTGGGTAGGATTGGCGTGACATTGGCATCACATCTGCAATATTGGCAGACATTGGCATTGGCATCGCCCGGGTAGCATTGGCGTGACATTGGCATCACATCTGCAATATTGGCAGACATTGGCATTGCCATCGCCTGGGTAGGATTGGCGTGACATTGGCATCACCTCTGCAATATTGGCAGACATTGGCATTGGCATCGACTGAGTAGGATTGGCTTGACATTGGTGTCCAATGTGAAATATTGGCAGACATTGGCATTGGCATCGCCCGGGTAGCATTGGCGTGACATTGGCATCACATCTGCAATATTGGCAGACATTGGCATTGGCATCGAATGAGTAGGATTGGCTTGACATTGGTGTCCAATGTGAAATATTGGCAGACATTGGCATTGGCATCGCCTGGGTAGGATTGGCGTGACATTGGCATCACCTCTGCAATATTGGCAGACATTGGCATTGGCATCGACTGAGTAGGATTGGCTTGACATTGGTGTCCAATGTGAAATATTGGCAGACATTGGCATTGGCATCGCCCGGGTAGCATTGGCGTGACATTGGCATCACATCTGCAATATTGGCAGACATTGGCATTGGCATCGACTGCGTAGCATTGGCGTGACATTGGCATCACATCTGCAATATTGGCAGACATTGGCATTGGCATCGACTGAGTAGGATTGGCTTGACATTGGTGTCCAATGTGAAATATTGGCAGACATTGGCATTGGCATCGCCTGGGTAGGATTGGCGTGACATTGGCATCACCTCTGCAATATTGGCAGACATTGGCATTGGCATCGCCCGGGTAGCATTGGCGTGACATTGGCATCACATCTGCAATATTGGCAGACATTGGCATTGGCATCGCCCGGGTAGCATTGGCGTGACATTGGCATCACATCTGCAATATTGGCAGACATTGGCATTGGCATCGACTGCGTAGCATTGGCGTGACATTGGCATCACATCTGCAATATTGGCAAACATTGTCATTGGCATCGCCTGGGTAGGATTGGCGTGACATTGGCATCACATCTGCAATATTGGCAGACATTGGCATTGGCATCGACTGAGTAGGATTGGCTTGACATTGGTGTCCAATGTGAAATATTGGCAGACATTGGCATTGGCATCGCCTGGGTAGCATTGGCGTGACATTGGCATCACATCTGCAATATTGGCAGACATTGGCATTGGCATCGACTGAGTAGGATTGGCTTGACATTGGTGTCCAATGAAATATTGGCAGACATTGGCATTGCCATCGCCTGGGTAGGATTGGCGTGACATTGGCATCACCTCTGCAATATTGGCAGACATTGGCATTGGCATCGACTGAGTAGGATTGGCTTGACATTGGTGTCCAATGTGAAATATTGGCAGACATTGGCATTGGCATCGCCTGGGTAGGATTGGCGTGACATTGGCATCACATCTGCAATATTGGCAGACATTGGCATTGGCATCGCCCGGGTAGCATTGGCGTGACATTGGCATCACATCTGCAATATTGGCAGACATTGGCATTGGCATCGAATGAGTAGGATTGGCTTGACATTGGTGTCCAATGTGAAATATTGGCAGACATTGGCATTGGCATCGCCTGGGTAGGATTGGCGTGACATTGGCATCACCTCTGCAATATTGGCAGACATTGGCATTGGCATCGACTGAGTAGGATTGGCTTGACATTGGTGTCCAATGTGAAATATTGGCAGACATTGGCATTGGCATCGCCCGGGTAGGATTGGCGTGACATTGGCATCACCTCTGCAATATTGGCAGACATTGGCATTGGCATCGCCTGGGTAGCATTGGCGTGACATTGGCATCACATCTGCAATATTGGCAGACATTGGCATTGGCATCGACTGAGTAGGATTGGCTTGACATTGGTGTCCAATGTGAAATATTGGCAGACATTGGCATTGGCATCGCCTGGGTAGGATTGGCGTGACATTGGCATCACCTCTGCAATATTGGCAGACATTGGCATTGGCATCGCCCGGGTAGCATTGGCGTGACATTGGCATCACATCTGCAATATTGGCAGACATTGGCATTGGCATCGACTGAGTAGGATTGGCTTGACATTGGTGTCCAATGTGAAATATTGGCAGACATTGGCATTGGCATCGCCCGGGTAGCATTGGCGTGACATTGGCATCACATCTGCAATATTGGCAGACATTGGCATTGGCATCGAATGAGTAGGATTGGCTTGACATTGGTGTCCAATGTGAAATATTGGCAGACATTGGCATTGGCATCGCCTGGGTAGGATTGGCGTGACATTGGCATCACCTCTGCAATATTGGCAGACATTGGCATTGGCATCGACTGAGTAGGATTGGCTTGACATTGGTGTCCAATGTGAAATATTGGCAGACATTGGCATTGGCATCGCCCGGGTAGGATTGGCGTGACATTGGCATCACCTCTGCAATATTGGCAGACATTGGCATTGGCATCGCCTGGGTAGCATTGGCGTGACATTTGCATCACATTTGCAATATTGGCAGACATTGGCATTGGCATCGACTGAGTAGGATTGGCTTGACATTGGTGTCCAATGTGAAATATTGGCAGACATTGGCATTGGCATCGCCTGGGTAGGATTGGCGTGACATTGGCATCACCTCTGCAATATTGGCAGACATTGGCATTGGCATCGCCCGGGTAGCATTGGCGTGACATTGGCATCACATCTGCAATATTGGCAGACATTGGCATTGGCATCGACTGAGTAGGATTGGCTTGACATTGGTGTCCAATGTGAAATATTGGCAGACATTGGCATTGGCATCGCCTGGGTAGGATTGGCGTGACATTGGCATCACCTCTGCAATATTGGCAGACATTGGCATTGGCATCGCCCGGGTAGCATTGGCGTGACATTGGCATCACCTCTGCAATATTGGCAGACATTGGCATTGGCATCGACTGAGTAGGATTGGCTTGACATTGGTGTCCAATGTGAAATATTGGCAGACATTGGCATTGGCATCGCCTGGGTAGGATTGGCGTGACATTGGCATCACATCTGCAATATTGGCAGACATTGGCATTGGCATCGACTGCGTAGCATTGGCGTGACATTGGCATCACATCTGCAATATTGGCAAACATTGTCATTGGCATCGCCTGGGTAGGATTGGCGTGACATTGGCATCACATCTGCAATATTGGCAGACATTGGCATTGGCATCGACTGAGTAGGATTGGCTTGACATTGGTGTCCAATGTGAAATATTGGCAGACATTGGCATTGGCATCGCCCGGGTAGCATTGGCGTGACATTGGCATCACATCTGCAATATTGGCAGACATTGGCATTGGCATCGACTGAGTAGGATTGGCTTGACATTGGTGTCCAATGTGAAATATTGGCAGACATTGGCATTGGCATCGCCTGGGTAGGATTGGCGTGACATTGGCATCACCTCTGCAATATTGGCAGACATTGGCATTGGCATCGCCCGGGTAGCATTGGCGTGACATTGGCATCACATCTGCAATATTGGCAGACATTGGCATTGGCATCGACTGCGTAGCATTGGCGTGACATTGGCATCACATCTGCAATATTGGCAAACATTGTCATTGGCATCGCCCGGGTAGCATTGGCGTGACATTGGCATCACATCTGCAATATTGGCAGACATTGGCATTGGCATCGCCCGGGTAGCATTGGCGTGACATTGGCATCACATCTGCAATATTGGCAGACATTGGCATTGGCATCGCCCGGGTAGCATTGGCGTGACATTGGCATCACATCTGCAATATTGGCAGACATTGGCATTGGCATCGACTGCGTAGCATTGGCGTGACATTGGCATCACATCTGCAATATTGGCAAACATTGTCATTGGCATCGCCTGGGTAGGATTGGCATGACATTGGCATCACATCTGCAATATTGGCAGACATTGGCATTGGCATCGACTGAGTAGGATTGGCTTGACATTGGTGTCCAATGTGAAATATTGGCAGACATTGGCATTGGCATCGCCCGGGTAGCATTGGCGTGACATTGGCATCACATCTGCAATATTGGCAGACATTGGCATTGGCATCGACTGAGTAGGATTGGCTTGACATTGGTGTCCAATGTGAAATATTGGCAGACATTGGCATTGGCATCGCCCGGGTAGCATTGGCGTGACATTGGCATCACCTCTGCAATATTGGCAGACATTGGCATTGGCATCGCCCGGGTAGCATTGGCGTGACATTGGCATCACATCTGCAATATTGGCAGACATTGGCATTGGCATCGACTGCGTAGCATTGGCGTGACATTGGCATCACATCTGCAATATTGGCAAACATTGTCATTGGCATCGCCCGGGTAGCATTGGCGTGACATTGGCATCACATCTGCAATATTGGCAGACATTGGCATTGGCATCGACTGAGTAGGATTGGCTTGACATTGGTGTCCAATGTGAAATATTGGCAGACATTGGCATTGGCATCGCCCGGGTAGCATTGGCGTGACATTGGCATCACATCTGCAATATTGGCAGACATTGGCATTGGCATCGACTGCGTAGCATTGGCGTGACATTGGCATCACATCTGCAATATTGGCAAACATCGTCATTGGCATCGCCTGGGTAGGATTGGCATGACATTGGCATCACATCTGCAATATTGGCAGACATTGGCATTGGCATCGACTGAGTAGGATTGGCTTGACATTGGTGTCCAATGTGAAATATTGGCAGACATTGGCATTGGCATCGCCCGGGTAGCATTGGCGTGACATTGGCATCACATCTGCAATATTGGCAGACATTGGCATTGGCATCGACTGAGTAGGATTGGCTTGACATTGGTGTCCAATGTGAAATATTGGCAGACATTGGCATTGGCATCGCCCGGGTAGCATTGGCGTGACATTGGCATCACATCTGCAATATTGGCAGACATTGGCATTGGCATCGAATGAGTAGGATTGGCTTGACATTGGTGTCCAATGTGAAATATTGGCAGACATTGGCATTGGCATCGCCTGGGTAGGATTGGCGTGACATTGGCATCACCTCTGCAATATTGGCAGACATTGGCATTGGCATCGACTGAGTAGGATTGGCTTGACATTGGTGTCCAATGTGAAATATTGGCAGACATTGGCATTGGCATCGCCTGGGTAGGATTGGCGTGACATTGGCATCACCTCTGCAATATTGGCAGACATTGGCATTGGCATCGCCCGGGTAGCATTGGCGTGACATTGGCATCACATCTGCAATATTGGCAGACATTGGCATTGGCATCGCCCGGGTAGCATTGGCGTGACATTGGCATCACCTCTGCAATATTGGCAGACATTGGCATTGGCATCGCCCGGGTAGCATTGGCGTGACATTGGCATCACATCTGCAATATTGGCAGACATTGGCATTGGCATCGACTGCGTAGCATTGGCGTGACATTGGCATCACATCTGCAATATTGGCAAACATTGTCATTGGCATCGCCCGGGTAGCATTGGCGTGACATTGGCATCACATCTGCAATATTGGCAGACATTGGCATTGGCATCGCCCGGGTAGCATTGGCGTGACATTGGCATCACATCTGCAATATTGGCAGACATTGGCATTGGCATCGCCCGGGTAGCATTGGCGTGACATTGGCATCACATCTGCAATATTGGCAGACATTGGCATTGGCATCGACTGCGTAGCATTGGCGTGACATTGGCATCACATCTGCAATATTGGCAGACATTGGCATTGGCATCGCCTGGGTAGGATTGGCGTGACATTGGCATCACCTCTGCAATATTGGCAGACATTGGCATTGGCATCGCCCGGGTAGCATTGGCGTGACATTGGCATCACATCTGCAATATTGGCAGACATTGGCATTGGCATCGCCCGGGTAGCATTGGCGTGACATTGGCATCACCTCTGCAATATTGGCAGACATTGGCATTGGCATCGCCCGGGTAGCATTGGCGTGACATTGGCATCACATCTGCAATATTGGCAGACATTGGCATTGGCATCGACTGCGTAGCATTGGCGTGACATTGGCATCACATCTGCAATATTGGCAAACATTGTCATTGGCATCGCCCGGGTAGCATTGGCGTGACATTGGCATCACATCTGCAATATTGGCAGACATTGGCATTGGCATCGCCCGGGTAGCATTGGCGTGACATTGGCATCACATCTGCAATATTGGCAGACATTGGCATTGGCATCGCCCGGGTAGCATTGGCGTGACATTGGCATCACATCTGCAATATTGGCAGACATTGGCATTGGCATCGACTGCGTAGCATTGGCGTGACATTGGCATCACATCTGCAATATTGGCAAACATCGTCATTGGCATCGCCTGGGTAGGATTGGCATGACATTGGCATCACCTCTGCAATATTGGCAGACATTGGCATTGGCATCGCCCGGGTAGCATTGGCGTGACATTGGCATCACATCTGCAATATTGGCAGACATTGGCATTGGCATCGCCCGGGTAGCATTGGCGTGACATTGGCATCACCTCTGCAATATTGGCAGACATTGGCATTGGCATCGCCCGGGTAGCATTGGCGTGACATTGGCATCACATCTGCAATATTGGCAGACATTGGCATTGGCATCGACTGCGTAGCATTGGCGTGACATTGGCATCACATCTGCGATATTGGCAAACATTGGCATTGGCATCGCCCGGGTAGGATTGGCGTGACATTGGCATCACCTCTGCAATATTGGCAGACATTGGCATTGGCATCGCCCGGGTAGCATTGGCGTGACATTGGCATCACCTCTGCAATATTGGCAGACATTGGCATTGGCATCGCCCGGGTAGGATTGGCGTGACATTGGCATCACCTCTGCAATATTGGCAGACATTGGCATTGGCATCGCCCGGGTAGCATTGGCGTGACATTGGCATCACATCTGCAATATTGGCAGACATTGGCATTGGCATCGACTGCGTAGCATTGGCGTGACATTGGCATCACATCTGCGATATTGGCAAACATTGGCATTGGCATCGCCCGGGTAGCATTGGCGTGACATTGGCATCACATCTGCAATATTGGCAGACATTGGCATTGGCATCGCCCGGGTAGGATTGGCGTGACATTGGCATCACCTCTGCAATATTGGCAGACATTGGCATTGGCATCGCCCGGGTAGCATTGGCGTGACATTGGCATCACATCTGCAATATTGGCAAACATTGTCATTGGCATCGCCCGGGTAGCATTGGCGTGACATTGGCATCACATCTGCAATATTGGCAGACATTGGCATTGGCATCGCCCGGGTAGCATTGGCGTGACATTGGCATCACCTCTGCAATATTGGCAGACATTGGCATTGGCATCGCCCGGGTAGCATTGGCGTGACATTGGCATCACATCTGCAATATTGGCAGACATTGGCATTGGCATCGACTGCGTAGCATTGGCGTGACATTGGCATCACATCTGCGATATTGGCAAACATTGGCATTGGCATCGCCCGGGTAGGATTGGCGTGACATTGGCATCACCTCTGCAATATTGGCAGACATTGGCATTGGCATCGCCCGGGTAGCATTGGCGTGACATTGGCATCACCTCTGCAATATTGGCAGACATTGGCATTGGCATCGCCCGGGTAGGATTGGCGTGACATTGGCATCACCTCTGCAATATTGGCAGACATTGGCATTGGCATCGCCCGGGTAGCATTGGCGTGACATTGGCATCACATCTGCAATATTGGCAGACATTGGCATTGGCATCGACTGCGTAGCATTGGCGTGACATTGGCATCACATCTGCGATATTGGCAAACATTGGCATTGGCATCGCCCGGGTAGCATTGGCGTGACATTGGCATCACATCTGCAATATTGGCAGACATTGGCATTGGCATCGCCCGGGTAGGATTGGCGTGACATTGGCATCACCTCTGCAATATTGGCAGACATTGGCATTGGCATCGCCCGGGTAGCATTGGCGTGACATTGGCATCACATCTGCAATATTGGCAAACATTGTCATTGGCATCGCCCGGGTAGCATTGGCGTGACATTGGCATCACATCTGCAATATTGGCAGACATTGGCATTGGCATCGCCCGGGTAGCATTGGCGTGACATTGGCATCACCTCTGCAATATTGGCAGACATTGGCATTGGCATCGCCCGGGTAGGATTGGCGTGACATTGGCATCACCTCTGCAATATTGGCAGACATTGGCATTGGCATCGCCCGGGTAGCATTGGCGTGACATTGGCATCACATCTGCAATATTGGCAGACATTGGCATTGGCATCGACTGCGTAGCATTGGCGTGACATTGGCATCACATCTGCGATATTGGCAAACATTGGCATTGGCATCGCCCGGGTAGCATTGGCGTGACATTGGCATCACATCTGCAATATTGGCAGACATTGGCATTGGCATCGCCCGGGTAGGATTGGCGTGACATTGGCATCACCTCTGCAATATTGGCAGACATTGGCATTGGCATCGCCCGGGTAGCATTGGCGTGACATTGGCATCACCTCTGCAATATTGGCAGACATTGGCATTGGCATCGCCCGGGTAGGATTGGCGTGACATTGGCATCACCTCTGCAATATTGGCAGACATTGGCATTGGCATCGCCCGGGTAGCATTGGCGTGACATTGGCATCACATCTGCAATATTGGCAGACATTGGCATTGGCATCCACTGCGTAGCATTGGCGTGACATTGGCATCACATCTGCGATATTGGCAAACATTGGCATTGGCATCGCCCGGGTAGCATTGGCGTGACATTGGCATCACATCTGCAATATTGGCAGACATTGGCATTGGCATCGCCCGGGTAGGATTGGCGTGACATTGGCATCACCTCTGCAATATTGGCAGACATTGGCATTGGCATCGCCCGGGTAGCATTGGCGTGACATTGGCATCACATCTGCAATATTGGCAAACATTGTCATTGGCATCGCCCGGGTAGCATTGGCGTGACATTGGCATCACATCTGCAATATTGGCAGACATTGGCATTGGCATCGCCCGGGTAGCATTGGCGTGACATTGGCATCACATCTGCAATATTGGCAGACATTGGCATTGGCATCGCCCGGGTAGCATTGGCGTGACATTGGCATCACATCTGCAATATTGGCAGACATTGGCATTGGCATCGCCCGGGTAGCATTGGCGTGACATTGGCATCACATCTGCAATATTGGCAGACATTGGCATTGGCATCGACTGAGTAGGATTGGCTTGACATTGGTGTCCAATGTGAAATATTGGCAGACATTGGCATTGGCATCGCCTGGGTAGGATTGGCGTGACATTGGCATCACCTCTGCAATATTGGCAGACATTGGCATTGGCATCGCCTGGGTAGGATTGGCGTGACATTGGCATCACCTCTGCAATATTGGCAGACATTGGCATTGGCATCGCCCGGGTAGCATTGGCGTGACATTGGCATCACATCTGCAATATTGGCAGACATTGGCATTGGCATCGACTGCGTAGCATTGGCGTGACATTGGCATCACATCTGCAATATTGGCAAACATTGTCATTGGCATCGCCCGGGTAGCATTGGCGTGACATTGGCATCACATCTGCAATATTGGCAGACATTGGCATTGGCATCGCCTGGGTAGGATTGGCGTGACATTGGCATCACCTCTGCAATATTGGCAGACATTGGCATTGGCATCGCCCGGGTAGCATTGGCGTGACATTGGCATCACATCTGCAATATTGGCAGACATTGGCATTGGCATCGACTGAGTAGGATTGGCTTGACATTGGTGTCCAATGTGAAATATTGGCAGACATTGGCATTGGCATCGCCTGGGTAGGATTGGCGTGACATTGGCATCACCTCTGCAATATTGGCAGACATTGGCATTGGCATCGCCCGGGTAGCATTGGCGTGACATTGGCATCACATCTGCAATATTGGCAGACATTGGCATTGGCATCGCCCGGGTAGCATTGGCGTGACATTGGCATCACATCTGCAATATTGGCAGACATTGGCATTGGCATCGCCCGGGTAGCATTGGCGTGACATTGGCATCACCTCTGCAATATTGGCAGACATTGGCATTGGCATCGACTGCGTAGCATTGGCGTGACATTGGCATCACATCTGCAATATTGGCAAACATTGTCATTGGCATCGCCCGGGTAGCATTGGCGTGACATTGGCATCACATCTGCAATATTGGCAGACATTGGCATTGGCATCGCCCGGGTAGCATTGGCGTGACATTGGCATCACATCTGCAATATTGGCAGACATTGGCATTGGCATCGACTGAGTAGGATTGGCTTGACATTGGTGTCCAATGTGAAATATTGGCAGACATTGGCATTGGCATCGCCCGGGTAGGATTGGCGTGACATTGGCATCACCTCTGCAATATTGGCAGACATTGGCATTGGCATCGCCCGGGTAGCATTGGCGTGACATTGGCATCACATCTGCAATATTGGCAGACATTGGCATTGGCATCGCCCGGGTAGGATTGGCGTGACATTGGCATCACCTCTGCAATATTGGCAGACATTGGCATTGGCATCGCCCGGGTAGCATTGGCGTGACATTGGCATCACATCTGCAATATTGGCAGACATTGGCATTGGCATCGACTGAGTAGGATTGGCTTGACATTGGTGTCCAATGTGAAATATTGGCAGACATTGGCATTGGCATCGCCTGGGTAGGATTGGCGTGACATTGGCATCACCTCTGCAATATTGGCAGACATTGGCATTGGCATCGCCCGGGTAGCATTGGCGTGACATTGGCATCACATCTGCAATACTAGTGGGGTGTGGGCCATTGCTTTGCATGGCAGGTTACTCGTCCCTTTTTAGTAATGAGAGAATAAGTGGATACAAATCATACAGTATTATGATGCTGCTATGATAATCAATATTTGCAAAGTTATTAATATTTCCTTTATTATTACATACTGATGCCATTCAGATACCATTCAGATACCATACTACAATGATATAGCTTTCATAATTGATTATACCCTGTTCCTTCCAATTTGTCATAATGCAATATCAGATCCCAAATTGGCATCTTTCACATCAAGTTTGCAGTGTTCATGCTGGCATATATACAACTAATTTACTACTCTATCAGTAGTCATAGTTACTCTGTGAAAGTTTTACAGAATACATAGTAAGTATATCCAGAAACTCTAAGTATCTGAATTATTTGTCGGGTCAAGAATGACCTCCTGTGAGTATGGTAGAAATAAACACATGTACAATGACACCAACTGCACTTGTATTGGAACCACTTTGATAAGATCACTGGGTTTGATGATACCAGAATCAACAAGGTGACTGGTTCAGCTTGTGCACTAGCAATGCTTCCAATTCATGAAGCTGTGAAGTTGGTGACACAATGTTCTTGTGTAACAGTTTGATCAGTATTGAACACCTGAACCAATTCCAGCACACATGATGAAGATAGGTGTGACATGCACGAATGGAATTTATGGAACAGACAGTGTCTGTTGCACTGCAATGCTGCATACTGTGTCTGGGACACTGGCCCAATGATTTACTGAAATCCATTCAGCCTGTTTTACCAGTATTGATAATGTATTAAGTATGAGGTGCATTGCAAGGATATGTAGCACTTGTACAGACCCATCCAATATACAGGTCATAATATTATGTCTACAATGGGATTGCCAAGGGTTGAAGGTGGAACATTGTATTATACCTCTTTGACAAGAAATCACTGCTTGCATTGGGAACGATTTCAATGTGCATATTATATATGACTCACTGGATGCAAGCCATAGTATTTCAACTCAAAATATCTTGAAGTTATCTGGAAATTAATCCATGTTACTGTAATACAACATTGTGAGAAAATTTTTGAAAACCTTCTAAATAATGTCAGTTCGTTTTAAAGGAAGTTATCATAAAAGTATCTTGAGTGCTATCTTAAAAGAAATACAATTTCATAGTCTTTAAACATCTTGGTTTTCTTATAATGTTTATCATATCTTTATGATACCTGTGTAC
The DNA here is from genome assembly GCA_963556145.1 of Hygrocybe punicea. Taxonomy (NCBI): domain Eukaryota; kingdom Fungi; phylum Basidiomycota; class Agaricomycetes; order Agaricales; family Hygrophoraceae; genus Hygrocybe; species Hygrocybe punicea. The sequence continues at coordinate 2,496,179 of OY744464.1, forward strand.
AAAAAATATGCACTACATATGTAAATGTTCTCTGCAAATGACATGTTAAAATAATAGGGATTAATTTCCAGGCAATTTCAAGATATTTTTATTAGAAATATTATGGCTTGCATCCAGTGACTGCAACACAGACACATCTGATATAATGTGTGTACAATTGTGGGTGGAAGGGGAATGCATCAGAAAAAGGCTGGGACATCTACTGAACACTGACTGAACACTTTCGACCTGTACGACGAGTAGTCAATGTTTGCATTAATGATAATTCTAATACACATTGTACATGTAGCTACACAACAGATACATCGAATACGTTGTTCGTACAACGATTTGTGCAAGGGAAATGCCACAGATGAAGGCTGGGACATCAACCGAACATCTTACCGAACATACCGAACACTTTGCAAGTAGTCAATGCTGGCATTATTATTAATTCTAATACACATTGTACTGGTAGCTACACTACAGATACATCGAATACATTGTTCGTACAACGATTTGTGCAAGGGAAATGCCACAGATGAAGGCTGGGACATCAACCGAACATCTTACCGAACATACCGAACACTTTGCAAGTAGTCAATGCTGGCATTAATATTAATTGTAATACACATTGTACATGTAGCTACACTACAGACACATCGAATACATTGTTCATATGACTATTTGCGCAAGGGGAATGCCCCACATGCAGGCTGCGGCATCTTCGGTGTGTTTGGTGGATGTGTTTGGTGTAGTATACCTAGTCATACCGGTACATGGACATCCACCAAACATGTCCACCAAACACACCAGATGTGTTTGGTGTAGTATACCTAGTCATATTGGCTTACCAACATCCACCGAACATGTCAACCGAACACACCAGTTCAACATGTTCAATGTGTTCAGGGTAGTATATCTGGTTATACCAGTGTACTGACATGCACCGAACATGTCCACCGAACATGTTCGATGTGTTCGGTGTCATATATCTGGTCATACCAGTTTACTGACATGCACCGAACATCTTCACCAAACACACCGAACATGTTCGATGTGTTCAGTGTAGTATATCAGGTCATACCAGTTCACTGACCTGCACCGAACATGTCCACCGAACACACCGAACATGTTCGATGTGTTCGGTGTCGTATATCTGGTCATACTAGTTTACTGACATGCACCGAACATGTCCACAGAACACACTGAACATGTTCGATGTGTTCGGTGTCGTATATCCGGTCACACCGGTTTACTTACATGCACTGAACATGTCCACCAAAACACCATACAGATGTTTGTGCAAACGACTGCACCAGATTAAAGCTGGGACACCTACCAAACACTCACCGCACACATTTGGACCTGTGTGACAAGTGTACAATGGACACTGTTTGACCTCATTTCATTATCAACAATTCTATTACACACAGTAGATGTAACTACATGACAGATAGCACTTACATATTTTTCATTCATACACGGCACATTGCATTACCAATGCCTGTGATTATTATAAGACACTGATTGCAATTGCAATACCAACAAAATATAACACTACCCATTTCCAAATTGGTTGCTGTGATCCGGCTGCCTTATTGTTCTTGCTGATTGAGACAACAAATTCTCACACTCAACTCCGCCCAGTCACACGGTTTTATAATTATTCCCAGGGCTTCAAAATTGTTCCCACAGTTTCACAAAATTGTTCCCACGGCTTGGCAAATTAGAGTCTGACCCTGAGTTTGAGAATCCACCGTATAGAACGATTCCCTTATAGGGACTCGTAATTGGCAGACATTGGCATTGGCATCGACTGAGTAGGATTGGCTTGACATTGGTGTCCAATGTGAAATATTGGCAGACATTGGCATTGGCATTGCCCGGGTAGGATTGGCGTGACATTGGCATCACCTCTGCAATATTGGCAGACATTGGCATTGGCATCGACTGAGTAGGATTGGCTTGACATTGGTGTCCAATGTGAAATATTGGCAGACATTGGCATTGGCATCGCCTGGGTAGGATTGGCTTGACATTGGTGTCCAATGTGAAATATTGGCAGACATTGGCATTGGCATCGCCCGGGTAGGATTGGCGTGACATTGGCATCACCTCTGCAATATTGGCAGACATTGGCATTGGCATCGACTGAGTAGGATTGGCTTGACATTGGTGTCCAATGTGAAATATTGGCAGACATTGGCATTGGCATCGCCTGGGTAGGATTGGCTTGACATTGGTGTCCAATTTGAAATATTGGCAGACATTGGCATTGGCATCGCCTGGGTAGGATTGGCTTGACATTGGTGTCCAATTTGAAATATTGGCAGACATTGGCATTGGCATCGACTGAGTAGGATTGGCTTGACATTGGTGTCCAATGTGAAATATTGGCAGACATTGGCATTGGCATCGCCCGGGTAGCATTGGCGTGACATTGGCATCACATCTGCAATATTGGCAGACATTGGCATTGGCATCGACTGCGTAGCATTGGCGTGACATTGGCATCACATCTGCGATATTGGCAAACATTGGCATTGGCATCGCCCGGGTAGGATTGGCGTGACATTGGCATCACCTCTGCAATATTGGCAGACATTGGCATTGGCATCGCCCGGGTAGGATTGGCGTGACATTGGCATCACCTCTGCAATATTGGCAGACATTGGCATTGGCATCGCCCGGGTAGCATTGGCGTGACATTGGCATCACATCTGCAATATTGGCAGACATTGGCATTGGCATCGCCCGGGTAGGATTGGCGTGACATTGGCATCACATCTGCAATATTGGCAGACATTGGCATTGGCATCGACTGAGTAGGATTGGCTTGACATTGGGTTCCAATGTGAAATATTGGCAGACATTGGCATTGGCATCGCCCGGGTAGGATTGGCATGACATTGGCATCACCTCTGCAATATTGGCAGACATTGGCATTGGCATCGCCCGGGTAGCATTGGCGTGACATTGGCATCACATCTGCAATATTGGCAGACATTGGCATTGGCATCGCCCGGGTAGCATTGGCGTGACATTGGCATCACATCTGCAATATTGGCAGACATTGGCATTGGCATCGCCCGGGTAGCATTGGCGTGACATTGGCATCACATCTGCAATATTGGCAGACATTGGCATTGGCATCGCCCGGGTAGCATTGGCGTGACATTGGCATCACCTCTGCAATATTGGCAGACATTGGCATTGGCATCGACTGAGTAGGATTGGCTTGACATTGGCATCACATCTGCGATATTGGCAAACATTGGCATTGGCATCGCCCGGGTAGCATTGGCGTGACATTGGCATCACATCTGCAATATTGGCAGACATTGGCATTGGCATCGACTGAGTAGGATTGGCTTGACATTGGTGTCCAATGTGAAATATTGGCAGACATTGGCATTGGCATCGCCTGGGTAGGATTGGCTTGACATTGGTGTCCAATTTGAAATATTGGCAGACATTGGCATTGGCATCGACTGAGTAGGATTGGCTTGACATTGGTGTCCAATGTGAAATATTGGCAGACATTGGCATTGACATCGACTGAGTAGGATTGGCTTGACATTGGTGTCCAATGTGAAATATTGGCAGACATTGGCATTGGCATCGCCCGGGTAGGATTGGCATGACATTGGCATCACCTCTGCAATATTGGCAGACATTGGCATTGGCATCGACTGAGTAGGATTGGCTTGACATTGGTGTCCAATGTGAAATATTGGCAGACATTGGCATTGGCATCGCCCGGGTAGCATTGGCGTGACATTGGCATCACATCTGCAATATTGGCAGACATTGGCATTGGCATCGCCCGGGTAGCATTGGCGTGACATTGGCATCACCTCTGCAATATTGGCAGACATTGGCATTGGCATCGACTGAGTAGGATTGGCTTGACATTGGCATCACATCTGCGATATTGGCAAACATTGGCATTGGCATCGCCCGGGTAGCATTGGCGTGACATTGGCATCACATCTGCAATATTGGCAGACATTGGCATTGGCATCGCCCGGGTAGCATTGGCGTGACATTGGCATCACATCTGCAATATTGGCAGACATTGGCATTGGCATCGACTGAGTAGGATTGGCTTGACATTGGTGTCCAATGTGAAATATTGGCAGACATTGGCATTGGCATCGCCCGGGTAGCATTGGCGTGACATTGGCATCACATCTGCAATATTGGCAGACATTGGCATTGGCATCGACTGAGTAGGATTGGCTTGACATTGGTGTCCAATGTGAAATATTGGCAGACATTGGCATTGGCATCGCCTGGGTAGGATTGGCTTGACATTGGTGTCCAATTTGAAATATTGGCAGACATTGGCATTGGCATCGACTGAGTAGGATTGGCTTGACATTGGTGTCCAATGTGAAATATTGGCAGACATTGACATTGGCATCGCCTGGGTAGGATTGGCTTGACATTGGTGTCCAATTTGAAATATTGGCAGACATTGGCATTGGCATCGCCCGGGTAGCATTGGCGTGACATTGACATCACCTCTGCAATATTGGCAGACATTGGCATTGGCATCGCCCGGGTAGCATTGGCGTGACATTGGCATCACATCTGCAATATTGGCAGACATTGGCATTGGCATCGCCCGGGTAGCATTGGCATGACATTGGCATCACATCTGCAATATTGGCAGACATTGGCATTGGCATCGACTGAGTAGGATTGGCTTGACATTGGTGTCCAATGTGAAATATTGGCAGACATTGGCATTGGCATCGCCCGGGTAGCATTGGCGTGACATTGGCATCACATCTGCAATATTGGCAGACATTGGCATTGGCATCGACTGCGTAGCATTGGCGTGACATTGGCATCACATCTGCAATATTGGCAGACATTGGCATTGGCATCGACTGAGTAGGATTGGCTTGACATTGGGTTCCAATGTGAAATATTGGCAGACATTGGCATTGGCATCGCCCGGGTAGCATTGGCGTGACATTGGCATCACATCTGCAATATTGGCAGACATTGGCATTGGCATCGACTGAGTAGGATTGGCTTGACATTGGTGTCCAATGTGAAATATTGGCAGACATTGGCATTGGCATCGCCCGGGTAGGATTGGCATGACATTGGCATCACCTCTGCAATATTGGCAGACATTGGCATTGGCATCGCCCGGGTAGCATTGGCGTGACATTGGCATCACATCTGCAATATTGGCAGACATTGGCATTGGCATCGACTGAGTAGGATTGGCTTGACATTGGTGTCCAATGTGAAATATTGGCAGACATTGGCATTGGCATCGCCCGGGTAGGATTGGCGTGACATTGGCATCACCTCTGCAATATTGGCAGACATTGGCATTGGCATCGCCCGGGTAGCATTGGCGTGACATTGGCATCACATCTGCAATATTGGCAGACATTGGCATTGGCATCGACTGAGTAGGATTGGCTTGACATTGGTGTCCAATGTGAAATATTGGCAGACATTGGCATTGGCATCGCCCGGGTAGGATTGGCGTGACATTGGCATCACCTCTGCAATATTGGCAGACATTGGCATTGGCATCGCCCGGGTAGCATTGGCGTGACATTGGCATCACATCTGCAATATTGGCAGACATTGGCATTGGCATCGCCCGGGTAGCATTGGCGTGACATTGGCATCACATCTGCAATATTGGCAGACATTGGCATTGGCATCGACTGAGTAGGATTGGCTTGACATTGGTGTCCAATGTGAAATATTGGCAGACATTGGCATTGGCATCGCCCGGGTAGCACTGGCGTGACATTGGCATCACATCTGCAATATTGGCAGACATTGGCATTGGCATCGACTGAGTAGGATTGGCTTGACATTGGTGTCCAATGTGAAATATTGGCAGACATTGGCATTGGCATCGCCCGGGTAGCATTGGCGTGACATTGGCATCACATCTGCAATATTGGCAGACATTGGCATTGGCATCGACTGCGTAGCATTGGCGTGACATTGGCATCACATCTGCGATATTGGCAAACATTGGCATTGGCATCGCCCGGGTAGCATTGGCGTGACATTGGCATCACATCTGCAATATTGGCAGACATTGGCATTGGCATCGACTGAGTAGGATTGGCTTGACATTGGTGTCCAATGTGAAATATTGGCAGACATTGGCATTGGCATCGCCTGGGTAGGATTGGCGTGACATTGGCATCACCTCTGCAATATTGGCAGACATTGGCATTGACATCGACTGAGTAGGATTGGCTTGACATTGGTGTCCAATGTGAAATATTGGCAGACATTGGCATTGGCATCGCCCGGGTAGCATTGGCGTGACATTGGCATCACATCTGCAATATTGGCAGACATTGGCATTGGCATCGACTGAGTAGGATTGGCTTGACATTGGTGTCCAATGTGAAATATTGGCAGACATTGGCATTGGCATCGCCCGGGTAGCATTGGCGTGACATTGGCATCACATCTGCAATATTGGCAGACATTGGCATTGGCATCGACTGAGTAGGATTGGCTTGACATTGGTGTCCAATGTGAAATATTGGCAGACATTGGCATTGGCATCGCCTGGGTAGGATTGGCTTGACATTGGTGTCCAATTTGAAATATTGGCAGACATTGGCATTGGCATCGACTGAGTAGGATTGGCTTGACATTGGTGTCCAATGTGAAATATTGGCAGACATTGACATTGGCATCGCCTGGGTAGGATTGGCTTGACATTGGTGTCCAATTTGAAATATTGGCAGACATTGGCATTGGCATCGCCCGGGTAGCATTGGCGTGACATTGACATCACCTCTGCAATATTGGCAGACATTGGCATTGGCATCGCCCGGGTAGCATTGGCGTGACATTGGCATCACATCTGCAATATTGGCAGACATTGGCATTGGCATCGCCCGGGTAGCATTGGCATGACATTGGCATCACATCTGCAATATTGGCAGACATTGGCATTGGCATCGACTGAGTAGGATTGGCTTGACATTGGTGTCCAATGTGAAATATTGGCAGACATTGGCATTGGCATCGCCTGGGTAGGATTGGCGTGACATTGGCATCACCTCTGCAATATTGGCAGACATTGGCATTGACATCGACTGAGTAGGATTGGCTTGACATTGGTGTCCAATGTGAAATATTGGCAGACATTGGCATTGGCATCGCCTGGGTAGGATTGGCTTGACATTGGTGTCCAATTTGAAATATTGGCAGACATTGGCATTGGCATCGCCCGGGTAGCATTGGCGTGACATTGGCATCACCTCTGCAATATTGGCAGACATTGGCATTGGCATCGCCCGGGTAGCATTGGCGTGACATTGGCATCACATCTGCAATATTGGCAGACATTGGCATTGGCATCGCCTGGGTAGCATTGGCGTGACATTGGCATCACATCTGCAATATTGGCAGACATTGGCATTGGCATCGACTGAGTAGGATTGGCTTGACATTGGTGTCCAATGTGAAATATTGGCAGACATTGGCATTGGCATCGCCCGGGTAGCATTGGCGTGACATTGGCATCACATCTGCAATATTGGCAGACATTGGCATTGGCATCGACTGCGTAGCATTGGCGTGACATTGGCATCACATCTGCGATATTGGCAAACATTGGCATTGGCATCGCCCGGGTAGCATTGGCGTGACATTGGCATCACATCTGCAATATTGGCAGACATTGGCATTGGCATCGACTGAGTAGGATTGGCTTGACATTGGTGTCCAATGTGAAATATTGGCAGACATTGGCATTGGCATCGCCTGGGTAGGATTGGCGTGACATTGGCATCACCTCTGCAATATTGGCAGACATTGGCATTGACATCGACTGAGTAGGATTGGCTTGACATTGGTGTCCAATGTGAAATATTGGCAGACATTGGCATTGGCATCGCCTGGGTAGGATTGGCTTCACATTGGTGTCCAATTTGAAATATTGGCAGACATTGGCATTGGCATCGCCCGGGTAGCATTGGCGTGACATTGGCATCACCTCTGCAATATTGGCAGACATTGGCATTGGCATCGCCCGGGTAGCATTGGCGTGACATTGGCATCACATCTGCAATATTGGCAGACATTGGCATTGGCATCGCCCGGGTAGCATTGGCGTGACATTGGCATCACATCTGCAATATTGGCAGACATTGGCATTGGCATCGACTGAGTAGGATTGGCTTGACATTGGTGTCCAATGTGAAATATTGGCAGACATTGGCATTGGCATCGCCTGGGTAGGATTGGCGTGACATTGGCATCACCTCTGCAATATTGGCAGACATTGGCATTGACATCGACTGAGTAGGATTGGCTTGACATTGGTGTCCAATGTGAAATATTGGCAGACATTGGCATTGGCATCGCCTGGGTAGGATTGGCTTGACATTGGCATCACATCTGCAATATTGGCAGACATTGGCATTGGCATCGACTGAGTAGGATTGGCTTGACATTGGTGTCCAATGTGAAATATTGGCAGACATTGGCATTGGCATCGCCCGGGTAGCATTGGCGTGACATTGGCATCACCTCTGCAATATTGGCAGACATTGGCATTGGCATCGCCCGGGTAGCATTGGCGTGACATTGGCATCACATCTGCGATATTGGCAAACATTGGCATTGGCATCGACTGAGTAGGATTGGCTTGACATTGGTGTCCAATGTGAAATATTGGCAGACATTGGCATTGGCATCGCCTGGGTAGGATTGGCGTGACATTGGCATCACCTCTGCAATATTGGCAGACATTGGCATTGGCATCGACTGAGTAGGATTGGCTTGACATTGGTGTCCAATGTGAAATATTGGCAGACATTGGCATTGGCATCGCCCGGGTAGCATTGGCGTGACATTGGCATCACCTCTGCAATATTGGCAGACATTGGCATTGGCATCGACTGAGTAGGATTGGCTTGACATTGGTGTCCAATGTGAAATATTGGCAGACATTGGCATTGGCATCGCCCGGGTAGCATTGGCGTGACATTGGCATCACCTCTGCAATATTGGCAGACATTGGCATTGGCATCGACTGAGTAGGATTGGCTTGACATTGGTGTCCAATGTGAAATATTGGCAGACATTGGCATTGGCATCGCCCGGGTAGCATTGGCGTGACATTGGCATCACCTCTGCAATATTGGCAGACATTGGCATTGGCATCGCCCGGGTAGCATTGGCGTGACATTGGCATCACATCTGCGATATTGGCAAACATTGGCATTGGCATCGACTGAGTAGGATTGGCTTGACATTGGTGTCCAATGTGAAATATTGGCAGACATTGGCATTGGCATCGCCTGGGTAGGATTGGCGTGACATTGGCATCACCTCTGCAATATTGGCAGACATTGGCATTGGCATCGACTGAGTAGGATTGGCTTGACATTGGTGTCCAATGTGAAATATTGGCAGACATTGGCATTGGCATCGCCCGGGTAGCATTGGCGTGACATTGGCATCACCTCTGCAATATTGGCAGACATTGGCATTGGCATCGCCCGGGTAGCATTGGCGTGACATTGGCATCACATCTGCGATATTGGCAAACATTGGCATTGGCATCGACTGAGTAGGATTGGCTTGACATTGGTGTCCAATGTGAAATATTGGCAGACATTGGCATTGGCATCGCCTGGGTAGGATTGGCGTGACATTGGCATCACCTCTGCAATATTGGCAGACATTGGCATTGGCATCGACTGAGTAGGATTGGCTTGACATTGGTGTCCAATGTGAAATATTGGCAGACATTGGCATTGGCATCGCCTGGGTAGCATTGGCGTGACATTGGCATCACCTCTGCAATATTGGCAGACATTGGCATTGACATCGACTGAGTAGGATTGGCTTGACATTGGTGTCCAATGTGAAATATTGGCAGACATTGGCATTGGCATCGCCTGGGTAGGATTGGCTTGACATTGGTGTCCAATTTGAAATATTGGCAGACATTGGCATTGGCATCGCCCGGGTAGCATTGGCGTGACATTGGCATCACCTCTGCAATATTGGCAGACATTGGCATTGGCATCGCCCGGGTAGCATTGGCGTGACATTGGCATCACATCTGCAATATTGGCAGACATTGGCATTGGCATCGCCCGGGTAGCATTGGCGTGACATTGGCATCACATCTGCAATATTGGCAGACATTGGCATTGGCATCGACTGAGTAGGATTGGCTTGACATTGGTGTCCAATGTGAAATATTGGCAGACATTGGCATTGGCATCGCCTGGGTAGGATTGGCGTGACATTGGCATCACCTCTGCAATATTGGCAGACATTGGCATTGACATCGACTGAGTAGGATTGGCTTGACATTGGTGTCCAATGTGAAATATTGGCAGACATTGGCATTGGCATCGCCTGGGTAGGATTGGCGTGACATTGGCATCACCTCTGCAATATTGGCAGACATTGGCATTGACATCGACTGAGTAGGATTGGCTTGACATTGGTGTCCAATGTGAAATATTGGCAGACATTGGCATTGGCATCGCCTGGGTAGGATTGGCTTGACATTGGCATCACATCTGCAATATTGGCAGACATTGGCATTGGCATCGACTGAGTAGGATTGGCTTGACATTGGTGTCCAATGTGAAATATTGGCAGACATTGGCATTGGCATCGCCCGGGTAGCATTGGCGTGACATTGGCATCACCTCTGCAATATTGGCAGACATTGGCATTGGCATCGCCCGGGTAGCATTGGCGTGACATTGGCATCACATCTGCGATATTGGCAAACATTGGCATTGGCATCGACTGAGTAGGATTGGCTTGACATTGGTGTACAATGTGAAATATTGGCAGACATTGGCATTGGCATCGCCTGGGTAGGATTGGCGTGACATTGGCATCACCTCTGCAATATTGGCAGACATTGGCATTGGCATCGACTGAGTAGGATTGGCTTGACATTGGTGTCCAATGTGAAATATTGGCAGACATTGGCATTGGCATCGCCCGGGTAGCATTGGCGTGACATTGGCATCACATCTGCAATATTGGCAGACATTGGCATTGGCATTGACTGAGTAGGATTGGCTTGACATTGGTGTCCAATGTGAAATATTGGCAGACATTGGCATTGGCATCGCCCGGGTAGCATTGGCGTGACATTGGCATCACATCTGCAATATTGGCAGACATTGGCATTGGCATCGACTGAGTAGGATTGGCTTGACATTGGTGTCCAATGTGAAATATTGGCAGACATTGGCATTGGCATCGCCCGGGTAGCATTGGCGTGACATTGGCATCACCTCTGCAATATTGGCAGACATTGGCATTGACATCGACTGAGTAGGATTGGCTTGACATTGGTGTCCAATGTGAAATATTGGCAGACATTGGCATTGGCATCGCCTGGGTAGGATTGGCTTGACATTGGTGTCCAATTTGAAATATTGGCAGACATTGGCATTGGCATCGACTGCGTAGGATTGGCTTGACATTGGCATCACATTGGCAATATTGGCAGACATTGGCATTGGCATCGACTGAGTAGGATTGGCTTGACATTGGCATCACATTGGCAATATTGGCAGACATTGGCATTGGCATCGACTGCGTAGGATTGGCTTGACATTGGCATCACATTGGCAATATTGGCAGACATTGGCATTGGCATCGACTGAGTAGGATTGGCTTGACATTGGCATCACATTGGCAATATTGGCAGACATTGGCATTGGCATCGACTGAGTAGGATTGGTGTGACATTGGCGTCACATCTGCAATATTGGCAGACATTGGCATTGGCATCGACTGAGTAGGATTGGCTTGACATTGGTGTCCAATGTGAAATATTGGCAGACATTGGCATTGGCATCGCCTGGGTAGGATTGGCTTGACATTGGTGTCCAATGTGAAATATTGGCAGACATTGGCATTGGCATCGCCCGGGTAGCATTGGCGTGACATTGGCATCACATCTGCAATATTGGCAGACATTGGCATTGGCATCGCCCGGGTAGCATTGGCGTGACATTGGCATCACATCTGCAATATTGGCAGACATTGGCATTGGCATCGACTGAGTAGGATTGGCTTGACATTGGTGTCCAATGTGAAATATTGGCAGACATTGGCATTGGCATCGCCTGGGTAGGATTGGCGTGACATTGGCATCACATCTGCAATATTGGCAGACATTGGCATTGGCATCGACTGAGTAGGATTGGCTTGACATTGGTGTCCAATGTGAAATATTGGCAGACATTGGCATTGGCATCGCCTGGGTAGCATTGGCGTGACATTGGCATCACATCTGCAATATTGGCAGACATTGGCATTGGCATCGACTGAGTAGGATTGGCTTGACATTGGTGTCCAATGTGAAATATTGGCAGACATTGGCATTGGCATCGCCCGGGTAGCATTGGCGTGACATTGGCATCACCTCTGCAATATTGGCAGACATTGGCATTGACATCGACTGAGTAGGATTGGCTTGACATTGGTGTCCAATGTGAAATATTGGCAGACATTGGCATTGGCATCGCCTGGGTAGGATTGGCTTGACATTGGTGTCCAATTTGAAATATTGGCAGACATTGGCATTGGCATCGACTGCGTAGGATTGGCTTGACATTGGCATCACATTGGCAATATTGGCAGACATTGGCATTGGCATCGCCCGGGTAGCATTGGCGTGACATTGGCATCACATCTGCAATATTGGCAGACATTGGCATTGGCATCGACTGAGTAGGATTGGCTTGACATTGGTGTCCAATGTGAAATATTGGCAGACATTGGCATTGGCATCGCCTGGGTAGGATTGGCGTGACATTGGCATCACCTCTGCAATATTGGCAGACATTGGCATTGGCATCGACTGAGTAGGATTGGCTTGACATTGGTGTCCAATGTGAAATATTGGCAGACATTGGCATTGGCATCGCCCGGGTAGCATTGGCTTGACATTGGTGTCCAATGTGAAATATTGGCAGACATTGGCATTGGCATCGCCCGGGTAGCATTGGCGTGACATTGGCATCACATCTGCAATATTGGCAGACATTGGCATTGGCATCGCCCGGGTAGCATTGGCGTGACATTGGCATCACATCTGCAATATTGGCAAACATTGGCATTGGCATCGACTGAGTAGGATTGGCTTGACATTGGTGTCCAATGTGAAATATTGGCAGACATTGGCATTGGCATCGCCTGGGTAGGATTGGCGTGACATTGGCATCACCTCTGCAATATTGGCAGACATTGGCATTGGCATCGACTGAGTAGGATTGGCTTGACATTGGTGTCCAATGTGAAATATTGGCAGACATTGGCATTGGCATCGCCCGGGTAGCATTGGCGTGACATTGGCATCACATCTGCAATATTGGCAGACATTGGCATTGGCATCGACTGAGTAGGATTGGCTTGACATTGGTGTCCAATGTGAAATATTGGCAGACATTGGCATTGGCATCGCCCGGGTAGCATTGGCGTGACATTGGCATCACATCTGCAATATTGGCAGACATTGGCATTGGCATCGACTGAGTAGGATTGGCTTGACATTGGTGTCCAATGTGAAATATTGGCAGACATTGGCATTGGCATCGCCCGGGTAGCATTGGCGTGACATTGGCATCACCTCTGCAATATTGGCAGACATTGGCATTGACATCGACTGAGTAGGATTGGCTTGACATTGGTGTCCAATGTGAAATATTGGCAGACATTGGCATTGGCATCGCCTGGGTAGGATTGGCTTGACATTGGCATCACATTGGCAATATTGGCAGACATTGGCATTGGCATCGACTGAGTAGGATTGGTGTGACATTGGCGTCACATCTGCAATATTGGCAGACATTGGCATTGGCATCGACTGAGTAGGATTGGCTTGACATTGGTGTCCAATGTGAAATATTGGCAGACATTGGCATTGGCATCGCCTGGGTAGGATTGGCGTGACATTGGCATCACCTCTGCAATATTGGCAGACATTGGCATTGGCATCGACTGAGTAGGATTGGCTTGACATTGGTGTCCAATGTGAAATATTGGCAGACATTGGCATTGGCATCGCCCGGGTAGCATTGGCTTGACATTGGTGTCCAATGTGAAATATTGGCAGACATTGGCATTGGCATCGCCCGGGTAGCATTGGCGTGACATTGGCATCACATCTGCAATATTGGCAGACATTGGCATTGGCATCGCCCGGGTAGCATTGGCGTGACATTGGCATCACATCTGCAATATTGGCAGACATTGGCATTGGCATCGCCCGGGTAGCATTGGCGTGACATTGGCATCACATCTGCAATATTGGCAGACATTGGCATTGGCATCGACTGAGTAGGATTGGCTTGACATTGGTGTCCAATGTGAAATATTGGCAGACATTGGCATTGGCATCGCCCGGGTAGCATTGGCTTGACATTGGTGTCCAATGTGAAATATTGGCAGACATTGGCATTGGCATCGCCCGGGTAGCATTGGCGTGACATTGGCATCACATCTGCAATATTGGCAGACATTGGCATTGGCATCGCCCGGGTAGCATTGGCGTGACATTGGCATCACATCTGCAATATTGGCAGACATTGGCATTGGCATCGCCCGGGTAGCATTGGCGTGACATTGGCATCACATCTGCAATATTGGCAGACATTGGCATTGGCATCGCCTGGGTAGGATTGGCTTGACATTGGTGTCCAATGTGAAATATTGGCAGACATTGGCATTGGCATCGCCCGGGTAGCATTGGCGTGACATTGGCATCACATCTGCAATATTGGCAGACATTGGCATTGGCATCGACTGAGTAGGATTGGCTTGACATTGGTGTCCAATGTGAAATATTGGCAGACATTGGCATTGGCATCGCCCGGGTAGCATTGGCGTGACATTGGCATCACATCTGCAATATTGGCAGACATTGGCATTGGCATCGCCCGGGTAGCATTGGCGTGACATTGGCATCACATCTGCAATATTGGCAGACATTGGCATTGGCATCGCCCGGGTAGCATTGGCGTGACATTGGCATCACATCTGCAATATTGGCAGACATTGGCATTGGCATCGCCCGGGTAGCATTGGCGTGACATTGGCATCACATCTGCAATATTGGCAGACATTGGCATTGGCATCGCCCGGGTAGCATTGGCGTGACATTGGCATCACATCTGCAATATTGGCAAACATTGGCATTGGCATCGACTGAGTAGGATTGGCTTGACATTGGTGTCCAATGTGAAATATTGGCAGACATTGGCATTGGCATCGCCTGGGTAGGATTGGCGTGACATTGGCATCACCTCTGCAATATTGGCAGACATTGGCATTGGCATCGACTGAGTAGGATTGGCTTGACATTGGTGTCCAATGTGAAATATTGGCAGACATTGGCATTGGCATCGCCCGGGTAGCATTGGCGTGACATTGGCATCACATCTGCAATATTGGCAGACATTGGCATTGGCATCGACTGAGTAGGATTGGCTTGACATTGGTGTCCAATGTGAAATATTGGCAGACATTGGCATTGGCATCGCCCGGGTAGCATTGGCGTGACATTGGCATCACATCTGCAATATTGGCAGACATTGGCATTGGCATCGACTGAGTAGGATTGGCTTGACATTGGTGTCCAATGTGAAATATTGGCAGACATTGGCATTGGCATCGCCCGGGTAGCATTGGCGTGACATTGGCATCACCTCTGCAATATTGGCAGACATTGGCATTGACATCGACTGAGTAGGATTGGCTTGACATTGGTGTCCAATGTGAAATATTGGCAGACATTGGCATTGGCATCGCCTGGGTAGGATTGGCTTGACATTGGCATCACATTGGCAATATTGGCAGACATTGGCATTGGCATCGACTGAGTAGGATTGGTGTGACATTGGCGTCACATCTGCAATATTGGCAGACATTGGCATTGGCATCGACTGAGTAGGATTGGCTTGACATTGGTGTCCAATGTGAAATATTGGCAGACATTGGCATTGGCATCGCCTGGGTAGGATTGGCGTGACATTGGCATCACCTCTGCAATATTGGCAGACATTGGCATTGGCATCGACTGAGTAGGATTGGCTTGACATTGGTGTCCAATGTGAAATATTGGCAGACATTGGCATTGGCATCGCCCGGGTAGCATTGGCTTGACATTGGTGTCCAATGTGAAATATTGGCAGACATTGGCATTGGCATCGCCCGGGTAGCATTGGCGTGACATTGGCATCACATCTGCAATATTGGCAGACATTGGCATTGGCATCGCCCGGGTAGCATTGGCGTGACATTGGCATCACATCTGCAATATTGGCAGACATTGGCATTGGCATCGCCCGGGTAGCATTGGCGTGACATTGGCATCACATCTGCAATATTGGCAGACATTGGCATTGGCATCGACTGAGTAGGATTGGCTTGACATTGGTGTCCAATGTGAAATATTGGCAGACATTGGCATTGGCATCGCCCGGGTAGCATTGGCTTGACATTGGTGTCCAATGTGAAATATTGGCAGACATTGGCATTGGCATCGCCCGGGTAGCATTGGCGTGACATTGGCATCACATCTGCAATATTGGCAGACATTGGCATTGGCATCGCCCGGGTAGCATTGGCGTGACATTGGCATCACATCTGCAATATTGGCAGACATTGGCATTGGCATCGCCCGGGTAGCATTGGCGTGACATTGGCATCACATCTGCAATATTGGCAGACATTGGCATTGGCATCGACTGAGTAGGATTGGCTTGACATTGGTGTCCAATGTGAAATATTGGCAGACATTGGCATTGGCATCGCCCGGGTAGCATTGGCGTGACATTGGCATCACATCTGCAATATTGGCAGACATTGGCATTGGCATCGACTGAGTAGGATTGGCTTGACATTGGTGTCCAATGTGAAATATTGGCAGACATTGGCATTGGCATCGCCCGGGTAGCATTGGCGTGACATTGGCATCACATCTGCAATATTGGCAGACATTGGCATTGGCATCGCCCGGGTAGCATTGGCGTGACATTGGCATCACATCTGCAATATTGGCAGACATTGGCATTGGCATCGCCCGGGTAGCATTGGCGTGACATTGGCATCACATCTGCAATATTGGCAGACATTGGCATTGGCATCGCCCGGGTAGCATTGGCGTGACATTGGCATCACATCTGCAATATTGGCAGACATTGGCATTGGCATCGACTGAGTAGGATTGGCTTGACATTGGTGTCCAATGTGAAATATTGGCAGACATTGCCATTGGCATCGCCCGGGTAGCATTGGCGTGACATTGGCATCACATTTGCAATATTGGCAGACATTGGCATTGGCATCGACTGCGTAGGATTGGCTTGACATTGGCATCACATTGGCAATATTGGCAGACATTGGCATTGGCATCGACTGAGTAGGATTGGCTTGACATTGGCATCACATTGGCAATATTGGCAGACATTGGCATTGGCATCGACTGCGTAGGATTGGCTTGACATTGGCATCACATTGGCAATATTGGCAGACATTGGCATTGGCATCGACTGAGTAGGATTGGCTTGACATTGGCATCACATTGGCAATATTGGCAGACATTGGCATTGGCATCGACTGAGTAGGATTGGCTTGACATTGGTGTCCAATGTGAAATATTGGCAGACATTGGCATTGGCATCGCCTGGGTAGGATTGGCGTGACATTGGCATCACCTCTGCAATATTGGCAGACATTGGCATTGGCATCGACTGAGTAGGATTGGCTTGACATTGGTGTCCAATGTGAAATATTGGCAGACATTGGCATTGGCATCGCCTGGGTAGGATTGGCTTGACATTGGTGTCCAATGTGAAATATTGGCAGACATTGG
Organism: Hygrocybe punicea; assembly: GCA_963556145.1. NCBI lineage: Eukaryota > Fungi > Basidiomycota > Agaricomycetes > Agaricales > Hygrophoraceae > Hygrocybe > Hygrocybe punicea. Next base: position 2,514,045 of record OY744464.1, read on the forward strand.
CATTGGCATCGCCCGGGTAGCATTGGCGTGACATTGGCATCACATCTGCAATATTGGCAGACATTGGCATTGGCATCGACTGAGTAGGATTGGCTTGACATTGGTGTCCAATGTGAAATATTGGCAGACATTGGCATTGGCATCGCCTGGGTAGGATTGGCTTGACATTGGTGTCCAATGTGAAATATTGGCAGACATTGGCATTGGCATCGCCCGGGTAGCATTGGCGTGACATTGGCATCACATCTGCAATATTGGCAGACATTGGCATTGGCATCGCCTGGGTAGGATTGGCTTGACATTGGTGTCCAATGTGAAATATTGGCAGACATTGGCATTGGCATCGCCCGGGTAGCATTGGCGTGACATTGGCATCACATCTGCAATATTGGCAGACATTGGCATTGGCATCGACTGAGTAGGATTGGCTTGACATTGGTGTCCAATGTGAAATATTGGCAGACATTGGCATTGGCATCGCCCGGGTAGCATTGGCGTGACATTGGCATCACATCTGCAATATTGGCAGACATTGGCATTGGCATCGACTGAGTAGGATTGGCTTGACATTGGTGTCCAATGTGAAATATTGGCAGACATTGGCATTGGCATCGCCCGGGTAGCATTGGCGTGACATTGGCATCACATCTGCAATATTGGCAGACATTGGCATTGGCATCGCCCGGGTAGCATTGGCGTGACATTGGCATCACATCTGCAATATTGGCAGACATTGGCATTGGCATCGCCCGGGTAGCATTGGCGTGACATTGGCATCACATCTGCAATATTGGCAGACATTGGCATTGGCATCGACTGAGTAGGATTGGCTTGACATTGGTGTCCAATGTGAAATATTGGCAGACATTGGCATTGGCATCGCCTGGGTAGGATTGGCGTGACATTGGCATCACCTCTGCAATATTGGCAGACATTGGCATTGGCATCGACTGAGTAGGATTGGCTTGACATTGGTGTCCAATGTGAAATATTGGCAGACATTGGCATTGGCATCGCCCGGGTAGCATTGGCGTGACATTGGCATCACATCTGCAATATTGGCAGACATTGGCATTGGCATCGCCTGGGTAGGATTGGCTTGACATTGGTGTCCAATGTGAAATATTGGCAGACATTGGCATTGGCATCGCCCGGGTAGCATTGGCGTGACATTGGCATCACATCTGCAATATTGGCAGACATTGGCATTGGCATCGACTGAGTAGGATTGGCTTGACATTGGTGTCCAATGTGAAATATTGGCAGACATTGGCATTGGCATCGCCCGGGTAGCATTGGCGTGACATTGGCATCACATCTGCAATATTGGCAGACATTGGCATTGGCATCGCCCGGGTAGCATTGGCGTGACATTGGCATCACATCTGCAATATTGGCAGACATTGGCATTGGCATCGCCCGGGTAGCATTGGCGTGACATTGGCATCACATCTGCAATATTGGCAGACATTGGCATTGGCATCGCCCGGGTAGCATTGGCGTGACATTGGCATCACATCTGCAATATTGGCAGACATTGGCATTGGCATCGACTGAGTAGGATTGGCTTGACATTGGTGTCCAATGTGAAATATTGGCAGACATTGGCATTGGCATCGCCTGGGTAGGATTGGCTTGACATTGGTGTCCAATGTGAAATATTGGCAGACATTGGCATTGGCATCGCCCGGGTAGCATTGGCGTGACATTGGCATCACATCTGCAATATTGGCAGACATTGGCATTGGCATCGCCTGGGTAGGATTGGCTTGACATTGGTGTCCAATGTGAAATATTGGCAGACATTGGCATTGGCATCGCCCGGGTAGCATTGGCGTGACATTGGCATCACATCTGCAATATTGGCAGACATTGGCATTGGCATCGACTGAGTAGGATTGGCTTGACATTGGTGTCCAATGTGAAATATTGGCAGACATTGGCATTGGCATCGCCCGGGTAGCATTGGCGTGACATTGGCATCACATCTGCAATATTGGCAGACATTGGCATTGGCATCGACTGAGTAGGATTGGCTTGACATTGGTGTCCAATGTGAAATATTGGCAGACATTGGCATTGGCATCGCCCGGGTAGCATTGGCGTGACATTGGCATCACATCTGCAATATTGGCAGACATTGGCATTGGCATCGCCCGGGTAGCATTGGCGTGACATTGGCATCACATCTGCAATATTGGCAGACATTGGCATTGGCATCGCCCGGGTAGCATTGGCGTGACATTGGCATCACATCTGCAATATTGGCAGACATTGGCATTGGCATCGACTGAGTAGGATTGGCTTGACATTGGTGTCCAATGTGAAATATTGGCAGACATTGGCATTGGCATCGCCTGGGTAGGATTGGCGTGACATTGGCATCACCTCTGCAATATTGGCAGACATTGGCATTGGCATCGACTGAGTAGGATTGGCTTGACATTGGTGTCCAATGTGAAATATTGGCAGACATTGGCATTGGCATCGCCCGGGTAGCATTGGCGTGACATTGGCATCACATCTGCAATATTGGCAGACATTGGCATTGGCATCGCCTGGGTAGGATTGGCTTGACATTGGTGTCCAATGTGAAATATTGGCAGACATTGGCATTGGCATCGCCCGGGTAGCATTGGCGTGACATTGGCATCACATCTGCAATATTGGCAGACATTGGCATTGGCATCGACTGAGTAGGATTGGCTTGACATTGGTGTCCAATGTGAAATATTGGCAGACATTGGCATTGGCATCGCCCGGGTAGCATTGGCGTGACATTGGCATCACATCTGCAATATTGGCAGACATTGGCATTGGCATCGCCCGGGTAGCATTGGCGTGACATTGGCATCACATCTGCAATATTGGCAGACATTGGCATTGGCATCGCCCGGGTAGCATTGGCGTGACATTGGCATCACATCTGCAATATTGGCAGACATTGGCATTGGCATCGCCCGGGTAGCATTGGCGTGACATTGGCATCACATCTGCAATATTGGCAGACATTGGCATTGGCATCGACTGAGTAGGATTGGCTTGACATTGGTGTCCAATGTGAAATATTGGCAGACATTGCCATTGGCATCGCCCGGGTAGCATTGGCGTGACATTGGCATCACATTTGCAATATTGGCAGACATTGGCATTGGCATCGACTGCGTAGGATTGGCTTGACATTGGCATCACATTGGCAATATTGGCAGACATTGGCATTGGCATCGACTGAGTCGGATTGGCTTGACATTGGCATCACATTGGCAATATTGGCAGACATTGGCATTGGCATCGACTGCGTAGGATTGGCTTGACATTGGCATCACATTGGCAATATTGGCAGACATTGGCATTGGCATCGACTGAGTAGGATTGGCTTGACATTGGCATCACATTGGCAATATTGGCAGACATTGGCATTGGCATCGACTGAGTAGGATTGGCTTGACATTGGTGTCCAATGTGAAATATTGGCAGACATTGGCATTGGCATCGCCTGGGTAGGATTGGCGTGACATTGGCATCACCTCTGCAATATTGGCAGACATTGGCATTGGCATCGACTGAGTAGGATTGGCTTGACATTGGTGTCCAATGTGAAATATTGGCAGACATTGGCATTGGCATCGCCTGGGTAGGATTGGCTTGACATTGGTGTCCAATGTGAAATATTGGCAGACATTGGCATTGGCATCGCCCGGGTAGCATTGGCGTGACATTGGCATCACATCTGCAATATTGGCAGACATTGGCATTGGCATCGACTGAGTAGGATTGGCTTGACATTGGTGTCCAATGTGAAATATTGGCAGACATTGGCATTGGCATCGCCTGGGTAGGATTGGCGTGACATTGGCATCACCTCTGCAATATTGGCAGACATTGGCATTGGCATCGACTGAGTAGGATTGGCTTGACATTGGTGTCCAATGTGAAATATTGGCAGACATTGGCATTGGCATCGCCCGGGTAGCATTGGCGTGACATTGGCATCACATCTGCAATATTGGCAGACATTGGCATTGGCATCGACTGAGTAGGATTGGCTTGACATTGGTGTCCAATGTGAAATATTGGCAGACATTGGCATTGGCATCGCCCGGGTAGCATTGGCGTGACATTGGCATCACATCTGCAATATTGGCAGACATTGGCATTGGCATCGCCCGGGTAGCATTGGCGTGACATTGGCATCACATCTGCAATATTGGCAGACATTGGCATTGGCATCGCCCGGGTAGCATTGGCGTGACATTGGCATCACATCTGCAATATTGGCAGACATTGGCATTGGCATCGCCTGGGTAGGATTGGCTTGACATTGGTGTCCAATGTGAAATATTGGCAGACATTGGCATTGGCATCGCCCGGATAGCATTGGCGTGACATTGGCATCACATCTGCAATATTGGCAGACATTGGCATTGGCATCGACTGAGTAGGATTGGCTTGACATTGGTGTCCAATGTGAAATATTGGCAGACATTGGCATTGGCATCGCCCGGGTAGCATTGGCGTGACATTGGCATCACATCTGCAATATTGGCAGACATTGGCATTGGCATCGCCCGGGTAGCATTGGCGTGACATTGGCATCACATCTGCAATATTGGCAGACATTGGCATTGGCATCGCCCGGGTAGCATTGGCGTGACATTGGCATCACATCTGCAATATTGGCAGACATTGGCATTGGCATCGACTGAGTAGGATTGGCTTGACATTGGTGTCCAATGTGAAATATTGGCAGACATTGGCATTGGCATCGCCTGGGTAGGATTGGCTTGACATTGGTGTCCAATGTGAAATATTGGCAGACATTGGCATTGGCATCGCCCGGGTAGCATTGGCGTGACATTGGCATCACATCTGCAATATTGGCAGACATTGGCATTGGCATCGACTGAGTAGGATTGGCTTGACATTGGTGTCCAATGTGAAATATTGGCAGACATTGGCATTGGCATCGCCTGGGTAGGATTGGCGTGACATTGGCATCACCTCTGCAATATTGGCAGACATTGGCATTGGCATCGACTGAGTAGGATTGGCTTGACATTGGTGTCCAATGTGAAATATTGGCAGACATTGGCATTGGCATCGCCTGGGTAGGATTGGCTTGACATTGGTGTCCAATGTGAAATATTGGCAGACATTGGCATTGGCATCGCCCGGGTAGCATTGGCGTGACATTGGCATCACATCTGCAATATTGGCAGACATTGGCATTGGCATCGACTGAGTAGGATTGGCTTGACATTGGTGTCCAATGTGAAATATTGGCAGACATTGGCATTGGCATCGCCTGGGTAGGATTGGCGTGACATTGGCATCACCTCTGCAATATTGGCAGACATTGGCATTGGCATCGACTGAGTAGGATTGGCTTGACATTGGTGTCCAATGTGAAATATTGGCAGACATTGGCATTGGCATCGCCTGGGTAGGATTGGCTTGACATTGGTGTCCAATGTGAAATATTGGCAGACATTGGCATTGGCATCGCCTGGGTAGGATTGGCGTGACATTGGCATCACATCTGCAATATTGGCAGACATTGGCATTGGCATCGACTGAGTAGGATTGGCTTGACATTGGTGTCCAATGTGAAATATTGGCAGACATTGGCATTGGCATCGCCTGGGTAGGATTGGCGTGACATTGGTGTCCAATGTGAAATATTGGCAGACATTGGCATTGGCATCGCCCGGGTAGCATTGGCGTGACATTGGCATCACATCTGCAATATTGGCAGACATTGGCATTGGCATCGACTGAGTAGGATTGGCTTGACATTGGTGTCCAATGTGAAATATTGGCAGACATTGGCATTGGCATCGCCTGGGTAGGATTGGCTTGACATTGGTGTCCAATGTGAAATATTGGCAGACATTGGCATTGGCATCGCCCGGGTAGCATTGGCGTGACATTGGCATCACATCTGCAATATTGGCAGACATTGGCATTGGCATCGACTGAGTAGGATTGGCTTGACATTGGTGTCCAATGTGAAATATTGGCAGACATTGGCATTGGCATCGCCTGGGTAGGATTGGCGTGACATTGGTGTCCAATGTGAAATATTGGCAGACATTGGCATTGGCATCGCCCGGGTAGCATTGGCGTGACATTGGCATCACATCTGCAATATTGGCAGACATTGGCATTGGCATCGACTGAGTAGGATTGGCTTGACATTGGTGTCCAATGTGAAATATTGGCAGACATTGGCATTGGCATCGCCCGGGTAGCATTGGCGTGACATTGGCATCACATCTGCAATATTGGCAGACATTGGCATTGGCATCGACTGCGTAGCATTGGCGTGACATTGGCATCACATCTGCAATATTGGCAGACATTGGCATTGGCATCGCCCGGGTAGCATTGGCGTGACATTGGCATCACATCTGCAATATTGGCAGACATTGGCATTGGCATCGACTGAGTAGGATTGGCTTGACATTGGTGTCCAATGTGAAATATTGGCAGACATTGGCATTGGCATCGCCTGGGTAGGATTGGCGTGACATTGGCATCACCTCTGCAATATTGGCAGACATTGGCATTGGCATCGACTGAGTAGGATTGGCTTGACATTGGTGTCCAATGTGAAATATTGGCAGACATTGGCATTGGCATCGCCTGGGTAGGATTGGCTTGACATTGGTGTCCAATGTGAAATATTGGCAGACATTGGCATTGGCATCGCCCGGGTAGCATTGGCGTGACATTGGCATCACATCTGCAATATTGGCAGACATTGGCATTGGCATCGCCCGGGTAGCATTGGCGTGACATTGGCATCACATTTGCAATATTGGCAGACATTGGCATTGGCATCGACTGAGTAGGATTGGCTTGACATTGGCATCACATTGGCAATATTGGCAGACATTGGCATTGGCATCGACTGAGTAGGATTGGCGTGACATTGGCATCACCTCTGCAATATTGGCAGACATTGGCATTGGCATCGACTGAGTAGGATTGGCTTGACATTGGTGTCCAATGTGAAATATTGGCAGACATTGGCATTGGCATCGCCTGGGTAGGATTGGCTTGACATTGGTGTCCAATGTGAAATATTGGCAGACATTGGCATTGGCATCGCCCGGGTAGCATTGGCGTGACATTGGCATCACATCTGCAATATTGGCAGACATTGGCATTGGCATCGCCCAGGTAGCATTGGCGTGACATTGGCATCACATCTGCAATATTGGCAGACATTGGCATTGGCATCGCCCGGGTAGCATTGGCGTGACATTGGCATCACATCTGCAATATTGGCAGACATTGGCATTGGCATCGCCCGGGTAGCATTGGCGTGACATTGGCATCACATCTGCAATATTGGCAGACATTGGCATTGGCATCGCCTGGGTAGGATTGGCTTGACATTGGTGTCCAATGTGAAATATTGGCAGACATTGGCATTGGCATCGCCCGGGTAGCATTGGCGTGACATTGGCATCACATCTGCAATATTGGCAGACATTGGCATTGGCATCGCCCGGGTAGCATTGGCGTGACATTGGCATCACATCTGCAATATTGGCAGACATTGGCATTGGCATCGCCTGGGTAGGATTGGCTTGACATTGGTGTCCAATGTGAAATATTGGCAGACATTGGCATTGGCATCGCCCGGGTAGCATTGGCGTGACATTGGCATCACATCTGCAATATTGGCAGACATTGGCATTGGCATCGCCCGGGTAGCATTGGCGTGACATTGGCATCACATCTGCAATATTGGCAGACATTGGCATTGGCATCGACTGAGTAGGATTGGCTTGACATTGGTGTCCAATGTGAAATATTGGCAGACATTGGCATTGGCATCGCCTGGGTAGGATTGGCTTGACATTGGTGTCCAATGTGAAATATTGGCAGACATTGGCATTGGCATCGCCTGGGTAGGATTGGCTTGACATTGGTGTCCAATGTGAAATATTGGCAGACATTGGCATTGGCATCGCCCGGGTAGCATTGGCGTGACATTGGCATCACATCTGCAATATTGGCAGACATTGGCATTGGCATCGCCCGGGTAGCATTGGCGTGACATTGGCATCACATCTGCAATATTGGCAGACATTGGCATTGGCATCGACTGAGTAGGATTGGCTTGACATTGGTGTCCAATGTGAAATATTGGCAGACATTGGCATTGGCATCGCCCGGGTAGCATTGGTGTGACATTGGCATCACATCTGCAATATTGGCAGACATTGGCATTGGCATCGACTGAGTAGGATTGGCTTGACATTGGTGTCCAATGTGAAATATTGGCAGACATTGGCATTGGCATCGCCCGGGTAGCATTGGCGTGACATTGGCATCACATCTGCAATATTGGCAGACGTTGGCATTGGCATCGACTGAGTAGGATTGGCTTGACATTGGTGTCCAATGTGAAATATTGGCAGACATTGGCATTGGCATCGCCCGGGTAGCATTGGCGTGACATTGGCATCACCTCTGCAATATTGGCAGACATTGGCATTGGCATCGCCCGGGTAGCATTGGCGTGACATTGGCATCACATCTGCAATATTGGCAGACATTGGCATTGGCATCGCCCGGGTAGCATTGGCGTGACATTGGCATCACATCTGCAATATTGGCAGACATTGGCATTGGCATCGACTGAGTAGGATTGGCTTGACATTGGTGTCCAATGTGAAATATTGGCAGACATTGGCATTGGCATCGCCTGGGTAGGATTGGCGTGACATTGGCATCACATCTGCAATATTGGCAGACATTGGCATTGGCATCGACTGAGTAGGATTGGCTTGACATTGGCATCACATTGGCAATATTGGCAGACATTGGCATTGGCATCGACTGCGTAGGATTGGCTTGACATTGGCATCACATTGGCAATATTGGCAGACATTGGCATTGGCATCGACTGCGTAGGATTGGCGTGACATTGGTGTCCAATGTGAAATATTGGCAGACATTGGCATTGGCATCGCCCGGGTAGCATTGGCGTGACATTGCCATCACCTCTGCAATATTGGCAGACATTGGCATTGGCATCGCCCGGGTAGCATTGGCGTGACATTGGCATCACATCTGCAATATTGGCAGACATTGGCATTGGCATCGACTGAGTAGGATTGGCTTGACATTGGTGTCCAATGTGAAATATTGGCAGACATTGGCATTGGCATCGCCCGGGTAGCATTGGCGTGACATTGGCATCACCTCTGCAATATTGGCAGACATTGGCATTGGCATCGCCCGGGTAGCATTGGCGTGACATTGGCATCACATCTGCAATATTGGCAGACATTGGCATTGGCATCGCCCGGGTAGCATTGGCGTGACATTGGCATCACATCTGCAATATTGGCAGACATTGGCATTGGCATCGACTGAGTAGCATTGGCTTGACATTGGTGTCCAATGTGAAATATTGGCAGACATTGGCATTGGCATCGCCTGGGTAGCATTGGCGTGACATTGCCATCACCTCTGCAATATTGGCAGACATTGGCATTGGCATCGCCCGGGTAGCATTGGCGTGACATTGGCATCACATCTGCAATATTGGCAAACATTGGCATTGGCATCGCCCGGGTAGCATTGGCGTGACATTGGCATCACATCTGCAATATTGGCAAACATTGGCATTGGCATCGACTGAGTAGGATTGGCTTGACATTGGCATCACATTGGCAATATTGGCAGACATTGGCATTGGCATCGACTGCGTAGGATTGGCTTGACATTGGCATCACATTGGCAATATTGGCAGACATTGGCATTGGCATCGACTGAGTAGGATTGGCTTGACATTGGCATCACATTGGCAATATTGGCAGACATTGGCATTGGCATCGACTGCGTAGGATTGGCGTGACATTGGTGTCCAATGTGAAATATTGGCAGACATTGGCATTGGCATCGCCCGGGTAGCATTGGCGTGACATTGCCATCACCTCTGCAATATTGGCAGACATTGGCATTGGCATCGCCCGGGTAGCATTGGCGTGACATTGGCATCACATCTGCAATATTGGCAGACATTGGCATTGGCATCGACTGAGTAGGATTGGCTTGACATTGGTGTCCAATGTGAAATATTGGCAGACATTGGCATTGGCATCGCCCGGGTAGCATTGGCGTGACATTGGCATCACCTCTGCAATATTGGCAGACATTGGCATTGGCATCGCCCGGGTAGCATTGGCGTGACATTGGCATCACATCTGCAATATTGGCAGACATTGGCATTGGCATCGACTGAGTAGAATTGGCTTGACATTGGTGTCCAATGTGAAATATTGGCAGACATTGGCATTGGCATCGACTGCGTAGGATTGGCGTGACATTGGCATCACATCTGCAATATTGGCAAACATTGGCATTGGCATCGCCCGGGTAGCATTGGCGTGACATTGGCATCACCTCTGCAATATTGGCAGACATTGGCATTGGCATCGCCCGGGTAGCATTGGCGTGACATTGGCATCACATCTGCAATATTGGCAGACATTGGCATTGGCATCGCCCGGGTAGCATTGGCGTGACATTGGCATCACATCTGCAATATTGGCAGACATTGGCATTGGCATCGACTGAGTAGGATTGGCTTGACATTGGTGTCCAATGTGAAATATTGGCAGACATTGGCATTGGCATCGCCCGGGTAGCATTGGCGTGACATTGGCATCACCTCTGCAATATTGGCAGACATTGGCATTGGCATCGCCCGGGTAGCATTGGCGTGACATTGGCATCACATCTGCAATATTGGCAGACATTGGCATTGGCATCGCCCGGGTAGCATTGGCGTGACATTGGCATCACATCTGCAATATTGGCAGACATTGGCATTGGCATCGACTGAGTAGAATTGGCTTGACATTGGTGTCCAATGTGAAATATTGGCAGACATTGGCATTGGCATCGACTGCGTAGGATTGGCGTGACATTGGCATCACATCTGCAATATTGGCAAACATTGGCATTGGCATCGCCCGGGTAGCATTGGCGTGACATTGGCATCACCTCTGCAATATTGGCAGACATTGGCATTGGCATCGCCCGGGTAGCATTGGCGTGACATTGGCATCACATCTGCAATATTGGCAGACATTGGCATTGGCATCGCCCGGGTAGCATTGGCGTGACATTGGCATCACATCTGCAATATTGGCAGACATTGGCATTGGCATCGCCCGGGTAGCATTGGCGTGACATTGGCATCACATCTGCAATATTGGCAGACATTGGCATTGGCATCGCCTGGGTAGGATTGGCTTGACATTGGTGTCCAATGTGAAATATTGGCAGACATTGGCATTGGCATCGCCCGGGTAGCATTGGCGTGACATTGGCATCACATCTGCAATATTGGCAGACATTGGCATTGGCATCGCCCGGGTAGCATTGGCGTGACATTGGCATCACATCTGCAATATTGGCAGACATTGGCATTGGCATCGACTGAGTAGGATTGGCTTGACATTGGTGTCCAATGTGAAATATTGGCAGACATTGGCATTGGCATCGCCCGGGTAGCATTGGCGTGACATTGGCATCACCTCTGCAATATTGGCAGACATTGGCATTGGCATCGCCCGGGTAGCATTGGCGTGACATTGGCATCACATCTGCAATATTGGCAGACATTGGCATTGGCATCGACTGAGTAGGATTGGCTTGACATTGGTGTCCAATGTGAAATATTGGCAGACATTGGCATTGGCATCGCCCGGGTAGCATTGGCGTGACATTGGCATCACATCTGCAATATTGGCAGACGTTGGCATTGGCATCGACTGAGTAGGATTGGCTTGACATTGGTGTCCAATGTGAAATATTGGCAGACATTGGCATTGGCATCGCCCGGGTAGCATTGGCGTGACATTGGCATCACCTCTGCAATATTGGCAGACATTGGCATTGGCATCGCCCGGGTAGCATTGGCGTGACATTGGCATCACATCTGCAATATTGGCAGACATTGGCATTGGCATCGCCCGGGTAGCATTGGCGTGACATTGGCATCACATCTGCAATATTGGCAGACATTGGCATTGGCATCGACTGAGTAGGATTGGCTTGACATTGGTGTCCAATGTGAAATATTGGCAGACATTGGCATTGGCATCGCCTGGGTAGGATTGGCGTGACATTGGCATCACATCTGCAATATTGGCAGACATTGGCATTGGCATCGACTGAGTAGGATTGGCTTGACATTGGCATCACATTGGCAATATTGGCAGACATTGGCATTGGCATCGACTGCGTAGGATTGGCTTGACATTGGCATCACATTGGCAATATTGGCAGACATTGGCATTGGCATCGACTGAGTAGGATTGGCTTGACATTGGCATCACATTGGCAATATTGGCAGACATTGGCATTGGCATCGACTGCGTAGGATTGGCGTGACATTGGTGTCCAATGTGAAATATTGGCAGACATTGGCATTGGCATCGCCCGGGTAGCATTGGCGTGACATTGCCATCACCTCTGCAATATTGGCAGACATTGGCATTGGCATCGCCCGGGTAGCATTGGCGTGACATTGGCATCACATCTGCAATATTGGCAGACATTGGCATTGGCATCGACTGAGTAGGATTGGCTTGACATTGGTGTCCAATGTGAAATATTGGCAGACATTGGCATTGGCATCGCCCGGGTAGCATTGGCGTGACATTGGCATCACCTCTGCAATATTGGCAGACATTGGCATTGGCATCGCCCGGGTAGCATTGGCGTGACATTGGCATCACATCTGCAATATTGGCAGACATTGGCATTGGCATCGCCCGGGTAGCATTGGCGTGACATTGGCATCACATCTGCAATATTGGCAGACATTGGCATTGGCATCGCCCGGGTAGCATTGGCGTGACATTGGCATCACATCTGCAATATTGGCAGACATTGGCATTGGCATCGACTGAGTAGGATTGGCTTGACATTGGTGTCCAATGTGAAATATTGGCAGACATTGGCATTGGCATCGCCTGGGTAGGATTGGCGTGACATTGGCATCACATCTGCAATATTGGCAGACATTGGCATTGGCATCGACTGAGTAGGATTGGCTTGACATTGGCATCACATTGGCAATATTGGCAGACATTGGCATTGGCATCGACTGCGTAGGATTGGCTTGACATTGGCATCACATTGGCAATATTGGCAGACATTGGCATTGGCATCGACTGAGTAGGATTGGCTTGACATTGGCATCACATTGGCAATATTGGCAGACATTGGCATTGGCATCGACTGCGTAGGATTGGCGTGACATTGGTGTCCAATGTGAAATATTGGCAGACATTGGCATTGGCATCGCCCGGGTAGCATTGGCGTGACATTGCCATCACCTCTGCAATATTGGCAGACATTGGCATTGGCATCGCCCGGGTAGCATTGGCGTGACATTGGCATCACATCTGCAATATTGGCAGACATTGGCATTGGCATCGACTGAGTAGGATTGGCTTGACATTGGTGTCCAATGTGAAATATTGGCAGACATTGGCATTGGCATCGCCCGGGTAGCATTGGCGTGACATTGGCATCACCTCTGCAATATTGGCAGACATTGGCATTGGCATCGCCCGGGTAGCATTGGCGTGACATTGGCATCACATCTGCAATATTGGCAGACATTGGCATTGGCATCGCCCGGGTAGCATTGGCGTGACATTGGCATCACATCTGCAATATTGGCAGACATTGGCATTGGCATCGACTGAGTAGCATTGGCTTGACATTGGTGTCCAATGTGAAATATTGGCAGACATTGGCATTGGCATCGCCTGGGTAGGATTGGCTTGACATTGGTGTCCAATGTGAAATATTGGCAGACATTGGCATTGGCATCGCCTGGGTAGGATTGGCGTGACATTGGCATCACATCTGCAATATTGGCAGACATTGGCATTGGCATCGACTGAGTAGGATTGGCTTGACATTGGCATCACATTGGCAATATTGGCAGACATTGGCATTGGCATCGACTGCGTAGGATTGGCTTGACATTGGCATCACATTGGCAATATTGGCAGACATTGGCATTGGCATCGACTGAGTAGGATTGGCTTGACATTGGCATCACATTGGCAATATTGGCAGACATTGGCATTGGCATCGACTGCGTAGGATTGGCGTGACATTGGTGTCCAATGTGAAATATTGGCAGACATTGGCATTGGCATCGCCCGGGTAGCATTGGCGTGACATTGGCATCACCTCTGCAATATTGGCAGACATTGGCATTGGCATCGCCCGGGTAGCATTGGCGTGACATTGGCATCACATCTGCAATATTGGCAGACATTGGCATTGGCATCGACTGAGTAGGATTGGCTTGACATTGGTGTCCAATGTGAAATATTGGCAGACATTGGCATTGGCATCGCCTGGGTAGGATTGGCGTGACATTGGCATCACATCTGCAATATTGGCAGACATTGGCATTGGCATCGCCCGGGTAGCATTGGCGTGACATTGGCATCACCTCTGCTATATTGGCAGACATTGGCATTGGCATCGCCTGGGTAGCATTGGCGTGACATTGGCATCACATCTGCAATATTGGCAAACATTGGCATTGGCATCGCCCGGGTAGCATTGGCGTGACATTGGCATCACATCTGCAATATTGGCAGACATTGGCATTGGCATCGACTGAGTAGGATTGGCTTGACATTGGTGTCCAATGTGAAATATTGGCAGACATTGGCATTGGCATCGCCTGGGTAGGATTGGCGTGACATTGGCATCACCTCTGCAATATTGGCAGACATTGGCATTGGCATCGACTGAGTAGAATTGGCTTGACATTGGTGTCCAATGTGAAATATTGGCAGACATTGGCATTGGCATCGACTGAGTAGGATTGGCTTGACATTGGCATCACATTGGCAATATTGGCAGACATTGGCATTGGCATCGACTGCGTAGGATTGGCTTGACATTGGCATCACATTGGCAATATTGGCAGACATTGGCATTGGCATCGACTGAGTAGGATTGGCTTGACATTGGCATCACATTGGCAATATTGGCAGACATTGGCATTGGCATCGACTGCGTAGGATTGGCGTGACATTGGTGTCCAATGTGAAATATTGGCAGACATTGGCATTGGCATCGCCCGGGTAGCATTGGCGTGACATTGGCATCACCTCTGCAATATTGGCAGACATTGGCATTGGCATCGCCCGGGTAGCATTGGCGTGACATTGGCATCACATCTGCAATATTGGCAGACATTGGCATTGGCATCGACTGAGTAGGATTGGCTTGACATTGGTGTCCAATGTGAAATATTGGCAGACATTGGCATTGGCATCGCCTGGGTAGGATTGGCGTGACATTGGCATCACATCTGCAATATTGGCAGACATTGGCATTGGCATCGCCCGGGTAGCATTGGCGTGACATTGGCATCACCTCTGCAATATTGGCAGACATTGGCATTGGCATCGCCTGGGTAGCATTGGCGTGACATTGGCATCACATCTGCAATATTGGCAAACATTGGCATTGGCATCGCCCGGGTAGCATTGGCGTGACATTGGCATCACATCTGCAATATTGGCAGACATTGGCATTGGCATCGACTGAGTAGGATTGGCTTGACATTGGTGTCCAATGTGAAATATTGGCAGACATTGGCATTGGCATCGCCTGGGTAGGATTGGCGTGACATTGGCATCACCTCTGCAATATTGGCAGACATTGGCATTGGCATCGACTGAGTAGAATTGGCTTGACATTGGTGTCCAATGTGAAATATTGGCAGACATTGGCATTGGCATCGCCTGGGTAGCATTGGCGTGACATTGGCATCACATCTGCAATATTGGCAGACATTGGCATTGGCATCGACTGAGTAGGATTGGCTTGACATTGGTGTCCAATGTGAAATATTGGCAGACATTGGCATTGGCATCGCCTGGGTAGGATTGGCGTGACATTGGCATCACCTCTGCAATATTGGCAGACATTGGCATTGGCATCGACTGAGTAGGATTGGCTTGACATTGGTGTCCAATGTGAAATATTGGCAGACATTGGCATTGGCATCGCCTGGGTAGCATTGGCGTGACATTGGCATCACCTCTGCAATATTGGCAGACATTGGCATTGGCATCGACTGAGTAGGATTGGCTTGACATTGGTGTCCAATGTGAAATATTGGCAGACATTGGCATTGGCATCGCCCGGGTAGGATTGGCGTGACATTGGCATCACCTCTGCAATATTGGCAGACATTGGCATTGGCATCGACTGAGTAGGATTGGCTTGACATTGGTGTCCAATGTGAAATATTGGCAGACATTGGCATTGGCATCGCCCGGGTAGGATTGGCGTGACATTGGCATCACATCTGCAATATTGGCAGACATTGTCATTGGCATCGCCCGGGTAGCATTGGCGTGACATTGGCATCACATCTGCAATATTGGCAGACATTGGCATTGGCATCGACTGAGTAGGATTGGCTTGACATTGGTGTCCAATGTGAAATATTGGCAGACATTGACATTGGCATCGCCTGGGTAGGATTGGCGTGACATTGGCATCACCTCTGCAATATTGGCAGACATTGGCATTGGCATCGACTGAGTAGGATTGGCTTGACATTGGTGTCCAATGTGAAATATTGGCAGACATTGGCATTGGCATCGCCTGGGTAGCATTGGCGTGACATTGGCATCACATCTGCAATATTGGCAAACATTGGCATTGGCATCGACTGAGTAGGATTGGCTTGACATTGGTGTCCAATGTGAAATATTGGCAGACATTGGCATTGGCATCGCCCGGGTAGGATTGGCGTGACATTGGCATCACCTCTGCAATATTGGCAGACATTGGCATTGGCATCGACTGAGTAGGATTGGCTTGACATTGGTGTCCAATGTGAAATATTGGCAGACATTGGCATTGGCATCGCCCGGGTAGGATTGGCGTGACATTGGCATCACCTCTGCAATATTGGCAGACATTGGCATTGGCATCGCCCGGGTAGCATTGGCGTGACATTGGCATCACCTCTGCAATATTGGCAGACATTGGCATTGGCATCGACTGAGTAGGATTGGCTTGACATTGGTGTCCAATGTGAAATATTGGCAGACATTGGCATTGGCATCGCCTGGGTAGGATTGGCTTGACATTGGTGTCCAATGTGAAATATTGGCAGACATTGGCATTGGCATCGCCCGGGTAGGATTGGCGTGACATTGGCATCACCTCTGCAATATTGGCAGACATTGGCATTGGCATCGACTGAGTAGGATTGGCTTGACATTGGTGTCCAATGTGAAATATTGGCAGACATTGGCATTGGCATCGCCTGGGTAGCATTGGCGTGACATTGGCATCACATCTGCAATATTGGCAAACATTGGCATTGGCATCGACTGAGTAGGATTGGCTTGACATTGGTGTCCAATGTGAAATATTGGCAGACATTGGCATTGGCATCGCCCGGGTAGGATTGGCGTGACATTGGCATCACCTCTGCAATATTGGCAGACATTGGCATTGGCATCGACTGAGTAGGATTGGCTTGACATTGGTGTCCAATGTGAAATATTGGCAGACATTGGCATTGGCATCGCCCGGGTAGGATTGGCGTGACATTGGCATCACCTCTGCAATATTGGCAGACATTGGCATTGGCATCGCCCGGGTAGCATTGGCGTGACATTGGCATCACCTCTGCAATATTGGCAGACATTGGCATTGGCATCGACTGAGTAGGATTGGCTTGACATTGGTGTCCAATGTGAAATATTGGCAGACATTGGCATTGGCATCGCCTGGGTAGGATTGGCTTGACATTGGTGTCCAATGTGAAATATTGGCAGACATTGGCATTGGCATCGCCCGGGTAGCATTGGCGTGACATTGGCATCACATCTGCAATATTGGCAGACATTGGCATTGGCATCGCCCGGGTAGCATTGGCGTGACATTGGCATCACATCTGCAATATTGGCAGACATTGGCATTGGCATCGACTGAGTAGGATTGGCTTGACATTGGTGTCCAATGTGAAATATTGGCAGACATTGGCATTGGCATCGCCCGGGTAGGATTGGCGTGACATTGGCATCACCTCTGCAATATTGGCAGACATTGGCATTGGCATCGCCCGGGTAGCATTGGCGTGACATTGGCATCACATCTGCAATATTGGCAGACATTGGCATTGGCATCGCCCGGGTAGGATTGGCGTGACATTGGCATCACATCTGCAATATTGGCAGACATTGGCATTGGCATCGACTGAGTAGGATTGGCTTGACATTGGTGTCCAATGTGAAATATTGGCAGACATTGGCATTGGCATCGCCCGGGTAGCATTGGCGTGACATTGGCATCACATCTGCAATATTGGCAGACATTGGCATTGGCATCGACTGAGTAGGATTGGCTTGACATTGGTGTCCAATGTGAAATATTGGCAGACATTGGCATTGGCATCGCCCGGGTAGCATTGGCGTGACATTGGCATCACATCTGCAATATTGGCAGACATTGGCATTGGCATCGACTGAGTAGGATTGGCTTGACATTGGTGTCCAATGTGAAATATTGGCAGACATTGGCATTGGCATCGCCCGGGTAGCATTGGCGTGACATTGGCATCACATCTGCAATATTGGCAGACATTGGCATTGGCATCGCCCGGGTAGCATTGGCGTGACATTGGCATCACATCTGCAATATTGGCAGACATTGGCATTGGCATCGCCCGGGTAGCATTGGCGTGACATTGGCATCACATCTGCAATATTGGCAGACATTGGCATTGGCATCGCCTGGGTAGGATTGGCTTGACATTGGTGTCCAATGTGAAATATTGGCAGACATTGGCATTGGCATCGCCCGGGTAGCATTGGCGTGACATTGGCATCACATCTGCAATATTGGCAGACATTGGCATTGGCATCGACTGAGTAGGATTGGCTTGACATTGGTGTCCAATGTGAAATATTGGCAGACATTGGCATTGGCATCGCCCGGGTAGCATTGGCGTGACATTGGCATCACATCTGCAATATTGGCAGACATTGGCATTGGCATCGCCCGGGTAGCATTGGCTTGACATTGGTGTCCAATGTGAAATATTGGCAGACATTGGCATTGGCATCGCCCGGGTAGCATTGGCGTGACATTGGCATCACATCTGCAATATTGGCAGACATTGGCATTGGCATCGCCCGGGTAGCATTGGCGTGACATTGGCATCACATCTGCAATATTGGCAGACATTGGCATTGGCATCGCCCGGGTAGCATTGGCGTGACATTGGCATCACATCTGCAATATTGGCAGACATTGGCATTGGCATCGCCCGGGTAGCATTGGCGTGACATTGGCATCACATCTGCAATATTGGCAGACATTGGCATTGGCATCGCCCGGGTAGCATTGGCGTGACATTGGCATCACATCTGCAATATTGGCAGACATTGGCATTGGCATCGACTGCGTAGCATTGGCGTGACATTGGCATCACATCTGCAATATTGGCAAACATTGGCATTGGCATCGCCCGGGTAGCATTGGCATGACATTGGCATCACATCTGCAATATTGGCAGACATTGGCATTGGCATCGACTGAGTAGGATTGGCTTGACATTGGTGTCCAATGTGAAATATTGGCAGACATTGGCATTGGCATCGCCTGGGTAGGATTGGCGTGACATTGGCATCACCTCTGCAATATTGGCAGACATTGGCATTGGCATCGACTGAGTAGGATTGGCTTGACATTGGCATCACATTGGCAATATTGGCAGACATTGGCATTGGCATCGACTGCGTAGGATTGTCTTGACATTGGCATCACATTGGCAATATTGGCAGACATTGGCATTGGCATCGCCTGGGTAGCATTGGCGTGACATTGGCATCACCTGTGCAATATTGGCAGACATTGGCATTGGCATCGACTGAGTAGGATTGGCTTGACATTGGTGTCCAATGTGAAATATTGGTAGACATTGGCATTGGCATCGCCCGGGTAGCATTGGCGTGACATTGGCATCACCTCTGCAATATTGGCAGACATTGGCATTGGCATCGCCCGGGTAGCATTGGCGTGACATTGGCATCACATCTGCAATATTGGCAGACATTGGCATTGGCATCGACTGAGTAGGATTGGCTTGACATTGGCATCACATTGGCAATATTGGCAGACATTGGCATTGGCATCGACTGCGTAGGATTGGCTTGACATTGGCATCACATTGGCAATATTGGCAGACATTGGCATTGGCATCGACTGAGTAGGATTGGCTTGACATTGGCATCACATTGGCAATATTGGCAGACATTGGCATTGGCATCGACTGCGTAGGATTGGCTTGACATTGGCATCACATTGGCAATATTGGCAGACATTGGCATTGGCATCGACTGCGTAGGATTGGCTTGACATTGGCATCACATTGGCAATATTGGCAGACATTGGCATTGGCATCGCCTGGGTAGCATTGGCGTGACATTGGCATCACCTCTGCAATATTGGCAGACATTGGCATTGGCATCGACTGAGTAGGATTGGCTTGACATTGGTGTCCAATGTGAAATATTGGCAGACATTGGCATTGGCATCGACTGAGTAGGATTGGCTTGACATTGGTGTCCAATGTGAAATATTGGCAGACATTGGCATTGGCATCGCCTGGGTAGGATTGGCGTGACATTGGCATCACCTCTGCAATATTGGCAGACATTGGCATTGGCATCGACTGAGTAGGATTGGCTTGACATTGGCATCACATTGGCAATATTGGCAGACATTGGCATTGGCATCGACTGAGTAGGATTGGCTTGACATTGGTGTCCAATGTGAAATATTGGCAGACATTGGCATTGGCATCGCCTGGGTAGGATTGGCTTGACATTGGTGTCCAATGTGAAATATTGGCAGACATTGGCATTGGCATCGCCCGGGTAACATTGGCGTGACATTGGCATCACCTCTGCAATATTGGCAGACATTGGCATTGGCATCGACTGAGTAGGATTGGCTTGACATTGGTGTCCAATGTGAAATATTGGCAGACATTGGCATTGGCATCGCCTGGGTAGGATTGGCTTGACATTGGTGTCCAATGTGAAATATTGGCAGACATTGGCATTGGCATCGCCCGGGTAGCATTGGCGTGACATTGGCATCACATCTGCAATATTGGCAGACATTGGCATTGGCATCGACTGAGTAGGATTGGCTTGACATTGGTGTCCAATGTGAAATATTGGCAGACATTGGCATTGGCATCGACTGAGTAGGATTGGCTTGACATTGGCATCACATTGGCAATATTGGCAGACATTGGCATTGGCATCGACTGCGTAGGATTGGCTTGACATTGGCATCACATTGGCAATATTGGCAGACATTGGCATTGGCATCGACTGCGTAGGATTGGCTTGACATTGGCATCACATTGGCAATATTGGCAGACATTGGCATTGGCATCGACTGCGTAGGATTGGCTTGACATTGGTGTCCAATGTGAAATATTGGCAGACATTGGCATTGGCATCGCCCGGGTAGCATTGGCGTGACATTGGCATCACATCTGCAATATTGGCAGACATTGGCATTGGCATCGACTGAGTAGGATTGGCTTGACATTGGTGTCCAATGTGAAATATTGGCAGACATTGGCATTGGCATCGCCCGGGTAGCATTGGCGTGACATTGGCATCACATCTGCAATATTGGCAGACGTTGGCATTGGCATCGACTGAGTAGGATTGGCTTGACATTGGTGTCCAATGTGAAATATTGGCAGACATTGGCATTGGCATCGCCCGGGTAGCATTGGCGTGACATTGGCATCACCTCTGCAATATTGGCAGACATTGGCATTGGCATCGCCCGGGTAGCATTGGCGTGACATTGGCATCACATCTGCAATATTGGCAGACATTGGCATTGGCATCGACTGAGTAGGATTGGCTTGACATTGGTGTCCAATGTGAAATATTGGCAGACATTGGCATTGGCATCGCCTGGGTAGGATTGGCGTGACATTGGCATCACCTTTGCAATATTGGCAAACATTGGCATTGGCATCGACTGAGTAGGATTGGCTTGACATTGGTGTCCAATGTGAAATATTGGCAGACATTGGCATTGGCATCGCCCGGGTAGCATTGGCGTGACATTGGCATCACATCTGCAATATTGGCAGACATTGGCATTGGCATCGACTGAGTAGGATTGGCTTGACATTGGTGTCCAATGTGAAATATTGGCAGACATTGGCATTGGCATCGCCTGCGTAGGATTGGCTTGACATTGGCATCACATTGGCAATATTGGCAGACATTGGCATTGGCATCGACTGCGTAGGATTGGCTTGACATTGGTGTCCAATGTGAAATATTGGCAGACATTGGCATTGGCATCGCCCGGGTAGCATTGGCGTGACATTGGCATCACCTCTGCAATATTGGCAGACATTGGCATTGGCATCGCCCGGGTAGCATTGGCGTGACATTGGCATCACATCTGCAATATTGGCAGACATTGGCATTGGCATCGCCCGGGTAGCATTGGCGTGACATTGGCATCACATCTGCAATATTGGCAGACATTGGCATTGGCATCGACTGCGTAGGATTGGCTTGACATTGGTGTCCAATGTGAAATATTGGCAGACATTGGCATTGGCATCGCCTGGGTAGGATTGGCGTGACATTGGCATCACCTCTGCAATATTGGCAGACATTGGCATTGGCATCGCCCGGGTAGCATTGGCGTGACATTGGCATCACATCTGCAATATTGGCAGACATTGGCATTGGCATCGCCCGGGTAGCATTGGCGTGACATTGGCATCACCTCTGCAATATTGGCAGACATTGGCATTGGCATCGACTGAGTAGGATTGGCTTGACATTGGTGTCCAATGTGAAATATTGGCAGACATTGGCATTGGCATCGCCTGGGTAGGATTGGCTTGACATTGGTGTCCAATGTGAAATATTGGCAGACATTGGCATTGGCATCGCCTGGGTAGGATTGGCGTGACATTGGCATTACATCTGCAATATTGGCAGACATTGGCATTGGCATCGACTGAGTAGGATTGGCTTGACATTGGCATCACATTGGCAATATTGGCAGACATTGGCATTGGCATCGACTGCGTAGGATTGGCTTGACATTGGTGTCCAATGTGAAATATTGGCAGACATTGGCATTGGCATCGCCCGGGTAGCATTGGCGTGACATTGGCATCACATCTGCAATATTGGCAGACATTGGCATTGGCATCGACTGAGTAGGATTGGCTTGACATTGGTGTCCAATGTGAAATATTGGCAGACATTGGCATTGGCATCGCCTGGGTAGGATTGGCGTGACATTGGCATGACATCTGCAATATTGGCAGACATTGGCATTGGCATCGACTGAGTAGGATTGGCTTGACATTGGCATCACATTGGCAATATTGGCAGACATTGGCATTGGCATCGCCTGGGTAGCATTGGCGTGACATTGGCATCACATCTGCAATATTGGCAGACATTGGCATTGGCATCGACTGAGTAGGATTGGCTTGACATTGGTGTCCAATGTGAAATATTGGCAGACATTGGCATTGGCATCGCCTGGGTAGGATTGGCGTGACATTGGCATCACCTCTGCAATATCGGCAGACATTGGCATTGGCATCGCCCGGGTAGCATTGGCGTGACATTGGCATCACATCTGCAATATTGGCAGACATTGGCATTGGCATCGCCCGGGTAGCATTGGCGTGACATTGGCATCACCTCTGCAATATTGGCAGACATTGGCATTGGCATCGACTGAGTAGGATTGGCTTGACATTGGTGTCCAATGTGAAATATTGGCAGACATTGGCATTGGCATCGCCTGGGTAGGATTGGCTTGACATTGGTGTCCAATGTGAAATATTGGCAGACATTGGCATTGGCATCGCCTGGGTAGGATTGGCGTGACATTGGCATCACATCTGCAATATTGGCAGACATTGGCATTGGCATCGACTGAGTAGGATTGGCTTGACATTGGCATCACATTGGCAATATTGGCAGACATTGGCATTGGCATCGACTGCGTAGGATTGGCTTGACATTGGTGTCCAATGTGAAATATTGGCAGACATTGGCATTGGCATCGCCCGGGTAGCATTGGCGTGACATTGGCATCACCTCTGCAATATTGGCAGACATTGGCATTGGCATCGCCCGGGTAGCATTGGCGTGACATTGGCATCACATCTGCAATATTGGCAAACATTGGCATTGGCATCGCCCGGGTAGCATTGGCGTGACATTGGCATCACATCTGCAATATTGGCAGACATTGGCATTGGCATCGACTGAGTAGGATTGGCTTGACATTGGTGTCCAATGTGAAATATTGGCAGACATTGGCATTGGCATCGCCCGGGTAGCATTGGCGTGACATTGGCATCACATCTGCAATATTGGCAGACATTGGCATTGGCATCGACTGCGTAGGATTGGCTTGACATTGGTGTCCAATGTGAAATATTGGCAGACATTGGCATTGGCATCGCCTGGGTAGGATTGGCGTGACATTGGCATCACCTCTGCAATATTGGCAGACATTGGCATTGGCATCGCCCGGGTAGCATTGGCGTGACATTGGCATCACATCTGCAATATTGGCAGACATTGGCATTGGCATCGCCCGGGTAGCATTGGCGTGACATTGGCATCACATCTGCAATATTGGCAGACATTGGCATTGGCATCGACTGAGTAGGATTGGCTTGACATTGGTGTCCAATGTGAAAATTGGCAGACATTGGCATTGGCATCGCCTGGGTAGGATTGGCGTGACATTGGCATCACATTGGCAATATTGGCAGACATTGGCATTGGCATCGACTGCGTAGGATTGGCTTGACATTGGTGTCCAATGTGAAATATTGGCAGACATTGGCATTGGCATCGCCTGGGTAGGATTGGCGTGACATTGGCATCACATCTGCAATATTGGCAAACATTGGCATTGGCATCGCCCGGGTAGCATTGGCGTGACATTGGCATCACATCTGCAATATTGGCAGACATTGGCATTGGCATCGACTGAGTAGGATTGGCTTGACATTGGTGTCCAATGTGAAATATTGGCAGACATTGGCATTGGCATCGACTGAGTAGGATTGGCTTGACATTGGTGTCCAATGTGAAATATTGGCAGACATTGGCATTGGCATCGCCTGGGTAGGATTGGCGTGACATTGGCATCACATTGGCAATATTGGCAGACATTGGCATTGGCATCGCCTGGGTAGCATTGGCGTGACATTGGCATCACATCTGCAATATTGGCAGACATTGGCATTGGCATCGACTGAGTAGGATTGGCTTGACATTGGTGTCCAATGTGAAAATTGGCAGACATTGGCATTGGCATCGCCTGGGTAGGATTGGCGTGACATTGGCATCACATCTGCAATATTGGCAGACATTGGCATTGGCATCGACTGAGTAGGATTGGCTTGACATTGGCATCACATTGGCAATATTGGCAGACATTGGCATTGGCATCGACTGCGTAGGATTGGCTTGACATTGGTGTCCAATGTGAAATATTGGCAGACATTGGCATTGGCATCGCCCGGGTAGCATTGGCGTGACATTGGCATCACCTCTGCAATATTGGCAGACATTGGCATTGGCATCGCCCGGGTAGCATTGGCGTGACATTGGCATCACATCTGCAATATTGGCAGACATTGGCATTGGCATCGACTGAGTAGGATTGGCTTGACATTGGTGTCCAATGTGAAATATTGGCAGACATTGGCATTGGCATCGCCTGGGTAGGATTGGCGTGACATTGGCATCACATCTGCAATATTGGCAGACATTGGCATTGGCATCGACTGAGTAGGATTGGCTTGACATTGGCATCACATTGGCAATATTGGCAGACATTGGCATTGGCATCGCCTGGGTAGCATTGGCGTGACATTGGCATCACATCTGCAATATTGGCAGACATTGGCATTGGCATCGACTGAGTAGGATTGGCTTGACATTGGTGTCCAATGTGAAATATTGGCAGACATTGGCATTGGCATCGCCTGGGTAGGATTGGCGTGACATTGGCATCACATCTGCAATATTGGCAGACATTGGCATTGGCATCGCCCGGGTAGCATTGGCGTGACATTGGCATCACATCTGCAATATTGGCAGACATTGGCATTGGCATCGACTGAGTAGGATTGGCTTGACATTGGTGTCCAATGTGAAAATTGGCAGACATTGGCATTGGCATCGCCTGGGTAGGATTGGCGTGACATTGGCATCACATCTGCAATATTGGCAGACATTGGCATTGGCATCGCCCGGGTAGCATTGGCGTGACATTGGCATCACATCTGCAATATTGGCAGACATTGGCATTGGCATCGACTGAGTAGGATTGGCTTGACATTGGTGTCCAATGTGAAATATTGGCAGACATTGGCATTGGCATCGCCTGGGTAGGATTGGCGTGACATTGGCATCACATCTGCAATATTGGCAGACATTGGCATTGGCATCGACTGAGTAGGATTGGCTTGACATTGGCATCACATTGGCAATATTGGCAGACATTGGCATTGGCATCGCCTGGGTAGCATTGGCGTGACATTGGCATCACATCTGCAATATTGGCAGACATTGGCATTGGCATCGACTGAGTAGGATTGGCTTGACATTGGTGTCCAATGTGAAATATTGGCAGACATTGGCATTGGCATCGCCTGGGTAGGATTGGCGTGACATTGGCATCACATTGGCAATATTGGCAGACATTGGCATTGGCATCGACTGCGTAGGATTGGCTTGACATTGGCATCACATTGGCAATATTGGCAGACATTGGCATTGGCATCGCCTGGGTAGCATTGGCGTGACATTGGCATCACATCTGCAATATTGGCAAACATTGGCATTGGCATCGCCTGAGTAGGATTGGCTTGACATTGGTGTCCAATGTGAAAATTGGCAGACATTGGCATTGGCATCGCCTGGGTAGGATTGGCGTGACATTGGCATCACATCTGCAATATTGGCAAACATTGGCATTGGCATCGCCCGGGTAGCATTGGCGTGACATTGGCATCACATCTGCAATATTGGCAGACATTGGCATTGGCATCGCCTGGGTAGCATTGGCGTGACATTGGCATCACATCTGCAATATTGGCAAACATTGGCATTGGCATCGCCCGGGTAGCATTGGCGTGACATTGGCATCACATCTGCAATATTGGCAGACATTGGCATTGGCATCGACTGAGTAGGATTGGCTTGACATTGGTGTCCAATGTGAAATATTGGCAGACATTGGCATTGGCATCGCCTGGGTAGGATTGGCGTGACATTGGCATCACATTGGCAATATTGGCAGACATTGGCATTGGCATCGACTGCGTAGGATTGGCTTGACATTGGCATCACATTGGCAATATTGGCAGACATTGGCATTGGCATCGCCTGGGTAGCATTGGCGTGACATTGGCATCACATCTGCAATATTGGCAAACATTGGCATTGGCATCGCCCGGGTAGCATTGGCGTGACATTGGCATCACATCTGCAATATTGGCAGACATTGGCATTGGCATCGACTGAGTAGGATTGGCTTGACATTGGTGTCCAATGTGAAATATTGGCAGACATTGGCATTGGCATCGCCTGGGTAGGATTGGCGTGACATTGGCATCACATTGGCAATATTGGCAGACATTGGCATTGGCATCGACTGCGTAGGATTGGCTTGACATTGGCATCACATTGGCAATATTGGCAGACATTGGCATTGGCATCGCCTGGGTAGCATTGGCGTGACATTGGCATCACATCTGCAATATTGGCAAGCATTGGCATTGGCATCGCCCGGGTAGCATTGGCGTGACATTGGCATCACATCTGCAATATTGGCAGACATTGGCATTGGCATCGACTGAGTAGGATTGGCTTGACATTGGTGTCCAATGTGAAATATTGGCAGACATTGGCATTGGCATCGACTGAGTAGGATTGGCTTGACATTGGCATCACATCTGCAATATTGGCAGACATTGGCATTGGCATCGACTGAGTAGGATTGGCTTGACATTGGTGTCCAATGTGAAATATTGGCAGACATTGGCATTGGCATCGCCTGGGTAGCATTGGCGTGACATTGGCATCACATCTGCAATATTGGCAAACATTGGCATTGGCATCGCCCGGGTAGCATTGGCGTGACATTGGCATCACATCTGCAATATTGGCAGACATTGGCATTGGCATCGACTGAGTAGGATTGGCTTGACATTGGTGTCCAATGTGAAATATTGGCAGACATTGGCATTGGCATCGCCTGGGTAGGATTGGCGTGACATTGGCATCACATTGGCAATATTGGCAGACATTGGCATTGGCATCGACTGCGTAGGATTGGCTTGACATTGGCATCACATTGGCAATATTGGCAGACATTGGCATTGGCATCGCCTGGGTAGGATTGGCGTGACATTGGCATCACATCTGCAATATTGGCAAACATTGGCATTGGCATCGCCCGGGTAGCATTGGCGTGACATTGGCATCACATCTGCAATATTGGCAGACATTGGCATTGGCATCGACTGCGTAGCATTGGCGTGACATTGGCATCACATCTGCAATATTGGCAAACATTGGCATTGGCATCGCCCGGGTAGCATTGGCGTGACATTGGCATCACATCTGCAATATTGGCAGACATTGGCATTGGCATCGACTGAGTAGGATTGGCTTGACATTGGCATCACATCTGCAATATTGGCAGACATTGGCATTGGCATCGACTGAGTAGGATTGGCTTGACATTGGTGTCCAATGTGAAATATTGGCAGACATTGGCATTGGCATCGCCTGGGTAGGATTGGCGTGACATTGGCATCACATTGGCAATATTGGCAGACATTGGCATTGGCATCGACTGCGTAGGATTGGCTTGACATTGGCATCACATTGGCAATATTGGCAGACATTGGCATTGGCATCGACTGAGTAGGATTGGCTTGACATTGGCATCACATTGGCAATATTGGCAGACATTGGCATTGGCATCGCCTGGGTAGGATTGGCGTGACATTGGCATCACATCTGCAATATTGGCAAACATTGGCATTGGCATCGCCTGGGTAGGATTGGCGTGACATTGGCATCACATCTGCAATATTGGCAAACATTGGCATTGGCATCGCCCGGGTAGCATTGGCGTGACATTGGCATCACATCTGCAATATTGGCAGACATTGGCATTGGCATCGACTGCGTAGCATTGGCGTGACATTGGCATCACATCTGCAATATTGGCAAACATTGGCATTGGCATCGCCCGGGTAGCATTGGCGTGACATTGGCATCACATCTGCAATATTGGCAGACATTGGCATTGGCATCGACTGAGTAGGATTGGCTTGACATTGGCATCACATCTGCAATATTGGCAGACATTGTCATTGGCATCGCCCGGGTAGCATTGGCGTGACATTGGCATCACATTGGCAATATTGGCAGACATTGGCATTGGCATCGACTGAGTAGGATTGGCTTGACATTGGTGTCCAATGTGAAATATTGGCAGACATTGGCATTGGCATCGCCTGGGTAGGATTGGCGTGACATTGGCATCACATCTGCAATATTGGCAGACATTGGCATTGGCATCGCCCGGGTAGCATTGGCGTGACATTGGCATCACATCTGCAATATTGGCAGACATTGGCATTGGCATCGACTGAGTAGGATTGGCTTGACATTGGTGTCCAATGTGAAAATTGGCAGACATTGGCATTGGCATCGCCTGGGTAGGATTGGCGTGACATTGGCATCACATCTGCAATATTGGCAGACATTGGCATTGGCATCGACTGAGTAGGATTGGCTTGACATTGGTGTCCAATGTGAAATATTGGCAGACATTGGCATTGGCATCGCCTGGGTAGCATTGGCGTGACATTGGCATCACATCTGCAATATTGGCAAACATTGGCATTGGCATCGCCCGGGTAGCATTGGCGTGACATTGGCATCACATCTGCAATATTGGCAGACATTGGCATTGGCATCGACTGAGTAGGATTGGCTTGACATTGGTGTCCAATGTGAAATATTGGCAGACATTGGCATTGGCATCGCCTGGGTAGGATTGGCGTGACATTGGCATCACATTGGCAATATTGGCAGACATTGGCATTGGCATCGACTGCGTAGGATTGGCTTGACATTGGCATCACATTGGCAATATTGGCAGACATTGGCATTGGCATCGCCTGGGTAGCATTGGCGTGACATTGGCATCACATCTGCAATATTGGCAAACATTGGCATTGGCATCGCCCGGGTAGCATTGGCGTGACATTGGCATCACATCTGCAATATTGGCAGACATTGGCATTGGCATCGACTGAGTAGGATTGGCTTGACATTGGTGTCCAATGTGAAATATTGGCAGACATTGGCATTGGCATCGCCTGGGTAGGATTGGCGTGACATTGGCATCACATTGGCAATATTGGCAGACATTGGCATTGGCATCGACTGCGTAGGATTGGCTTGACATTGGCATCACATTGGCAATATTGGCAGACATTGGCATTGGCATCGCCTGGGTAGGATTGGCGTGACATTGGCATCACATCTGCAATATTGGCAAACATTGGCATTGGCATCGCCCGGGTAGCATTGGCGTGACATTGGCATCACATCTGCAATATTGGCAGACATTGGCATTGGCATCGACTGCGTAGCATTGGCGTGACATTGGCATCACATCTGCAATATTGGCAAACATTGGCATTGGCATCGCCCGGGTAGCATTGGCGTGACATTGGCATCACATCTGCAATATTGGCAGACATTGGCATTGGCATCGACTGAGTAGGATTGGCTTGACATTGGCATCACATCTGCAATATTGGCAGACATTGGCATTGGCATCGCCCGGGTAGCATTGGCGTGACATTGGCATCACATCTGCAATATTGGCAGACATTGGCATTGGCATCGACTGAGTAGGATTGGCTTGACATTGGCATCACATTGGCAATATTGGCAGACATTGGCATTGGCATCGCCTGGGTAGCATTGGCGTGACATTGGCATCACATCTGCAATATTGGCAAGCATTGGCATTGGCATCGCCCGGGTAGCATTGGCGTGACATTGGCATCACATCTGCAATATTGGCAGACATTGGCATTGGCATCGACTGAGTAGGATTGGCTTGACATTGGTGTCCAATGTGAAATATTGGCAGACATTGGCATTGGCATCGACTGAGTAGGATTGGCTTGACATTGGCATCACATTGGCAATATTGGCAGACATTGGCATTGGCATCGCCCGGGTAGCATTGGCGTGACATTGGCATCACATCTGCAATATTGGCAGACATTGGCATTGGCATCGACTGAGTAGGATTGGCTTGACATTGGTGTCCAATGTGAAAATTGGCAGACATTGGCATTGGCATCGCCTGGGTAGGATTGGCGTGACATTGGCATCACATCTGCAATATTGGCAGACATTGGCATTGGCATCGACTGAGTAGGATTGGCTTGACATTGGCATCACATTGGCAATATTGGCAGACATTGGCATTGGCATCGCCTGGGTAGCATTGGCGTGACATTGGCATCACATCTGCAATATTGGCAAACATTGGCATTGGCATCGCCCGGGTAGCATTGGCGTGACATTGGCATCACATCTGCAATATTGGCAGACATTGGCATTGGCATCGACTGAGTAGGATTGGCTTGACATTGGCATCACATTGGCAATATTGGCAGACATTGGCATTGGCATCGCCTGGGTAGCATTGGCGTGACATTGGCATCACATCTGCAATATTGGCAAACATTGGCATTGGCATCGCCCGGGTAGCATTGGCGTGACATTGGCATCACATCTGCAATATTGGCAGACATTGGCATTGGCATCGACTGAGTAGGATTGGCTTGACATTGGCATCACATTGGCAATATTGGCAGACATTGGCATTGGCATCGCCTGGGTAGCATTGGCGTGACATTGGCATCACATCTGCAATATTGGCAAGCATTGGCATTGGCATCGCCCGGGTAGCATTGGCGTGACATTGGCATCACATCTGCAATATTGGCAGACATTGGCATTGGCATCGACTGAGTAGGATTGGCTTGACATTGGTGTCCAATGTGAAATATTGGCAGACATTGGCATTGGCATCGCCTGGGTAGGATTGGCGTGACATTGGCATCACATTGGCAATATTGGCAGACATTGGCATTGGCATCGACTGCGTAGGATTGGCTTGACATTGGCATCACATTGGCAATATTGGCAGACATTGGCATTGGC
Organism: Hygrocybe punicea; assembly: GCA_963556145.1. Taxonomy (NCBI): domain Eukaryota; kingdom Fungi; phylum Basidiomycota; class Agaricomycetes; order Agaricales; family Hygrophoraceae; genus Hygrocybe; species Hygrocybe punicea. The sequence goes on from OY744464.1 coordinate 2,546,474, forward strand.
ATCGCCTGGGTAGCATTGGCGTGACATTGGCATCACATCTGCAATATTGGCAAACATTGGCATTGGCATCGCCCGGGTAGCATTGGCGTGACATTGGCATCACATCTGCAATATTGGCAGACATTGTCATTGGCATCGCCCGGGTAGCATTGGCGTGACATTGGCATCACATTGGCAATATTGGCAGACATTGGCATTGGCATCGCCTGGGTAGGATTGGCGTGACATTGGCATCACATCTGCAATATTGGCAAACATTGGCATTGGCATCGCCCGGGTAGCATTGGCGTGACATTGGCATCACATCTGCAATATTGGCAGACATTGGCATTGGCATCGACTGCGTAGCATTGGCGTGACATTGGCATCACATCTGCAATATTGGCAGACATTGGCATTGGCATCGACTGAGTAGGATTGGCTTGACATTGGTGTCCAATGTGAAATATTGGCAGACATTGGCATTGGCATCGCCTGGGTAGGATTGGCGTGACATTGGCATCACATTGGCAATATTGGCAGACATTGGCATTGGCATCGACTGCGCAGGATTGGCTTGACATTGGCATCACATTGGCAATATTGGCAGACATTGGCATTGGCATCGCCCGGGTAGCATTGGCGTGACATTGGCATCACATTGGCAATATTGGCAGACATTGGCATTGGCATCGCCTGGGTAGGATTGGCGTGACATTGGCATCACATCTGCAATATTGGCAAACATTGGCATTGGCATCGCCCGGGTAGCATTGGCGTGACATTGGCATCACATCTGCAATATTGGCAGACATTGGCATTGGCATCGACTGCGTAGCATTGGCGTGACATTGGCATCACATCTGCAATATTGGCAAACATTGGCATTGGCATCGCCCGGGTAGCATTGGCGTGACATTGGCATCACATCTGCAATATTGGCAGACATTGGCATTGGCATCGACTGAGTAGGATTGGCTTGACATTGGCATCACATCTGCAATATTGGCAGACATTGTCATTGGCATCGCCCAAGTAGCATTGGCGTGACATTGGCATCACATTGGCAATATTGGCAGACATTGGCATTGGCATCGACTGAGTAGGATTGGCTTGACATTGGTGTCCAATGTGAAATATTGGCAGACATTGGCATTGGCATCGCCTGGGTAGGATTGGCGTGACATTGGCATCACATCTGCAATATTGGCAGACATTGGCATTGGCATCGCCCGGGTAGCATTGGCGTGACATTGGCATCACATCTGCAATATTGGCAGACATTGGCATTGGCATCGACTGAGTAGGATTGGCTTGACATTGGTGTCCAATGTGAAAATTGGCAGACATTGGCATTGGCATCGCCTGGGTAGGATTGGCGTGACATTGGCATCACATCTGCAATATTGGCAGACATTGGCATTGGCATCGACTGAGTAGGATTGGCTTGACATTGGCATCACATTGGCAATATTGGCAGACATTGGCATTGGCATCGCCTGGGTAGCATTGGCGTGACATTGGCATCACATCTGCAATATTGGCAAACATTGGCATTGGCATCGCCCGGGTAGCATTGGCGTGACATTGGCATCACATCTGCAATATTGGCAGACATTGGCATTGGCATCGACTGAGTAGGATTGGCTTGACATTGGCATCACATTGGCAATATTGGCAGACATTGGCATTGGCATCGCCTGGGTAGCATTGGCGTGACATTGGCATCACATCTGCAATATTGGCAAGCATTGGCATTGGCATCGCCCGGGTAGCATTGGCGTGACATTGGCATCACATCTGCAATATTGGCAGACATTGGCATTGGCATCGACTGAGTAGGATTGGCTTGACATTGGTGTCCAATGTGAAATATTGGCAGACATTGGCATTGGCATCGCCTGGGTAGGATTGGCGTGACATTGGCATCACATTGGCAATATTGGCAGACATTGGCATTGGCATCGACTGCGTAGGATTGGCTTGACATTGGCATCACATTGGCAATATTGGCAGACATTGGCATTGGCATCGCCTGGGTAGCATTGGCGTGACATTGGCATCACATCTGCAATATTGGCAAACATTGGCATTGGCATCGCCCGGGTAGCATTGGCGTGACATTGGCATCACATCTGCAATATTGGCAGACATTGGCATTGGCATCGACTGAGTAGGATTGGCTTGACATTGGTGTCCAATGTGAAATATTGGCAGACATTGGCATTGGCATCGCCTGGGTAGGATTGGCGTGACATTGGCATCACATTGGCAATATTGGCAGACATTGGCATTGGCATCGACTGCGTAGGATTGGCTTGACATTGGCATCACATTGGCAATATTGGCAGACATTGGCATTGGCATCGCCTGGGTAGCATTGGCGTGACATTGGCATCACATCTGCAATATTGGCAAACATTGGCATTGGCATCGCCCGGGTAGCATTGGCGTGACATTGGCATCACATCTGCAATATTGGCAGACATTGGCATTGGCATCGACTGCGTAGCATTGGCGTGACATTGGCATCACATCTGCAATATTGGCAAACATTGGCATTGGCATCGCCCGGGTAGCATTGGCGTGACATTGGCATCACATCTGCAATATTGGCAGACATTGGCATTGGCATCGACTGAGTAGGATTGGCTTGACATTGGCATCACATCTGCAATATTGGCAGACATTGTCATTGGCATCGCCCGGGTAGCATTGGCGTGACATTGGCATCACATTGGCAATATTGGCAGACATTGGCATTGGCATCGCCTGGGTAGCATTGGCGTGACATTGGCATCACATCTGCAATATTGGCAAACATTGGCATTGGCATCGCCCGGGTAGCATTGGCGTGACATTGGCATCACATCTGCAATATTGGCAGACATTGGCATTGGCATCGACTGAGTAGGATTGGCTTGACATTGGTGTCCAATGTGAAATATTGGCAGACATTGGCATTGGCATCGCCTGGGTAGGATTGGCGTGACATTGGCATCACCTCTGCAATATTGGCAGACATTGGCATTGGCATCGACTGAGTAGGATTGGCTTGACATTGGCATCACATCTGCAATATTGGCAGACATTGGCATTGGCATCGACTGCGTAGCATTGGCGTGACATTGGCATCACATCTGCAATATTGGCAAACATTGGCATTGGCATCGCCCGGGTAGCATTGGCGTGACATTGGCATCACATCTGCAATATTGGCAGACATTGGCATTGGCATCGACTGAGTAGGATTGGCTTGACATTGGTGTCCAATGTGAAATATTGGCAGACATTGGCATTGGCATCGCCTGGGTAGGATTGGCGTGACATTGGCATCACATCTGCAATATTGGCAGACATTGGCATTGGCATCGACTGAGTAGGATTGGCTTGACATTGGCATCACATCTGCAATATTGGCAGACATTGTCATTGGCATCGCCCGGGTAGCATTGGCGTGACATTGGCATCACATCTGCAATATTGGCAGACATTGGCATTGGCATCGCCCGGGTAGCATTGGCGTGACATTGGCATCACATCTGCAATATTGGCAGACATTGGCATTGGCATCGCCCGGGTAGCATTGGCGTGACATTGGCATCACATCTGCAATATTGGCAGACATTGGCATTGGCATCGCCCGGGTAGCATTGGCGTGACATTGGCATCACATCTGCAATATTGGCAAACATTGGCATTGGCATCGACTGAGTAGGATTGGCTTGACATTGGTGTCCAATGTGAAATATTGGCAGACATTGGCATTGGCATCGCCTGGGTAGGATTGGCGTGACATTGGCATCACCTCTGCAATATTGGCAGACATTGGCATTGGCATCGACTGAGTAGGATTGGCTTGACATTGGTGTCCAATGTGAAATATTGGCAGACATTGGCATTGGCATCGCCTGGGTAGCATTGGCGTGACATTGGCATCACATCTGCAATATTGGCAAACATTGGCATTGGCATCGACTGAGTAGGATTGGCTTGACATTGGTGTCCAATGTGAAATATTGGCAGACATTGGCATTGGCATCGCCCGGGTAGCATTGGCGTGACATTGGCATCACATCTGCAATATTGGCAGACATTGGCATTGGCATCGCCTGGGTAGCATTGGCGTGACATTGGCATCACATCTGCAATATTGGCAAACATTGGCATTGGCATCGCCCGGGTAGCATTGGCGTGACATTGGCATCACATCTGCAATATTGGCAGACATTGGCATTGGCATCGACTGAGTAGGATTGGCTTGACATTGGTGTCCAATGTGAAATATTGGCAGACATTGGCATTGGCATCGCCTGGGTAGGATTGGCGTGACATTGGCATCACATCTGCAATATTGGCAGACAATGGCATTGGCATCGACTGCGTAGCATTGGCGTGACATTGGCATCACATCTGCAATATTGGCAAACATTGGCATTGGCATCGCCCGGGTAGCATTGGCGTGACATTGGCATCACATCTGCAATATTGGCAGACATTGGCATTGGCATCGACTGAGTAGGATTGGCTTGACATTGGTGTCCAATGTGAAATATTGGCAGACATTGGCATTGGCATCGCCTGGGTAGGATTGGCGTGACATTGGCATCACATCTGCAATATTGGCAGACAATGGCATTGGCATCGCCCGGGTAGCATTGGCGTGACATTGGCATCACATCTGCAATATTGGCAGACATTGGCATTGGCATCGCCCGGGTAGCATTGGCGTGACATTGGCATCACATCTGCAATATTGGCAGACATTGGCATTGGCATCGACTGAGTAGGATTGGCTTGACATTGGTGTCCAATGTGAAATATTGGCAGACATTGGCATTGGCATCGCCCGGGTAGCATTGGCGTGACATTGGCATCACATCTGCAATATTGGCAGACATTGGCATTGGCATCGCCCGGGTAGCATTGGCGTGACATTGGCATCACATCTGCAATATTGGCAGACATTGGCATTGGCATCGCCCGGGTAGCATTGGCGTGACATTGGCATCACATCTGCAATATTGGCAGACATTGGCATTGGCATCGCCCGGGTAGCATTGGCGTGACATTGGCATCACATCTGCAATATTGGCAGACATTGGCATTGGCATCGCCCGGGTAGCATTGGCGTGACATTGGCATCACATCTGCAATATTGGCAGACAATGGCATTGGCATCGCCCGGGTAGCATTGGCGTGACATTGGCATCACATCTGCAATATTGGCAGACATTGGCATTGGCATCGCCCGGGTAGCATTGGCGTGACATTGGCATCACATCTGCAATATTGGCAGACATTGGCATTGGCATCGCCCGGGTAGCATTGGCGTGACATTGGCATCACATCTGCAATATTGGCAGACATTGGCATTGGCATCGCCCGGGTAGCATTGGCGTGACATTGGCATCACATCTGCAATATTGGCAGACATTGGCATTGGCATCGCCCGGGTAGCATTGGCGTGACATTGGCATCACATCTGCAATATTGGCAGACATTGGCATTGGCATCGCCCGGGTAGCATTGGCGTGACATTGGCATCACATCTGCAATATTGGCAGACATTGGCATTGGCATCGCCCGGGTAGCATTGGCGTGACATTGGCATCACATCTGCAATATTGGCAGACATTGGCATTGGCATCGACTGAGTAGGATTGGCGTGACATTGGCATCACATCTGCAATATTGGCAGACATTAGCATTGGCATCGCCCGGGTAGCATTGGCGTGACATTGGCATCACATCTGCAATATTGGCAGACATTGGCATTGGCATCGCCCGGGTAGCATTGGCGTGACATTGGCATCACATCTGCAATATTGGCAGACATTGGCATTGGCATCGCCCGGGTAGCATTGGCGTGACATTGGCATCACATCTGCAATATTGGCAGACATTGGCATTGGCATCGCCCGGGTAGCATTGGCGTGACATTGGCATCACATCTGCAATATTGGCAGACATTGGCATTGGCATCGCCCGGGTAGCATTGGCGTGACATTGGCATCACATCTGCAATATTGGCAGACATTGGCATTGGCATCGCCCGGGTAGCATTGGCGTGACATTGGCATCACATCTGCAATATTGGCAGACATTGGCATTGGCATCGACTGAGTAGGATTGGCTTGACATTGGTGTCCAATGTGAAATATTGGCAGACATTGGCATTGGCATCGCCTGGGTAGGATTGGCTTGACATTGGTGTCCAATGTGAAATATTGGCAGATATTGGCATTGGCATCGCCCGGGTAGCATTGGCGTGACATTGGCATCACATCTGCAATATTGGCAGACATTGGCATTGGCATCGACTGAGTAGGATTGGCTTGACATTGGTGTCCAATGTGAAATATTGGCAGACATTGGCATTGGCATCGCCTGGGTAGGATTAGCTTGACATTGGTGTCCAATGTGAAATATTGGCAGATATTGGCATTGGCATCGCCCGGGTAGCATTGGCGTGACATTGGCATCACATCTGCAATATTGGCAGACATTGGCATTGGCATCGCCCGGGTAGCATTGGCGTGACATTGGCATCACATCTGCAATATTGGCAGACATTGGCATTGGCATCGACTGAGTAGGATTGGCTTGACATTGGTGTCCAATGTGAAATATTGGCAGACATTGGCATTGGCATCGCCTGGGTAGGATTGGCGTGACATTGGCATCACCTCTGCAATATTGGCAGACATTGGCATTGGCATCGACTGAGTAGGATTGGCTTGACATTGGTGTCCAATGTGAAATATTGGCAGACATTGGCATTGGCATCGCCTGGGTAGGATTGGCTTGACATTGGTGTCCAATGTGAAATATTGGCAGACATTGGCATTGGCATCGCCCAGGTAGCATTGGCGTGACATTGGCATCACATCTGCAATATTGGCAAACATTGGCATTGGCATCGACTGAGTAGGATTGGCTTGACATTGGTGTCCAATGTGAAATATTGGCAGACATTGGCATTGGCATCGCCCGGGTAGCATTGGCGTGACATTGGCATCACATCTGCAATATTGGCAGACATTGCCACTGGCATCGACTGAGTAGCATTGGCGTGACATTGGCATCACATCTGCAATATTGGCAGACATTGGCATTGGCATCGACTGAGTAGGATTGGCTTGACATTGGTGTCCAATGTGAAATATTGGCAGACATTGGCATTGGCATCGACTGAGTAGGATTGGCTTGACACACATTGCCACTGGCATCGACTGAGTAGCATTGGCGTGACATTGGCATCACATCTGCAATATTGGCAGACATTGGCATTGGCATCGACTGAGTAGGATTGGCTTGACATTGGTGTCCAATGTGAAATATTGGCAGACATTGGCATTGGCATCGACTGAGTAGGATTGGCTTGACATTGGTGTCCAATGTGAAATATTGGCAGACATTGGCATTGGCATCGCCCGGGTAGCATTGGCGTGACATTGGCATCACATCTGCAATATTGGCAGACATTGGCATTGGCATCGACTGAGTAGGATTGGCTTGACATTGGTGTCCAATGTGAAATATTGGCAGACATTGGCATTGGCATCGCCCGGGTAGCATTGGCGTGACATTGGCATCACATCTGCAATATTGGCAGACATTGGCATTGGCATCGCCCGGGTAGCATTGGCGTGACATTGGCATCACATCTGCAATATTGGCAGACATTGGCATTGGCATCGCCCGGGTAGCATTGGCGTGACATTGGCATCACATCTGCAATATTGGCAAACATTGGCATTGGCATCGACTGAGTAGGATTGGCTTGACATTGGTGTCCAATGTGAAATATTGGCAGACATTGGCATTGGCATCGCCCGGGTAGCATTGGCGTGACATTGGCATCACATCTGCAATATTGGCAGACATTGGCATTGGCATCGCCCGGGTAGCATTGGCGTGACATTGGCATCACATCTGCAATATTGGCAGACATTGGCATTGGCATCGCCCGGGTAGCATTGGCGTGACATTGGCATCACATCTGCAATATTGGCAGACATTGGCATTGGCATCGCCCGGGTAGCATTGGCGTGACATTGGCATCACATCTGCAATATTGGCAAACATTGGCATTGGCATCGACTGAGTAGGATTGGCTTGACATTGGTGTCCAATGTGAAATATTGGCAGACATTGGCATTGGCATCGCCCGGGTAGCATTGGCGTGACATTGGCATCACATCTGCAATATTGGCAGACATTGCCACTGGCATCGACTGAGTAGCATTGGCGTGACATTGGCATCACATCTGCAATATTGGCAGACATTGGCATTGGCATCGACTGAGTAGGATTGGCTTGACATTGGTGTCCAATGTGAAATATTGGCAGACATTGGCATTGGCATCGCCCGGGTAGCATTGGCGTGACATTGGCATCACATCTGCAATATTGGCAGACATTGCCACTGGCATCGACTGAGTAGCATTGGCTTGACATTGGTGTCCAATGTGAAATATTGGCAGACATTGGCATTGGCATCGCCCGGGTAGCATTGGCGTGACATTGGCATCACATCTGCAATATTGGCAGACATTGGCATTGGCATCGACTGAGTAGGATTGGCGTGACATTGGCATCACATCTGCAATATTGGCAAACATTGGCATTGGCATCGACTGAGTAGGATTGGCTTGACATTGGTGTCCAATGTGAAATATTGGCAGACATTGGCATTGGCATCGCCTGGGTAGGATTGGCGTGACATTGGCATCATCTCTGCAATATTGGCAGACATTGGCATTGGCATCGACTGAGTAGGATTGGCTTGACATTGGTGTCCAATGTGAAATATTGGCAGACATTGGCATTGGCATCGCCTGGGTAGGATTGGCGTGACATTGGCATCACCTCTGCAATATTGGCAGACATTGGCATTGGCATCGACTGAGTAGGATTGGCTTGACATTGGTGTCCAATGTGAAATATTGGCAGACATTGGCATTGGCATCGCCCGGGTAGCATTGGCGTGACATTGGCATCACATCTGCAATATTGGCAGACATTGGCATTGGCATCGACTGAGTAGGATTGGCTTGACATTGGTGTCCAATGTGAAATATTGGCAGACATTGGCATTGGCATCGCCTGGGTAGCATTGGCGTGACATTGGCATCACCTCTGCAATATTGGCAAACATTGGCATTGGCATCGCCCGGGTAGCATTGGCGTGACATTGGCATCACATCTGCAATATTGGCAGACATTGGCATTGGCATCGACTGAGTAGGATTGGCTTGACATTGGTGTCCAATGTGAAATATTGGCAGACATTGGCATTGGCATCGCCTGGGTAGGATTGGCGTGACATTGGCATCACCTCTGCAATATTGGCAGACATTGGCATTGGCATCGACTGAGTAGGATTGGCTTGACATTGGTGTCCAATGTGAAATATTGGCAGACATTGGCATTGGCATCGCCTGGGTAGGATTGGCGTGACATTGGTGTTCAATGTGAAATATTGGCAGACATTGGCATTGGCATCACCCGGGTAGCATTGGCGTGACATTGGCATCACATCTGCAATATTGGCAGACATTGGCATTGGCATCGACTGAGTAGGATTGGCTTGACATTGGTGTCCAATGTGAAATATTGGCAGACATTGGCATTGGCATCGCCTGGGTAGGATTGGCGTGACATTGGTGTTCAATGTGAAATATTGGCAGACATTGGCATTGGCATCACCCGGGTAGCATTGGCGTGACATTGGCATCACATCTGCAATATTGGCAGACATTGGCATTGGCATCGACTGAGTAGGATTGGCTTGACATTGGTGTCCAATGTGAAATATTGGCAGACATTGGCATTGGCATCGCCCGGGTAGCATTGGCGTGACATTGGCATCACATCTGCAATATTGGCAGACATTGGCATTGGCATCGACTGAGTAGGATTGGCTTGACATTGGTGTCCAATGTGAAATATTGGCAGACATTGGCATTGGCATCGCCCGGGTAGCATTGGCGTGACATTGGCATCACATCTGCAATATTGGCAGACATTGGCATTGGCATCGCCTGGGTAGGATTGGCGTGACATTGGCATCACCTCTGCAATATTGGCAGACATTGACATTGGCATCGACTGAGTAGGATTGGCTTGACATTGGTGTCCAATGTGAAATATTGGCAGACATTGGCATTGGCATCGCCTGGGTAGGATTGGCGTGACATTGGCATCACCTCTGCAATATTGGCAGACATTGGCATTGGCATCGCCCGGGTAGCATTGGCGTGACATTGGCATCACATCTGCAATATTGGCAGACATTGCCACTGGCATCGACTGAGTAGCATTGGCGTGACATTGGCATCACATCTGCAATATTGGCAGACATTGGCATTGGCATCGCCCGGGTAGCATTGGCGTGACATTGGCATCACATCTGCAATATTGGCAGACATTGGCATTGGCATCGCCCGGGTAGCATTGGCGTGACATTGGCATCACATCTGCAATATTGGCAGACATTGGCATTGGCATCGCCCGGGTAGCATTGGCGTGACACTGGCATCACATCTGCAATATTGGCAGACATTGGCATTGGCATCGCCCGGGTAGCATTGGCGTGACATTGGCATCACATCTGCAATATTGGCAGACATTGGCATTGGCATCGCCCGGGTAGCATTGGCGTGACATTGGCATCACATCTGCAATATTGGCAGACATTGGCATTGGCATCGACTGAGTAGGATTGGCTTGACATTGGTGTCCAATGTGAAATATTGGCAGACATTGGCATTGGCATCGCCTGGGTAGCATTGGCGTGACATTGGCATCACCTCTGCAATATTGGCAAACATTGGCATTGGCATCGACTGAGTAGGATTGGCTTGACATTGGTGTCCAATGTGAAATATTGGCAGACATTGGCATTGGCATCGCCTGGGTAGCATTGGCGTGACATTGGCATCACCTCTGCAATATTGGCAGACATTGGCATTGGCATCGACTGAGTAGGATTGGCTTGACATTGGTGTCCAATGTGAAATATTGGCAGACATTGGCATTGGCATCGCCCGGGTAGCATTGGCGTGACATTGGCATCACATCTGCAATATTGGCAGACATTGGCATTGGCATCGACTGAGTAGGATTGGCTTGACATTGGTGTCCAATGTGAAATATTGGCAGACATTGGCATTGGCATCGCCCGGGTAGCATTGGCGTGACATTGGCATCACATCTGCAATATTGGCAGACATTGCCACTGGCATCGACTGAGTAGCATTGGCGTGACATTGGCATCACATCTGCAATATTGGCAGACATTGGCATTGGCATCGCCCGGGTAGCATTGGCGTGACATTGGCATCACATCTGCAATATTGGCAGACATTGGCATTGGCATCGCCCGGGTAGCATTGGCGTGACATTGGCATCACATCTGCAATATTGGCAGACATTGGCATTGGCATCGACTGAGTAGGATTGGCTTGACATTGGTGTCCAATGTGAAATATTGGCAGACATTGGCATTGGCATCGCCTGGGTAGCATTGGCGTGACATTGGCATCACCTCTGCAATATTGGCAAACATTGGCATTGGCATCGACTGAGTAGGATTGGCTTGACATTGGTGTACAATGTGAAATATTGGCAGACATTGGCATTGGCATCGCCCGGGTAGCATTGGCGTGACATTGGCATCACATCTGCAATATTGGCAGACATTGGCATTGGCATCGACTGAGTAGGATTGGCTTGACATTGGTGTCCAATGTGAAATATTGGCAGACATTGGCATTGGCATCGCCTGGGTAGGATTGGCGTGACATTGGTGTTCAATGTGAAATATTGGCAGACATTGGCATTGGCATCACCCGGGTAGCATTGGCGTGACATTGGCATCACATCTGCAATATTGGCAGACATTGGCATTGGCATCGACTGAGTAGGATTGGCTTGACATTGGTGTCCAATGTGAAATATTGGCAGACATTGGCATTGGCATCGCCTGGGTAGGATTGGCGTGACATTGGTGTTCAATGTGAAATATTGGCAGACATTGGCATTGGCATCACCCGGGTAGCATTGGCGTGACATTGGCATCACATCTGCAATATTGGCAGACATTGGCATTGGCATCGACTGAGTAGGATTGGCTTGACATTGGTGTCCAATGTGAAATATTGGCAGACATTGGCATTGGCATCGCCTGGGTAGGATTGGCGTGACATTGGTGTTCAATGTGAAATATTGGCAGACATTGGCATTGGCATCACCCGGGTAGCATTGGCGTGACATTGGCATCACATCTGCAATATTGGCAGACATTGGCATTGGCATCGACTGAGTAGGATTGGCTTGACATTGGTGTCCAATGTGAAATATTGGCAGACATTGGCATTGGCATCGCCTGGGTAGGATTGGCGTGACATTGGTGTTCAATGTGAAATATTGGCAGACATTGGCATTGGCATCACCCGGGTAGCATTGGCGTGACATTGGCATCACATCTGCAATATTGGCAGACATTGGCATTGGCATCGACTGAGTAGGATTGGCTTGACATTGGTGTCCAATGTGAAATATTGGCAGACATTGGCATTGGCATCGCCTGGGTAGGATTGGCGTGACATTGGTGTTCAATGTGAAATATTGGCAGACATTGGCATTGGCATCACCCGGGTAGCATTGGCGTGACATTGGCATCACATCTGCAATATTGGCAGACATTGGCATTGGCATCGACTGAGTAGGATTGGCTTGACATTGGTGTCCAATGTGAAATATTGGCAGACATTGGCATTGGCATCGCCTGGGTAGGATTGGCGTGACATTGGTGTTCAATGTGAAATATTGGCAGACATTGGCATTGGCATCACCCGGGTAGCATTGGCGTGACATTGGCATCACATCTGCAATATTGGCAGACATTGGCATTGGCATCGACTGAGTAGGATTGGCTTGACATTGGTGTCCAATGTGAAATATTGGCAGACATTGGCATTGGCATCGCCTGGGTAGGATTGGCGTGACATTGGCATCACATCTGCAATATTGGCAGACATTGGCATTGGCATCGACTGAGTAGGATTGGCTTGACATTGGTGTCCAATGTGAAATATTGGCAGACATTGGCATTGGCATCGCCCGGGTAGCATTGGCGTGACATTGGCATCACCTCTGCAATATTGGCAAACATTGGCATTGGCATCGACTGAGTAGGATTGGCTTGACATTGGTGTCCAATGTGAAATATTGGCAGACATTGGCATTGGCATCACCCGGGTAGCATTGGCGTGACATTGGCATCACATCTGCAATATTGGCAGACATTGGCATTGGCATCGCCCGGGTAGCATTGGCGTGACATTGGCATCACATCTGCAATATTGGCAGACATTGGCATTGGCATCGACTGAGTAGGATTGGCTTGACATTGGTGTCCAATGTGAAATATTGGCAGACATTGGCATTGGCATCGCCTGGGTAGGATCGGCGTGACATTGGCATCACCTCTGCAATATTGGCAGACATTGGCATTGGCATCGCCCGGGTAGCATTGGCGTGACATTGGCATCACATCTGGAATATTGGCAGACATTGGCATTGGCATCGACTGAGTAGGATTGGCTTGACATTGGTGTCCAATGTGAAATATTGGCAGACATTGGCATTGGCATCGCCCGGGTAGCATTGGCGTGACATTGGCATCACCTCTGCAATATTGGCAAACATTGGCATTGGCATCGACTGAGTAGGATTGGCTTCACATTGGTGTCCAATGTGAAATATTGGCAGACATTGGCATTGGCATCGCCCGGGTAGCATTGGCGTGACATTGGCATCACATCTGCAATATTGGCAGACATTGGCATTGGCATCGCCCGGGTAGCATTGGCGTGACATTGGCATCACATCTGCAATATTGGCAGACATTGGCATTGGCATCGCCCGGGTAGGATTGGCGTGACATTGGCATCACATCTGCAATATTGGCAGACATTGGCATTGGCATCGACTGAGTAGGATTGGCTTGACATTGGCATCACATCTGCAATATTGGCAGACATTGGCATTGGCATCGCCCGGGTAGCATTGGCGTGACATTGGCATCACATCTGCAATATTGGCAGACATTGGCATTGGCATCGACTGAGTAGGATTGGCTTGACATTGGTGTCCAATGTGAAATATTGGCAGACATTGGCATTGGCATCGACTGAGTAGGATTGGCTTGACATTGGTGTCCAATGTGAAATATTGGCAGACATTGGCATTGGCATCGCCCGGGTAGCATCGGCGTGACATTGGCATCACCTCTGCAATATTGGCAAACATTGGCATTGGCATCGACTGAGTAGGATTGGCTTGACATTGGTGTCCAATGTGAAATATTGGCAGACATTGGCATTGGCATCGCCCGGGTAGCATTGGCGTGACATTGGCATCACATCTGCAATATTGGCAGACATTGGCATTGGCATCGCCCGGGTAGCATTGGCGTGACATTGGCATCACATCTGCAATATTGGCAGACATTGGCATTGGCATCGACTGAGTAGGATTGGCGTGACATTGGCATCACATCTGCAATATTGGCAAACATTGGCATTGGCATCGACTGAGTATGATTGGCTTGACATTGGTGTCCAATGTGAAATATTGGCAGACATTGGCATTGGCATCGCCCGGGTAGCATTGGCGTGACATTGGCATCACATCTGCAATATTGGCAGACATTGGCATTGGCATCGCCCGGGTAGCATTGGCGTGACATTGGCATCACATCTGCAATATTGGCAGACATTGGCATTGGCATCGCCCGGGTAGCATTGGCGTGACATTGGCATCACATTTGCAATATTGGCAGACATTGGCATTGGCATCGCCCGGGTAGCATTGGCGTGACATTGGCATCACATCTGCAATATTGGCAGACATTGGCATTGGCATCGACTGAGTAGGATTGGCTTGACATTGGCATCACATCTGCAATATTGGCAGACATTGGCATTGGCATCGCCCGGGTAGCATTGGCGTGACATTGGCATCACCTCTGCAATATTGGCAAACATTGGCATTGGCATCGACTGAGTATGATTGGCTTGACATTGGTGTCCAATGTGAAATATTGGCAGACATTGGCATTGGCATCGCCCGGGTAGCATTGGCGTGACATTGGCATCACATCTGCAATATTGGCAGACATTGCCACTGGCATCGACTGAGTAGCATTGGCGTGACATTGGCATCACATCTGCAATATTGGCAGACATTGGCATTGGCATCGCCCGGGTAGCATTGGCGTGACATTGGCATCACATCTGCAATATTGGCAGACATTGGCATTGGCATCGCCCGGGTAGCATTGGCGTGACATTGGCATCACATCTGCAATATTGGCAGACATTGGCATTGGCATCGCCCGGGTAGCATTGGCGTGACATTGGCATCACATCTGCAATATTGGCAGACATTGGCATTGGCATCGCCCGGGTAGCATTGGCGTGACATTGGCATCACATCTGCAATATTGGCAAACATTGGCATTGGCATCGACTGAGTAGGATTGGCTTGACATTGGCATCACATCTGCAATATTGGCAGACATTGGCATTGGCATCACCTGGGTAGGATTGGCGTGACATTGGCATCACCTCTGCAATATTGGCAAACATTGGCATTGGCATCGACTGAGTAGGATTGGCTTGACATTGGTGTCCAATGTGAAATATTGGCAGACATTGGCATTGGCATCGCCTGGGTAGGATTGGCGTGACATTGGCATCACCTCTGCAATATTGGCAGACATTGGCATTGGCATCGACTGAGTAGGATTGGCTTGACATTGGTGTCCAATGTGAAATATTGGCAGACATTGGCATTGGCATCGCCCGGGTAGCATTGGCGTGACATTGGCATCACCTCTGCAATATTGGCAAACATTGGCATTGGCATCGACTGAGTAGGATTGGCTTGACATTGGCATCACATCTGCAATATTGGCAGACATTGGCATTGGCATCGCCCGGGTAGCATTGGCGTGACATTGGCATCACATCTGCAATATTGGCAGACATTGGCATTGGCATCGCCCGGGTAGCATTGGCGTGACATTGGCATCACATCTGCAATATTGGCAGACATTGGCATTGGCATCGCCCGGGTAGCATTGGCGTGACATTGGCATCACATTTGCAATATTGGCAGACATTGGCATTGGCATCGCCCGGGTAGCATTGGCGTGACATTGGCATCACATCTGCAATATTGGCAGACATTGGCATTGGCATCGACTGAGTAGCATTGGCGTGACATTGGCATCACATCTGCAATATTGGCAGACATTGGCATTGGCATCGCCCGGGTAGCATTGGCGTGACATTGGCATCACATTTGCAATATTGGCAGACATTGGCATTGGCATCGCCCGGGTAGCATTGGCGTGACATTGGCATCACATCTGCAATATTGGCAGACATTGCCACTGGCATCGACTGAGTAGCATTGGCGTGACATTGGCATCACATCTGCAATATTGGCAGACATTGGCATTGGCATCGCCCGGGTAGCATTGGCGTGACATTGGCATCACATCTGCAATATTGGCAGACATTGGCATTGGCATCGCCCGGGTAGCATTGGCGTGACATTGGCATCACATCTGCAATATTGGCAGACATTGGCATTGGCATCGCCCGGGTAGCATTGGCGTGACATTGGCATCACATCTGCAATATTGGCAGACATTGGCATTGGCATCGCCCGGGTAGCATTGGCGTGACATTGGCATCACATCTGCAATATTGGCAAACATTGGCATTGGCATCGACTGAGTAGGATTGGCTTGACATTGGCATCACATCTGCAATATTGGCAGACATTGGCATTGGCATCACCTGGGTAGGATTGGCGTGACATTGGCATCACCTCTGCAATATTGGCAAACATTGGCATTGGCATCGACTGAGTAGGATTGGCTTGACATTGGTGTCCAATGTGAAATATTGGCAGACATTGGCATTGGCATCGCCTGGGTAGGATTGGCGTGACATTGGCATCACCTCTGCAATATTGGCAGACATTGGCATTGGCATCGACTGAGTAGGATTGGCTTGACATTGGTGTCCAATGTGAAATATTGGCAGACATTGGCATTGGCATCGCCCGGGTAGCATTGGCGTGACATTGGCATCACCTCTGCAATATTGGCAAACATTGGCATTGGCATCGACTGAGTAGGATTGGCTTGACATTGGCATCACATCTGCAATATTGGCAGACATTGGCATTGGCATCGCCCGGGTAGCATTGGCGTGACATTGGCATCACATCTGCAATATTGGCAGACATTGGCATTGGCATCGACTGAGTAGGATTGGCTTGACATTGGCATCACATCTGCAATATTGGCAGACATTGGCATTGGCATCGCCCGGGTAGCATTGGCGTGACATTGGCATCACATCTGCAATATTGGCAGACATTGGCATTGGCATCGACTGAGTAGGATTGGCTTGACATTGGTGTCCAATGTGAAATATTGGCAGACATTGGCATTGGCATCGCCCGGGTAGCATTGGCGTGACATTGGCATCACATCTGCAATATTGGCAGACATTGGCATTGGCATCGAGTGAGTAGGATTGGCTTGACATTGGTGTCCAATGTGAAATATTGGCAGACATTGGCATTGGCATCGCCTGGGTAGGATTGGCGTGACATTGGTGTTCAATGTGAAATATTGGCAGACATTGGCATTGGCATCACCCGGGTAGCATTGGCGTGACATTGGCATCACATCTGCAATATTGGCAGACATTGGCATTGGCATCGCCTGAGTAGGATTGGCTTGACATTGGTGTCCAATGTGAAATATTGGCAGACATTGGCATTGGCATCGCCTGGGTAGGATTGGCGTGACATTGGTGTTCAATGTGAAATATTGGCAGACATTGGCATTGGCATCACCCGGGTAGCATTGGCGTGACATTGGCATCACATCTGCAATATTGGCAGACATTGGCATTGGCATCGACTGAGTAGGATTGGCTTGACATTGGTGTCCAATGTGAAATATTGGCAGACATTGGCATTGGCATCGCCTGGGTAGGATTGGCGTGACATTGGCATCACCTCTGCAATATTGGCAGACATTGGCATGGGCATCGCCCGGGTAGCATTGGCGTGACATTGGCATCACATCTGCAATATTGGCAGACATTGGCATTGGCATCGCCCGGGTAGCATTGGCGTGACATTGGCATCACATCTGCAATATTGGCAGACATTGGCATTGGCATCGCCCGGGTAGCATTGGCGTGACATTGGCATCACATCTGCAATATTGGCAGACATTGGCATTGGCATCGACTGAGTAGGATTGGCTTGACATTGGTGTCCAATGTGAAATATTGGCAGACATTGGCATTGGCATCGCCTGGGTAGGATTGGCGTGACATTGGCATCACCTCTGCAATATTGGCAAACATTGGCATTGGCATCGACTGAGTAGGATTGGCTTGACATTGGTGTCCAATGTGAAATATTGGCAGACATTGGCATTGGCATCGCCTGGGTAGGATTGGCGTGACATTGGCATCACCTCTGCAATATTGGCAAACATTGGCATTGGCATCGACTGAGTAGGATTGGCTTGACATTGGTGTCCAATGTGAAATATTGGCAGACATTGGCATTGGCATCGCCTGGGTAGGATTGGCGTGACATTGGCATCACCTCTGCAATATTGGCAGACATTGGCATGGGCATCGCCCGGGTAGCATTGGCGTGACATTGGCATCACATCTGCAATATTGGCAGACATTGGCATTGGCATCGACTGAGTAGGATTGGCTTGACATTGGTGTCCAATGTGAAATATTGGCAGACATTGGCATTGGCATCGCCTGGGTAGGATTGGCGTGACATTGGCATCACCTTTGCAATATTGGCAAACATTGGCATTGGCATCGACTGAGTAGGATTGGCTTGACATTGGTGTCCAATGTGAAATATTGGCAGACATTGGCATTGGCATCGCCTGGGTAGGATTGGCGTGACATTGGCATCACCTCTGCAATATTGGCAGACATTGGCATAGGCATCGCCCGGGTAGCATTGGCGTGACATTGGCATCACATCTGCAATATTGGCAGACATTGGCATTGGCATCGCCCGGGTAGCATTGGCGTGACATTGGCATCACATTTGCAATATTGGCAGACATTGGCATTGGCATCGCCCGGGTAGCATTGGCGTGACATTGGCATCACATCTGCAATATTGGCAGACATTGCCACTGGCATCGACTGAGTAGCATTGGCGTGACATTGGCATCACATCTGCAATATTGGCAGACATTGGCATTGGCATCGCCCGGGTAGCATTGGCGTGACATTGGCATCACATCTGCAATATTGGCAGACATTGGCATTGGCATCGCCCGGGTAGCATTGGCGTGACATTGGCATCACATCTGCAATATTGGCAGACATTGGCATTGGCATCGCCCGGGTAGCATTGGCGTGACATTGGCATCACATCTGCAATATTGGCAGACATTGGCATTGGCATCGCCCGGGTAGCATTGGCGTGACATTGGCATCACATCTGCAATATTGGCAAACATTGGCATTGGCATCGACTGAGTAGGATTGGCTTGACATTGGCATCACATCTGCAATATTGGCAGACATTGGCATTGGCATCACCTGGGTAGGATTGGCGTGACATTGGCATCACCTCTGCAATATTGGCAAACATTGGCATTGGCATCGACTGAGTAGGATTGGCTTGACATTGGTGTCCAATGTGAAATATTGGCAGACATTGGCATTGGCATCGCCTGGGTAGGATTGGCGTGACATTGGCATCACCTCTGCAATATTGGCAGACATTGGCATTGGCATCGACTGAGTAGGATTGGCTTGACATTGGTGTCCAATGTGAAATATTGGCAGACATTGGCATTGGCATCGCCCGGGTAGCATTGGCGTGACATTGGCATCACCTCTGCAATATTGGCAAACATTGGCATTGGCATCGACTGAGTAGGATTGGCTTGACATTGGCATCACATCTGCAATATTGGCAGACATTGGCATTGGCATCGCCCGGGTAGCATTGGCGTGACATTGGCATCACATCTGCAATATTGGCAGACATTGGCATTGGCATCGACTGAGTAGGATTGGCTTGACATTGGCATCACATCTGCAATATTGGCAGACATTGGCATTGGCATCGCCCGGGTAGCATTGGCGTGACATTGGCATCACATCTGCAATATTGGCAGACATTGGCATTGGCATCGACTGAGTAGGATTGGCTTGACATTGGTGTCCAATGTGAAATATTGGCAGACATTGGCATTGGCATCGCCCGGGTAGCATTGGCGTGACATTGGCATCACATCTGCAATATTGGCAGACATTGGCATTGGCATCGAGTGAGTAGGATTGGCTTGACATTGGTGTCCAATGTGAAATATTGGCAGACATTGGCATTGGCATCGCCTGGGTAGGATTGGCGTGACATTGGTGTTCAATGTGAAATATTGGCAGACATTGGCATTGGCATCACCCGGGTAGCATTGGCGTGACATTGGCATCACATCTGCAATATTGGCAGACATTGGCATTGGCATCGCCTGAGTAGGATTGGCTTGACATTGGTGTCCAATGTGAAATATTGGCAGACATTGGCATTGGCATCGCCTGGGTAGGATTGGCGTGACATTGGTGTTCAATGTGAAATATTGGCAGACATTGGCATTGGCATCACCCGGGTAGCATTGGCGTGACATTGGCATCACATCTGCAATATTGGCAGACATTGGCATTGGCATCGACTGAGTAGGATTGGCTTGACATTGGTGTCCAATGTGAAATATTGGCAGACATTGGCATTGGCATCGCCTGGGTAGGATTGGCGTGACATTGGCATCACCTCTGCAATATTGGCAGACATTGGCATGGGCATCGCCCGGGTAGCATTGGCGTGACATTGGCATCACATCTGCAATATTGGCAGACATTGGCATTGGCATCGCCCGGGTAGCATTGGCGTGACATTGGCATCACATCTGCAATATTGGCAGACATTGGCATTGGCATCGCCCGGGTAGCATTGGCGTGACATTGGCATCACATCTGCAATATTGGCAGACATTGGCATTGGCATCGACTGAGTAGGATTGGCTTGACATTGGTGTCCAATGTGAAATATTGGCAGACATTGGCATTGGCATCGCCTGGGTAGGATTGGCGTGACATTGGCATCACCTCTGCAATATTGGCAAACATTGGCATTGGCATCGACTGAGTAGGATTGGCTTGACATTGGTGTCCAATGTGAAATATTGGCAGACATTGGCATTGGCATCGCCTGGGTAGGATTGGCGTGACATTGGCATCACCTCTGCAATATTGGCAAACATTGGCATTGGCATCGACTGAGTAGGATTGGCTTGACATTGGTGTCCAATGTGAAATATTGGCAGACATTGGCATTGGCATCGCCTGGGTAGGATTGGCGTGACATTGGCATCACCTCTGCAATATTGGCAGACATTGGCATGGGCATCGCCCGGGTAGCATTGGCGTGACATTGGCATCACATCTGCAATATTGGCAGACATTGGCATTGGCATCGACTGAGTAGGATTGGCTTGACATTGGTGTCCAATGTGAAATATTGGCAGACATTGGCATTGGCATCGCCTGGGTAGGATTGGCGTGACATTGGCATCACCTTTGCAATATTGGCAAACATTGGCATTGGCATCGACTGAGTAGGATTGGCTTGACATTGGTGTCCAATGTGAAATATTGGCAGACATTGGCATTGGCATCGCCTGGGTAGGATTGGCGTGACATTGGCATCACCTCTGCAATATTGGCAGACATTGGCATAGGCATCGCCCGGGTAGCATTGGCGTGACATTGGCATCACATCTGCAATATTGGCAGACATTGGCATTGGCATCGCCCGGGTAGCATTGGCGTGACATTGGCATCACATCTGCAATATTGGCAGACATTGGCATTGGCATCGCCCGGGTAGCATTGGCGTGACATTGGCATCACATCTGCAATATTGGCAGACATTGGCATTGGCATCGACTGAGTAGGATTGGCTTGACATTGGTGTCCAATGTGAAATATTGGCAGACATTGGCATTGGCATCGCCTGGGTAGGATTGGCGTGACATTGGCATCACCTCTGCAATATTGGCAAACATTGGCATTGGCATCGACTGAGTAGGATTGGCTTGACATTGGTGTCCAATGTGAAATATTGGCAGACATTGGCATTGGCATCGCCTGGGTAGGATTGGCGTGACATTGGCATCACCTCTGCAATATTGGCAAACATTGGCATTGGCATCGACTGAGTAGGATTGGCTTGACATTGGTGTCCAATGTGAAATATTGGCAGACATTGGCATTGGCATCGCCTGGGTAGGATTGGCGTGACATTGGCATCACCTCTGCAATATTGGCAGACATTGGCATGGGCATCGCCCGGGTAGCATTGGCGTGACATTGGCATCACATCTGCAATATTGGCAGACATTGGCATTGGCATCGACTGAGTAGGATTGGCTTGACATTGGTGTCCAATGTGAAATATTGGCAGACATTGGCATTGGCATCGCCTGGGTAGGATTGGCGTGACATTGGCATCACCTTTGCAATATTGGCAAACATTGGCATTGGCATCGACTGAGTAGGATTGGCTTGACATTGGTGTCCAATGTGAAATATTGGCAGACATTGGCATTGGCATCGCCTGGGTAGGATTGGCGTGACATTGGCATCACCTCTGCAATATTGGCAGACATTGGCATAGGCATCGCCCGGGTAGCATTGGCGTGACATTGGCATCACATCTGCAATATTGGCAGACATTGGCATTGGCATCGCCCGGGTAGCATTGGCGTGACATTGGCATCACATCTGCAATATTGGCAGACATTGGCATTGGCATCGCCCGGGTAGCATTGGCGTGACATTGGCATCACATCTGCAATATTGGCAGACATTGGCATTGGCATCGACTGAGTAGGATTGGCTTGACATTGGTGTCCAATGTGAAATATTGGCAGACATTGGCATTGGCATCGCCCGGGTAGCATTGGCGTGACATTGGCATCACCTCTGCAATATTGGCAAACATTGGCATTGGCATCGACTGAGTAGGATTGGCTTGACATTGGCATCACATCTGCAATATTGGCAGACATTGGCATTGGCATCGCCCGGGTAGCATTGGCGTGACATTGGCATCACATCTGCAATATTGGCAGACATTGGCATTGGCATCGACTGAGTAGGATTGGCTTGACATTGGCATCACATCTGCAATATTGGCAGACATTGGCATTGGCATCGCCCGGGTAGCATTGGCGTGACATTGGCATCACATCTGCAATATTGGCAGACATTGGCATTGGCATCGACTGAGTAGGATTGGCTTGACATTGGTGTCCAATGTGAAATATTGGCAGACATTGGCATTGGCATCGCCCGGGTAGCATTGGCGTGACATTGGCATCACATCTGCAATATTGGCAGACATTGGCATTGGCATCGAGTGAGTAGGATTGGCTTGACATTGGTGTCCAATGTGAAATATTGGCAGACATTGGCATTGGCATCGCCTGGGTAGGATTGGCGTGACATTGGTGTTCAATGTGAAATATTGGCAGACATTGGCATTGGCATCACCCGGGTAGCATTGGCGTGACATTGGCATCACATCTGCAATATTGGCAGACATTGGCATTGGCATCGCCTGAGTAGGATTGGCTTGACATTGGTGTCCAATGTGAAATATTGGCAGACATTGGCATTGGCATCGCCTGGGTAGGATTGGCGTGACATTGGTGTTCAATGTGAAATATTGGCAGACATTGGCATTGGCATCACCCGGGTAGCATTGGCGTGACATTGGCATCACATCTGCAATATTGGCAGACATTGGCATTGGCATCGACTGAGTAGGATTGGCTTGACATTGGTGTCCAATGTGAAATATTGGCAGACATTGGCATTGGCATCGCCTGGGTAGGATTGGCGTGACATTGGCATCACCTCTGCAATATTGGCAGACATTGGCATGGGCATCGCCCGGGTAGCATTGGCGTGACATTGGCATCACATCTGCAATATTGGCAGACATTGGCATTGGCATCGCCCGGGTAGCATTGGCGTGACATTGGCATCACATCTGCAATATTGGCAGACATTGGCATTGGCATCGCCCGGGTAGCATTGGCGTGACATTGGCATCACATCTGCAATATTGGCAGACATTGGCATTGGCATCGACTGAGTAGGATTGGCTTGACATTGGTGTCCAATGTGAAATATTGGCAGACATTGGCATTGGCATCGCCTGGGTAGGATTGGCGTGACATTGGCATCACCTCTGCAATATTGGCAAACATTGGCATTGGCATCGACTGAGTAGGATTGGCTTGACATTGGTGTCCAATGTGAAATATTGGCAGACATTGGCATTGGCATCGCCTGGGTAGGATTGGCGTGACATTGGCATCACCTCTGCAATATTGGCAAACATTGGCATTGGCATCGACTGAGTAGGATTGGCTTGACATTGGTGTCCAATGTGAAATATTGGCAGACATTGGCATTGGCATCGCCTGGGTAGGATTGGCGTGACATTGGCATCACCTCTGCAATATTGGCAGACATTGGCATGGGCATCGCCCGGGTAGCATTGGCGTGACATTGGCATCACATCTGCAATATTGGCAGACATTGGCATTGGCATCGACTGAGTAGGATTGGCTTGACATTGGTGTCCAATGTGAAATATTGGCAGACATTGGCATTGGCATCGCCTGGGTAGGATTGGCGTGACATTGGCATCACCTTTGCAATATTGGCAAACATTGGCATTGGCATCGACTGAGTAGGATTGGCTTGACATTGGTGTCCAATGTGAAATATTGGCAGACATTGGCATTGGCATCGCCTGGGTAGGATTGGCGTGACATTGGCATCACCTCTGCAATATTGGCAGACATTGGCATAGGCATCGCCCGGGTAGCATTGGCGTGACATTGGCATCACATCTGCAATATTGGCAGACATTGGCATTGGCATCGCCCGGGTAGCATTGGCGTGACATTGGCATCACATCTGCAATATTGGCAGACATTGGCATTGGCATCGCCCGGGTAGCATTGGCGTGACATTGGCATCACATCTGCAATATTGGCAGAC
The DNA here is from genome assembly GCA_963556145.1 of Hygrocybe punicea. Classification (NCBI taxonomy): domain Eukaryota; kingdom Fungi; phylum Basidiomycota; class Agaricomycetes; order Agaricales; family Hygrophoraceae; genus Hygrocybe; species Hygrocybe punicea. The sequence continues at coordinate 2,571,694 of OY744464.1, forward strand.
ATTGGCATTGGCATCGACTGAGTAGGATTGCCTTGACATTGGTGTCCAATGTGAAATATTGGCAGACATTGGCATTGGCATCGCCTGGGTAGGATTGGCGTGACATTGGCATCACCTCTGCAATATTGGCAAACATTGGCATTGGCATCGACTGAGTAGGATTGGCTTGACATTGGTGTCCAATGTGAAATATTGGCAGACATTGGCATTGGCATCGCCCGGGTAGCATTGGCGTGACATTGGCATCACATCTGCAATATTGGCAAACATTGCCATTGGCATCGACTGAGTAGGATTGGCTTGACATTGGTGTCCAATGTGAAATATTGGCAGACATTGGCATTGGCATCGCCCGGGTAGGATTGGCGTGACATTGGCATCACATCTGCAATGTTGGCAGACATTGGCATTGGCATCGCCCGGGTAGGATTGGCGTGACATTGGCATCACATCTGCAATATTGGCAGAAATGGGCATTGGCATCGACTGGGTAGGATTGGCGTGACATTGGCATCACATCTGCAATATTGGCAGACATTGGCATTGGCATCGATTGGGTAGGATTGGCGTGACATTGGTGTTGAATCTGAAATATTGGCAGACATTGGCATTTGCATCGCCTGGGTAGGATTGGCGTGACATTGGCCTTGAATGTGAAATATTGGCAGACATTGGCATTGCCATCGACTCGGTAGTCTTCGCATGACATTGGCATCCAATGTGAAATATTGCCAGGCATTGGCATTCCCTTTGAATGGGCAGTTTTGGCCTGAGATTGATTTCTTCAAGCAATCATTGGTGGACATTTGCATTGGCATCACTGCAGTAAATCTGGGACCCACACATCCAGTTGCACCTTCTCACATCAGTGGTACATTGCGTCCTTAGCATCTCTATCACCATCACCTTGACCTTCATCTTTGTGCACTGCTCTCACTGTCAGATTTGGTCGTCAGCATTCACATTGGTTTCGCATTTACCACTTTCATCAACAATCATCTCATAAAAGCTGACATTGATTAACATCCGCATTGGCTGTCCATTCAAACCCCTTCAGAGTGACAGCATTGCAACTAGCTAACTTCACCCATTAACTCTGTTGCATTTTAAATGTTTTGCCCACTTTTCCATTAAAGGTACCACAAAAAATATTCATATTAGATTCAATAATTCTACCTCAATCATTACACTGTACTTTATTCTTCACATTTCAAATCTTTTTCATATACTTTCTTCATCTTTTACCTCCAAGTCCTTTATGCTCATTCAAAATCTATATTCATTTACCCCTTACCACATATATTGAAATGCCATTGTAAAGTTTTTTGTCATGTACTAACCAACATAATATTAAATGCTCATGGACCATGAAACTATTTGAAACAATTTTAAATCTTGATACTCTAATCTTTGGTATCTCTTTCACAACATTGGAAATTCTAATCCAATACCTTCTATATCTTTCATTACCACATATAATGCAAAAATACCTCATACATTTACTGTATTTGTATATCAGATTGTCTAATCTCATTTGAAATAATCACACCATTCTTGTGACCTGCCCTTTCAATTTTGTTCCTATTATTTTGTAATCATATTCCTAAAATTATAGTGTATTGACTTGAAAGATTACTCAAATATATTATTAGAATTTGGTTATGGAAGTCTATCACATTCCTTTTACCAAAATATCTTGAAAATACACTAATTATTTTCATAATCATTCCAACCCAAATATGGTAAAATAATTTAGAGGAAGTTTTCCATATATTACCAATTTGTTGACCCATCATATTTGGTTATGCACCCAGTGTGAGCAGGGAAAAGACTGCACGCTCGAACAGATTGCTCATTACTTACAAGACGCCAGCAGATCCTTACGAGACTACGGATTGCCCGAGCCTCAACATCGTTCCCCTGAAATTATATCCGAACTCGAATTTTTTAGCACACAACACGAACGCCTACTACGCAACACACAACAAATTGAATCCAATCTTAATAGCGAGCAAACTCACATTTATCAAACGGCACTCCAACTCATACTTGACCATCAAAAGGACGACCAAATGTACGCCCCTCCGCTGTTCATAGAAGGGAAACCCGGCAGAGGAAAGACATATGTCGTGGATGGTCTCGCGACAAAAGTTAGATCTCTACAATGCATCGCTCTAATCGTCGGCACAAGTGCACTTTCAGCTTCCTTATACGAGCGGGGCCGAACTGCTCACAAACTTTTCCAAATCCCTGTCACCAATGTAAGCTTTAACATATAATTTCCCAAATCACAAACCTCAACATCTGCAAACCAATCTCCAGAACGACGCTGAGCTGCATTCCGATATTGTCCTCAACTCCAACCGAGCGAAACTGATCGCGGCCGCCGCAGTCATAATTTGGGATGAGCTTCCCGGCGCACATGTCTCTGTTTTCCTGTGCGTCAACGAAATTTGTCAAAAAATTATGAAAAATTATCGGCCCTTTGGCGGCATACCGTTCGTCGGCGTCGGTGATTTTCGTCAAGTGGCACCCATCGTGAAAGGACACGGTCAAACTGCAACTGTGCTCGGCTCCGTCAAGAGCGCACCTTTATGGCTTGAATTTCAATCTCTTTCACTCCATACACCCATCCGAAGCGCACCCGATGTTGAATTCACTGCGTTTGTAGATAGGATTGGTGAAGACTTCACACACAATAACGCAGCATTGCACATCCTCGAAAGCGTCTCCGACGAACATGAAGCGATCCATTTCCTCTACCCACCCCATATCCTGCAAAACCCTTTTGCCTGCCTTCAACGAGCGTTCCTAAGCCCAAGAAACTGCTTTGTTGACAGTTTCAATTCACAAATGTTACACCTCCTCGAGGGCATTGAACGTAAGCCAACAAAACGAACACCTTTCGTGAAACAATGTTCATTGACCTGTCAGATTGTTTTCTAAGCGCAGACCACATAAAAGAAGCTGGCGAAGAATCATACAATATCAACCCCGACTATCTTGCAGAACTGACTCACAGTGGTACGCCTCCACACGCATTGCGTCTCAAACGTGGTGCCATTTGTTCTCTGATGCGCAATATGAATGTAGAGATGGGGTTGGTGAAAAATGCACGTGTCATTATCCATGACATCCACCGTCGTTTCGTCGAGGTCCGTGTAATCAACAACAGAACAGGCGCGCTTGGCTCAATACATTGCATCCCTCGAATCACGTTCGAATTCACACATGCGTACGCAAGCTGGACCGTCGTACGCCTTCAAGCACCGCTGCGCCTTGCCTATGCCTGCACATTCCATGGCTGCCTCGGCTTGACCTTAGATAAAACAATCCTCGACCTCTGAACCCCCGTATTCGCTCATGGACAGCTTTACACCACCCTCTCCCGTGTCCGCAAAAGAACAGACTGTCGAGTCCTACTACCGAATGATGACATTGACATGTATACTACAAATATCGTGTACAAATCCCTGATGGAATAAACAAACTTTCCAGAGCGAAGCCGCAATCCCTTGTAATTCAATATAAATATAATGGTGTAAGAGAGGTCGCGTTTTCAACAGGAATGGGGTACAGGGGGTGTACATGAGCGAGGGGTGCGTGATGGGGTGTCCTGGTGGATGAAAACGGGGGATGGTGGTGGTTGGGCAGACGGACGGAACGCGAGGGCCTCAGGCCCCCCCGGGGCTCGTTTTTGATGCGAACGAGGTGCGGGGGGTGTAGAGTGGCCGTGGGTGGTTCAAAACGGGGCGGGGAGGGCCGTCCTGGTTGTTGAAAAAGGGGGCTTGGTGGAGGTTGGGCAGACAGCCGGATCGCGAGGTATTGAGCACCCCCAGTTGCTCGTTTTCAACGCGAACAAGGTCCGGGGGATGTAGACTGGCCGGGGGTGGTAGAAAACGGGGCGGAAAGGGCCGTCCTGCTGGTTGAAAAAGGTGGTTGGTGGTCGTTTGGCAGACAGCCGGATCGCGAGGGCTTGGGACCCCCCGACCCCTCGTTTTCGACGCGAACGAGGTGCGGGGGGTGTAGATTGGCCGTGGGTGGTTCAAAACGGGGCGGGAAGGCCGGCCTGGTTGTTGAAAAAGGGGGCTTGGTGGTGGTTGGGCAGACAGCCGGATCGCGAGGTATTGAGCACCCCCGGATGCTCGTTTTCAACGCGAACGAGGTGCAGGGCGTGTAGACTGGCTGTGGGTGGTTCAAAATGGGGCGGGAAGGCCGTCCTGGTTGTTGAAAAAGGGGGCTTGGTGGTAGTTGGGCAGTCACCCGGATCGCTGGGGCGTGGGACCCCCCGACTCCTCGTTTCCGACGCGAACGAGGTGTTGGAAGACAATGTTAGTAAACCATAAAATTCAAAGAGAATACATACCTATTTGTGCACCCCTGACGATTGTGGGCGTTAAAGTCAAGTCTGCCGGGTTAGCAAAATCGCCTCGGGCATTGAGGCGATCTTCTGCTAGACACTTTCTGCTCCAAATATGGACTTATGCATTTATATAATTATTATAATCAAATTATTATGATTCATAATCGTACTTGTGCATGAGTGATTTCATTAAATGATAAATAATTTACAAATCATTACAGTATGGCTACAATGAGGGCAATACAGGACAGGAATGAGAGGAGGTGGTGATAAGTAAACAACAAGAGAGTCAAAGGAAGGATTGGAGAGGAGGAATGAGCAGGAGGATGAGAGAGGGGGCAGAACAGGCCAGGGAGAGTGGAGGGAGCAGTAGGGAGGGTGACAAATCAGTGCTGGGACTACAGGAGGACTGACAGGAGGCTGGAAGGGTGCTGGATAGAGAGTGGGAAGGCTGTGAGAAGCAGGTGACATCTGGGTGAGCACTCCATGGTCAATTCAGATCCAGGATAGCTAATAAACCAGAAAACTCACCTGGTATGGCAGGAGGTGGGTGCACCACATCCATGCTGCCCTCAGAAACCCTCCTTAGCACTCGGAATGTGGCCCTGTTGCTCGGGGTGCTGGTGACACTACTGCCAGTCATTGGTGACCTTTTGTTGCCTGGAGGTGGTTATGGGATGGTAGAGGGGATGGGAAAGTTGTAGGGCAGTAGGTGCAGCAGGGAGCTGGGAGTAGAGTCCAAAATGGCGGGATGGGGCCAGAAGGTTTTGGATTCATCTGAGCTCGAATGCTCTTACTGTATGTTTCGGACTCCGCTCAGATTTCAGCCACACCTCCAGACCACCATGCATTCTAGAGACTCAGTTATCATGTTTCACTGATCCATTTGGTGGAATGAAAGTTAGTATACATGATATAGAATTCATCTAGAATTTACCACATTTTTACTTGCAGTATCTCAACTGTTATTTTCCATATATTCATTACCCATGCATAAAATGGCACACAGGCAGTCCAAATATGACCAGATTGCCTTGATAATTTTTTTCAGGAAAGCAAGTATCTAGCAGGGTTCACTTGGTAATTTCTGTGAGAATCCACGCAGTGTGAAAGATAATAGAGACTCTCAATTCTGAAATGAAACCGGTCAGAATGTGTTTCAAACTCAGTTGCTATATTGGGACACATTTTTCCCTCAGTCCCTGAGATGAATGAATAAATCACCTCAATGGCTGAAAATTGGGTTTATAAGAACGAGTTTTCCATAAATGGAAGAACTCGTAATTCTGATAATACAGCTATATCATCTCAAAATATTCATGAAAACAATCATATATCCAGGACATATGTAGGTGGTGGCAAAAACCCGATTTTTACCATGTCTGAACTTGGATTAACATTATCTCCACTTGGTCAAGGCAAAGAGGGAACCTATGCATTTAAATCATACATATCTAAACAGAGCCTGACTCTTCAGGATTTTTCCAATGGTTCTCTTATACCATTAGACATTTCACTAGCAATGATAGTCAGCAAATTAACCATTGCAAATCGCAAATTAATTGCTGCATATCATTCCATCTATTTGACAGCAAACATGAAGCATGTAGATATTCAAACTAAAATTATAAATCACAAGTGCATTGACTGTTCTTCTTATGTTTCAGTGTTTGAGTTTATGGATGAGCTAGAGATAGCGAGTAAAAAGCGTAAAGCTAACGTTGAAGCTGTAAAACGATCACACAATAAAAACATTGACAAATATCAGCAACAGAATATTTGTGCTGTTCAGAAATACAATAAAAAAAACATTGAGAAACATCAGCAACAACATATTGCAGCTGTTCAAAGATATAACCTGGAACATCCCGAGAAGCATCAGCAACAAAATAATGCAGCCGTTCAAAGATATAAGTCAGAACATCCTGATAAATACCAGCAACAGAATCTTGCAGCAGTTCAAAAATATTCCTTAGAATATCCAGAGAGACATCAGCAAAAAAACCTTGCAGCTGTGCAAAGAGCTTCATCTGAGGATTCAGAGAAACATAAACTTTTCAATCAAAAAGCTGTTCAAACTTTTCATAACATCAATTTTGACAGATGCAAACAGCAAAATCAAATTGCAGCCCAGTCATACAGGGACAAAGTAGAATTTCCTCCTTTACCTCCATCTCAATCCTTACAACACACTATTATATCAAATTTTTGTAGAGAAAGTAGCCCTAACAAATTTACAGAAGCAGGTTGTGCAGTTTGTGGACAATTAACAGCTGTTCATCAATTAACAACACTTTCTTCCCTTGATTTGGATTTGAATTTGTTAACACAAGCTTTAGCTACTCAACAAGAAAGATTTTTAGTTGATGATCCAGTGCAATGCATTGAGAAGCCCATTTTGATTGATAATTTAGATAACATATGCAAATCATGTCACAAGTCATTGAAAAATGGAAAACAACCTCTTCATGCACTTGCAAATGGTCTGTGGATTGGTGATGTGCCAGCAGCTTTACAAGACCTATCATATGCTGAACAGTTGATGATTGCAAGGGTCAGACACAATAGATGCATTGTCAAAGTCTCTTCAGGCATGCACAAGATGAGAGCCAATGTAATTACATTTGCAAATCCAGTTCCCAAACTATATGATATTTTGCCACCTCCCGCTGATGAATTAGATGAAGTTCTGGCCTTTATTTACACTGGTCCATGCAAACCAACCAAGTCTGACTTTGAAAGAACACCTCTGCTTGTTAGAAGAAACAAAGTAGCAATTGCTTTGAATTGGCTAGAGTTAAACCACTGTGATTACTTTGACTTGGAAATATCACAAGAGAATTTAAATCAATATCCTGAAAATGATATACCAGTGGTTGTTGATTATCGTAAGTCATTCACCAACAAAAGTCCAGAATCAACTGCAGTCCATGATATGGAAACTGAAGAAGGAACAGAGACTGGCAAATGTCCATTTGTTGTTCATGGCTTGACTGGTGAGGAATATTCAACCAAGAGTGTCAAAGCATTAAAGGCTATTGCTTTGAAACATTTGAAAAGCAACCGCATGGTGCTCGCTATTGGACATGACAAAGATCCACAGTCAATCTATGGCAACCCACAGTTATTTCCACAAATGATGCCTTGGCTGTTTCCATATGGACTTGGTGGTATTGGAAATAATATAAAGCAAGGATCTTTATCTGATATTGCACATAAAAGACATTTGTTAATGTATTATGACAAGCGCTTTCAGAGAGACCCACACTTTCCATTGATTGCATTTAATCATGAACAAATCAAACAGGCAACTACAGGAGGGTACTTGTTGGCTGATAAAGCAAAATTTGATCAGATATCTCAGAGACTAATGGATCTTGATGTTGGTGTTCTGAATTACATCTCCAGAAAGATGGAAGAGGGTGTACACATCTTGGTTTATCACCTTTTCACCTGCAGATATCATGCATCCACTATGTTTATATTTTGCTGACACCAAAGAGGAGTTTTCCCCAAACTTGCGAGACTACAATGAGAGATACAGACTGATTGCCCAAAATCCTGTCGCTGGTGCAAGATTCTTTCATTTTATGGTCAAGTTGTTTATCAAACATGTACTTGGAGTTATTAAAATAAACTGGTAGGAGGTCACTGTGAATACTGATATATTGTGTGATATAAAACTACACTACTTACCTGGTAGGAGGTCACTGTGAATACTGAGGATACACAGTGAGCTCCCCACCAGGTTTGACCGCTTTGGGACAAATAGGTACAAACAATCAGCCACAATCTTCGAAATCTACTAAGTCCATACTCTCTTGTGGTAGAGTGACTCATCACAACCTAACACTCCCTCTTGATCAGGCAACTCTACAAGTTTCTCAATCCCAACATTTCCACCCTAGCAATCACCTTGGGCCGGCCAAGAGCTTTAGTCAAGATGTCTGCAGGCATATCATCTGTCCTGACATGCATCACATTAATGTTGCCCTTCTCCACTTCATCACGCAACCAGTAGAACCGCAGATCCAAGTGTTTCATGCGTCCATGATGCTCAGGATTCTTGGCAACAGATATTGCAGATTGGTTATCAATGAGAAATGGTGAGGAGGTGGTGATGGTGTATCCCAGTTCAGTGAACAGATTCCGCAACCAAAGGATTTCCTGGCCAGCAGAGGTTGATGCAACATACTCTGCTTCTGTGGTTGACAGCGCAACAATCCCTTGAAGCTTGCTTGACCAGCTGATTGCACCAGTGCCCATCTTCACCACATAACCACTTGTGGATCGTCCATTGTCAGGATTACCACCATGGTCTGCATCGGTGTAAGTGGTGAACAATTGAGTGGATGTGGGGTCAGGTGCATAGGTAAGCTTGAGGTCAAGAGTGCCTTTGAGGTAGCGGAAGAGATGCTTCACTGCTTTCCAGTGGGTCATTCCAGGATTCTTGTTGAACCGGGCAAGTACACCAACAGCATAGGCAATGTCAGGACAAGTAGCAGTGGCAAGATACATCAATGCACCAACTGCTTGGAGGTATGGAACAGCACACATCTCCTCAATGTCTTTGGAGGATGTAGGAGACATGTCATTGCTGAGTTTCAAGCCAGGATCCATGGGAGTGCTGAGTGAGTTGCAATCAGAGAGTCCAAAGCGTTCCAGCAGTGTGAGAATGTACTGGCGCTGAGAAAGTGATAGAGTGTGCTTGGATCTGTCTCTGATGATTTCAACACCCAACAGCCATGACGTGGGTCCCAGTTCTCTGAGCTTGAAGTGCAACTTGAGTTCTGCAATGACCTGATTGATTTTCTCCTTGGACTTGCAGGCAATGGTCATATCATCAATAAAGACTGGGATGATAATGCGCATGTCCTCCTTGCCATAAATCCAGATGCTGTGTTCACAAACAATCCTTCTGAAGCCCATGGACTCCAACACCGCATTGAGCTTCTTGTGCCAGCATCTTCCAGCCTGTTTGAGCCCATAGAGTGACTTCTGCAAATGCCAGACCCAATCATTGCCCTTCTCAACAAATCCCTCTGGCTGGCGCATGTAGACTTCTTCTTCAAGGGTTCCATTGAGAAATGCAGATGAAATGTCTACACTCTCCAAATGGAGATCCTCAAGTGCAGCCAATGCCAGGATGGCGCGTAAAGCAGCCCATTTTGGAGTAGGAGCAAATGTTTCAGTGAAATCAAAGCCTGGGCGTTGCGAATATCCTTGGGCCACCAATCTCCCTTTGTGACACTCAATAGATCCATCAGCATTCTTTTTGACTTTGAACACCCAGCGGCTGCCAATAGCTTTGCGGCCAGGTGGAAGCTGAACCAGATCAAAGGTGCCATTCTCAATCAAGGCCTGAATCTCATCTAGAGCAGCTTTGTGCCAGAGTTTCCTCTCCTCTTCTGGGCGAGACATTGCTTCAGCATAGGAGTTTGGCTCTCCATCATGATTGACTGTCTTGCATGCCCACTCAGAGGTATTGAATGCATATTCAACTGCTTGATCCCAAGTCAAGTAGGCATGATGTTGGCCTTCTGTGACAAAAGCCAGACCTGCTCTGACAGCATCAGCATATTCCAGTTCATCATCACTTTCATCTCTGGGCAGGAGATCGAGTTCATCATCACTGCTTGAGTCATGTACAGATGTAGTTGATGGAGTTGAAGCTGAAGCTGGAGCTGGAGCTGGAGCTGGATTTACAGGAGGCAGAAGCAAGGGATCAGGAGTGGGTGTAGCTGAAGATGGGGGAGGAGTTTGAGGTGGGGGCACAGGCTGAGTGAAGTACTTTCTCTCTAGTGCAGATTCATTGAGGGAGCCTTGAGGACGACTGGACCTGGGGGGATTTGCGCGTTTGGGAGGTGAAAGAACAGGTGCTGGATTGCAAACAGGACCTACTGGAGGAGCAGCAGGAAGTGGAACACCAGGTGCAGGATCATTTTCATCAGCAGGAGCAGGTGCTTCATCACCATTGTCATCATCTCCCTCTGGATGGAGCACCACTCCAGGATGTTTGGGAGGAGCCTCCACAACAGGTGGCTCAGAGACAAGGTTAATGGCAGTGGGAGAGTTCCCAGGGAAACACCGCTCATCAAATACTGCATGACTACTGATTATGATCCGCTTTTCTACTGGGTCCCAGAATTTCCATGCTTTGACACCTTCTGGATAGCCAACAAAGATACACTTCTTTGAGTGTGGTTGCAGTGCTTTCCTCTTTTCCTTGCGAACCAGCACATATGCCAAGCAACCAAACACTCGAAAGTAAGAAATGTCAGGCCGTTTACGTTTCCAGACATAGTAGGGTGTCTCTCCATCCAATGCAGAGGTAGGTGTCCTATTGCTGGTGTGCACAAAGGCTGCCACAGCTAGCTTCCAGAAGGAGGGAGGGAGTTTTGCCTGAACCAGGAGTGCAGTAGCGCCACCAGCTACATCACGATTGGCACGCTCTGCAACTCCATTCTGATGGGGTTCATTGGGTTCAGTGTGCTGGCATTTGATTCCCTCACTGGCACAGAAATCAACATATTCATGGCCAATGTATTCACCTCCTTTGTCATCCCTGGTAGACCGGATTCTCCTGCCAGTCTGGTTCTCTGCATCTGCCTTGAACAGCTTGAATGAAGCCAATGCATCACTCTTTTTCTTGAGGAAAGCAACAGTTTTCCAGCGTGACTTGTCATCAATGAACAGTTCCCAATAGCGATAGCCCTCTGCTGTTTGCACAGGCAGTGGGCCCTTCAGATCCATGTGGATGAGATCAAGAATCTGAGTGCGACGAGTGGCTGTTTTGGGAATGTCATGACGGTGTTGCTTTCCAAAGATGCATGGTTCACAGATGGGATCAGGAGTAGACTGAGACTTGATCACCATCCCTGTGACGAGCTTGTTCTTGCGCATGAGTTCCACATCAGCAAAATTGAGATGGGAACAACGACGATGCCAGAGAGTGAGATCCAGCGGACAAGTGCTAACTGCATGAGCAGACTGAGACTGGGGCACAATGACTTTGCCGTCCAAGTACCCGACGTTGTGAATGTCAACAGTGGCAGTAAAACGAAGTTGGTTCTGCTGATGGAACAGAACCCTGTCATCCTCAATGGCTATTTTGAAGCCTTTCTGACGTGTAAGGTGAAACAGAGAGAGTAGATTACTGCCAAGATCAGGTACATGAAGGACGTCATGGAATACAACAGGATACAGGGGTATACTCCTAGCGACTGGTTGAAACTCAACAGATCCCATCCCAGCCGAGTAGATGATTGAATCATTGGCAAGGCAAATTGGGACAATGTGAGGGGAATAGGAGATAAACCAGTGTCGGTGGGGTGTCATATGTGATGTGGCACCTGTATCCGGGTTCCAGTCAGTGCATGCTCGAGATTGCAGCCAATTGCTGCGGTGAGAAGGAGGAAGATAACTTGCATTGCCCGCAAACTCAACAACAGCAATATTGCTGGCTTGCACAGGAGCGCTCTCAGGAATGTCTTGGGAGGCCTCCTTTGCATTTTGTCTGCGCTTCCAAGCCCGTTGGTTTCCCTGACCCTGCTTGTTGCCACCCTGCTTTTTGGCCTCAGCTGAGGCTTTCTGCTTCAATGAGCAGTCCCTCTCAACATGGCCCTCTTTTCCACAAAAATAGCAGGTGACTTTTGAAGCGAATGAAGCAAGGTGGGATGAAGAACCAAGGGTGCGCGCAAGACGTTGGCTTTCTTCGTTTTGGAATGCGGATTTGAGTTTGTCGAGGTCAAGAGTGTCGAGGAGGAGTAGCGATGAGGCAAAGTTATCGAATTCGGAGGGGAGAGCGAGGATGAGACTCATGGAAAGGAGTTCTTTGTCGAGGTCGTCAAGGGTGAATCCAGGTGGACGCAGGGCTTGAATGTCCTGCATGGCCTTGTCAGCACGAGCCATGAGCTCAGTGAGCGTCTCGTTGTCGTCCTTGCGAGTGCTGAACAGGATTTTGTAGGCGTTGAAACGAGCGCCTGGCCGTTTTTGGAGGTGGACTGCCTCCAAGGCCTTCCACATCGCAACAGGATTCCCCTTTGAGGCTTTTACGTGCACTTTCTGGTTGTCCTCCAGTGCGAGCCAAATCTCCCCACTAGCCTTTGCAGCTTTCCTCTTCCACTCAGCAAGCTCTTTCTTCTCAGCAGCGGTAGGATGCACAGCATCAGCTGGCATGGGCTGGGGCGTAGACCCATCAACGTATTCCCAAAGCTCCTTGGTGGCTAAATAAGCCTCCATGTTGTCAGACCACTGACCCCAATTGGAGCTGGAGAGAGCGGGGAATGTACGTTTAGTGTCAGAAGACATGATGGTGCTCAATATACGACTCTAGTTAGATGTGGGGGGTGTGGTAGGAAGTGAAGCTGGAAACAGTCTCCTTAAAGCAGAGAGATTACCAGTCTGTTCTCAATCAGACGAAATCGGCTCAGGACAGCAGTAGTTGAAAATGGAGAGTCTTCAGAGCAAAATCTGAAGGGGAGGCAACTGAATACCCGCCAGTCCAATCTCCCTACGTGCTGTACCACAGTGAGAGGTGCAGAGGCAACTGGGGTAACACTCCAGAGGAGGCCCAGGGAAGTAGCACTTCACTATGACTTGGCCTTGTTCTAGTCCTTTCTCAACAGACCAATAACCACTCCCAACAGGTAGAACTGTCAGAAAAGATGGATGCACACCCCACACACCTATTTGAGACGAAATCAAGCCTAACCCAAGCCCAAAAAGCGGCCTACAATGACCTCACACAACCACAGTAGCCCAAAACCCAAATAGACTCAGAAACAGCAATAAACTGTTCTGAAGTTACTAACACTGGCAAAGTAGATCGACTCCGGACGACGAAGCGCTAAGACAAGGACGTTCTACTGTTGCTAGGGCAAAGTATATGTGCCGAAGCGAGTGCTGACAACGATTCGAGTCGGTCCAATGGGTAGTTGTCTAAAACAGGGGTCGATCTTGGGAACGGCGAGGTTTTAGCGTACGATAGTTGTTCCCAATCGATTCGGCGTAGTAACAAACGGTTTGGGCGAAGAGGGGGCGGTTATTCGTTAAGCTAGAGCGCAGGGCTCATAACCTATTAAAATAAACTGGTAGGAGGTCACTGTGAATACTAATATATTGTGTGATACAAAACTACACTACTCACCTGGTAGGAGGTCACTGTGAATACTGAGGATACACAGTGAGCTCCCCACCAGGTTTGACCGCTTTGGGACAAATAGGTACAAACAATCAGCCACAATCTTCGAAATCTACTAAGTCCATACTCTCTTGTGGTAGAGTGGCTCATCACAACCTAACATTGAGCAATTGTTACACTTTGATTACTGGTATCATTATTCATGCGAATGCCTAGGAATGAGTGGTAAGTTGAGCCACCCAGTAATGCTGCTGATGTTCCAGTTGGACCCAGTATAACAAGACGATGTAATTCATGTCTTTGTTTAAATAAATGCTTGAGTGCTTTGATCACTTGACTTTTGCCAGTTCCACCCATACCTCCCAGATACATTTTTAGCTGATCTGAATTTTGACTTGCAGTGTGATTAGCAACAATTCTAAATGCTCTTTGTTGTTCAGTATTTAATTTGAAAAGAGTAACTGTGCCATCTATCAATTCCTGAACAGCTTGCATCTTTGCTTTAAAATCATGTTTTAAATATGATTGGTCAACAACTTTCACGTCATTTTCAGATGCATGAGTTTTTCTGGTTTGTTCAGCATCAGCAACACGTGCGTTTCTATCAGCAATGATTTCTTGTCTTTTATCCTGAACAGCTGTTTTCCATTTACCACCAGGCTGTATGATTTGAGGTGTGAGTGGAGCGGTATCAATTGTATTAATGCCATCAGGACTGATATCTAGCCAGCCCGTATTTCTGACACTATCTTCAGTGGCATTCATTTGTGCATTGATTAGTCTTCCTTTTGATCCAAGGGTCGAGTATTTATTTAATCTATAATCCTCATTATCAATTCCTTCATTATCACCAAAATCATCACCATGACCATTCTCATTGATATCATCCATGTTATCCATTTCTTCTGATGTCATCCAAGAATGAAATATACCAGCTGTAGCATCACCCTTTTTGACCTGAGCTGAATAATCATCTCGAGCATCATTGCATTCATATCTAATATTATTTGGCTTTGTCGTGATGTAAATTTATAGTCTGTGAATGCCTCATCCCACGACTCATTGTTATTCTTAAGATCTTGGCCTGTTCTCCAGGGCTTGAATAAAGTAAGCATGGTGGCACAGTAATATTCTCTATCTCCTCGATCTCTTCTTGGAAGTGAACCTCCGACAAAGTTAGGCACAACTTTTTTATATGATGAATGATATTCTATCCAGTATGTTTCATGTAATGGATGAGCTGACAAAAAATATTTACTTGTTTAGAGGGCCAGTGCTTCACATGGCATGAACGAGTTCTTCCTAAAGTTCCAATCTTTGCTCTGAATTGATTCACTGCTACCTCATAAATCATATTGAGCAAGACTAAGCCCGCCACACCCACCCATTATTATAGTGCAAAAGTTGTTGATGTAGATAGACTTGCTGAGCCCAACCACTTTTGATTTTATATATCTCATGCAAATTTAGAGAAAAATTTGGCCACCCACCCACCCACACATGACTTTAAGCATATATTGCCAGCACAAGATTCTTGTCTCTGCATTGTCTAACATCAGCATCTGATAATTTATCAAGCATACCGTCATATGAACAAGTATTTCCAGTAGTCATACCATCATGAAACCAAACCTTCCTGTCTACACTTATGATTCTACTGGTGAAATGATATTGGCCATGATAAACAATTCCTTTCAACCTCAATAACTTGATGCCTTTGTCAGTTTCAAACTCAAGTGTATGACTGGTCTCAATGTCCATGAGTGGATATTCCAAAACAAGCACAGGTGGCACTTCATTGTAGAATAAGATTTGTTGCATAGCCGATTGACACTTAGAACACCTTCGATGTGTTTGTTGGGACAATGTTTCAATCCAATTCATAGTAGACCCTTGAACTGAAGTTTCTCCATGTAAAACATAACCAAGTTGATTATCCACTGGTTTTTCAGCAAATTTACACCTTGTACATTGATGCTGAGAAGATGTGACTGCAGTGTCTACGTGTAAAAACTCCATGGCTAGAGTTGTAACACTAATTCCAACAGGTCCCATTAGATATGTCTCAGGATGCTTATCATGCAAAATAGCCCTTAATTCATTTCTGAGTTGCACAAATGTCATATTGCCTTTCAATATATCTGAGAAGCCATTAGATAAAGTAGCCAGATAATCATTCATATCATGAAATACTTCAGACCATGCTATATGGTTTTCCTTCCAGAGATCAAACAATATAACCAGGATAGAATCATATGCACAACTGTAATTGTTTTCATCCCATGGCAAACCTGCTGGGGAAGCTGACATATCTGTTCGTTGTCTCTTAGCTGCTGGCAGTTCACAAGTCAATCAAATGCTTCCTGGACAAAATTGGAACAGATCCTTTGGCAGGGATAAAAGGAGTAGAAATTGACATAGTTGCTTGCTTATTTTTGTTCTTCTCAATGATGTGCCATGGACTGACTTCCACAGGAGCAATCACCAGGGGATCACTTTCTGACCACTTCAAAGCTGCATCAGTTTTAGATGGAACATATCCAGTGCCTTTCCATTGTTGAAACTTTTGAATCATTGATGACCGGACATCTTGTACAATATGTTCTGGCAATGTGCCTTCATATCTCATTCTAGTGATGTCATCAAGCAGTTCTTGTTCCCTAAATTCTTGTCTGAGATATCCAGAGCATCCTCTTGTGATCATTCTATTGTCAAATCCTTGTATTATTACAGTGCCAGCTGCAGTAGCACTTCTTGACAATGATGAATAATATGCCATGTGTGAAAAGCAGCTGTTTAGATGCACAACATTGTATGGTCTTGTCTTGCCTTGAGCGGCATGTGCAGTCATTGCAAAGTTTGGCAAAACCCAAACCTGTTGTCTTTCTATCCTTTCTTTTAAATCACTTGGAAATACACACTGAACTGTCTTGGTGTTTTTCACCATCGGAACAACATTGTCTGGCAGAGAAGGAATCTGCACAAGCTTTGGTGGATTCAGAAGCTCAACAAACACTGTGTCCAGTACACGCTTTCCATGATCAGCTTTTGATGACTGCCAACCAACAACAAATCCTTCTTGTCCCTTGGTGATGCAAAGTTCAGTTGCATCATTGTTTCTAAGCATGAGTGGCATTCCAACACACAAGGATAATTTACCAGCAAAGTTTTCTGTTCCACCATGGTGCACCTTCCATATTTCTCTTTGAGTATCAAAGTCTATCTCACCAGATTCATGAAGTGCTTTTGATTTGCCTTTTGATTTATTTCTTATAGATGCATCCTTTTCCTTTCCCCATCTATCAATAGAATAAAAGTTGATTAATTTCTGGTTTGTGTCTTTTGCAAATCTTTCACAGCCAAGCAAATTGATCTGATCCTTTTGAGAGTGAATGCCGCAGATGATTGGGACATTTCTGAAATTCTTAGAGGCAACATTAGGTTGATCAGGTCTTTTCCCTGCAATCCGGCTTCTCAAAAATATAATGTCATTTGGAGTACACTTTCCATATCGCATATTGACCAATGCAGTTCTGAACTTTGCATCTTGGGGAGTTTGAGTCTTTTGTCTCATGTTTTCCCTGAGAATAACAACTGTGGTTACCTGATGCCAAAGCGCTTTGCCAACAGCGGTTTCCTGAGCATATGGTGTTAATCCAGAGTGTGCTTGTGTGCCAACTGTTCCACTATATAATGCTGATCCTCCAACAGGTGGCAATTGTGCAAAGTCTCCAGCAAATATCATGTTTATCCCACCAAATGGCAGGTCATGAATGTTTGTTGCTTTAGCAAGTTTAGCACTGATTTTATACAAGTCATGGCAAGATATCATTGAAACCTCATCAATGAATATGTAGTCAACTCCTTCTAATCTGGCCTTGAGCTGAGCAATGTTGGTGGCTTCATTTTTGCCAGACGAGTTTGGATTAATGCCTAAGAAGTAATGATATGTGGAACCATTCTGTAATGCAGCCGATGTTCCAGTTGGACCAAGGATAACAAATTTGTAAGACTCATTTGCGGCTTTAAAAAAATCAACAACAGCTTTGATCACTTGTGATTTTCCAGTACCAGCCATGCCTCCAATATGCATTTTTAGTTGTTCACTACAAGATGAAGCATGTTTTGCAATAATTCTGAATGCCCTAGCTTGTTCTGTATTGAAGTGGAAATTGTGAACAGTAGTGTCAATTAACAGCTGTCTGTGTGCATTCTCTGCTTTGAAATTGTGCATAAAGTATGACTGGTCAACAACCATCACATTATTTTCATTGGGGTCTGAATATTGTTTGCCATGTTTATGTGACTTTGAAGGAATATTCTGGTTACATTCTTCAAGAATTTGTTGTCTTTTGTCTTGAACTGCAGATTTCCATTGAGATGCTGACTTATGCACTTCCACATCAAGTGGATTTATGTTCACTGCTACATTGCCTTCTGGACAGGCATCCAACCAACCCACGTTTCTAACAACATTTTCTGTAGATTCCATTTGTGCTTTGATCAATCTGCCATGACTTCCAAGGTCAGTGTATTTGTTTAGATGATATTCTCCATCTTGACCATCTTGACCATCTGCTGCATAATCTATGTCTTCACCATTTTGACTGTAGTCATCATCCAGATGTGATATCATGTCTCCAGTCATAAACTGTGGGCATGTGCCATCTGGTAACATTTCACCCTTCTTGAGTTGTGCTGAAAAGTCATCTCTGGCATCATTGCATTCATATCTCAAATTAAAATGGTCCATTATTTGTATTTGTCTTTTGGTAAATTCGTGAGTGTCAAATGCTTCATCCCAAGATTGGTCCTCTAATTTCAAGTCATGACCGGATCTCCATGGTTTAAACAAGGTTAACATGGTTGTGCAATAATATTCTCTATCTCCTCTGTCACATCTGGGAAGTGAACCACCGATGAAATTTGGAACCAAATGATATTGTTCATGGAAGTCGATGCAATGTGTTTCATAAAGTGGATGATCTTGCAGGAACAATACGTGTTCTACATTGTCAGAATGCATACTGTCTGTTTCATCTGTGTAATCATCATTGTCTTGATCAAATAATATGTTATCCTTATCAATATTGAGATCATCAGAATCAACATCGGTTTCAGAATGAGTAGTAGTTGGTGCTCCAAAAAAACAAGCATTAGCTGAATCTTGTAATGCTGGCTCTAAAAGTAATTCATCTTCACTGTGAATTTCATCGTGAACTATTTTTGTTTGGATTTTCACTTTTTTGGCACATTGAATCCATTCATATAGAGTGATATCCTCAAACCTTTGTGGCCTGTAAATGTAATCATGCACCACTGATGTTCCAACAAATGTGTCTTGCTGATTTTGGAGTACTACTCTGTCTGGCTCACTTGACATTTCTGTATCACCATCTGTTTTCCAAGCATTTAACACTTCTCTGACATAATTTTTCCAATACACAGGAATAAACTTGTGGCTAGTGTAATGATCAGGATTGCCCAGCAAATATAGAGCTGACATGGGTCCACCTATTTCCAGTTTGGCTGTTAATGTATTGATAATTTGTGTGATTAATTTTCTGGCTTTTTCTTTTCTCTGCATTGATCCACCAAGCATCTCAGAATTTCTGTCAAATACACTTCTGATAGTATCAAATATGCTATAAGTTTTTAGTCCTGGTTTAGTTATATAGTCAGATATGTATGCTACAATCGCCTTGATTGCTGTGCCGGATAGAAGACTTGTGATATCAGTGTTGCAGCATAATAGAAATGTTACAAGTGGGGTTAAGGTGTTGATCCATGCTTCACCCTTTTTTACATTCAGAGCACTGGTCTTTGGGTCAACTTGTTTAGTGGGCTAGTGCTGCGCATGGCATGAACGAGTTCTTTTTTTCTCCTTCTCACTTTCATCATAGCGATCTCTCACCATAGCAACATAAAAAGTAGAACAAATCCAACTGCATAGCGTATCTCGACCTCCTCTCCCACTGTCATGTCTTCTTTGCTTCATCATTATGCAGCCAAAAAAGGAAGCAACACGTCAACTATCAAATACAACTGCCTTTAAACAGTATGATAACAATTGACTTACATTTCCTCAACCCTACTTCTCCATAACCTTGCTGCACAACAGATGATAACATGAAGACAGCTGTGCTTGAGTAGGCCAATGTTTCATATGGCATGAACAAAGTCTTGGTTCTGTTATTGAATTTTTATTTGTATGATTATTACGAATATCGATAAATGATTTTGCTTGAAATATATAATTAGCATATAATATATACAGCGATATCACATTGAATTATATGTTTTAAGTAAAAATATCATTATATCATCTGAGTTACACTAATTTCTGCTTATATAGCTGATATTTCCATATATAGTAACAGTGGTCACATGTGACTATGACTCCTGTGATCACCTCAAAATTTAGTATATATGGTGTAAAATTGCCTTATATGGTTAGACTGGTCACATGTGACTATCACCATTGCGATCAGCAAAAAATTTGGTATACAATATCAGAAATTTCCTTATATGGTTAGACTGGTCACATCTGACTGTCACATCTGACCTGAAATGATAATATTAGTCAGCAGTTTGATTTTCAATGGAATCTGATAGGAATTGAGGCCAGGATAAATATTTTGAATATAATTACATTTGTGTAATGAATATGATGAGCAGTATGTAATTGAGCATATATTATGCAAAATTACCATATATGGTTCGACTGGTCACATGTGACTGTTATCATTGTGATCAGCAAAAAATTTGGTATATAATATCAAAAATTACCTTATATGGTTAGACTGGTCAAATGTGACTGTCACATCTGGCCCGAAATGTTTATATTAGTCAGCAGTTCAATTTTCAGCTAATTCCGATGAGAACTGAAGGCAGTATGAATATTTTGAATATAATTAGGAGGTAATTTGTCTTGTGTGAGACATCCCATATTTGGATGCTTATGTAAGCCCCTCCAAACATGGCCCAGATTTTATATTACATTCCAGCATAAGAAGTAGAATCATATCTCTTGCCCAAAAAAAATTTCTCTATAGGCGATGCAAAAACATTAATGAATTAATTAATTAATTAATTACGAACCTTCACTGAACCAGGTCTGATAAAGAACGAGTCTTTTAATAAATTAAAAGAACTCGTAACTTGAGTGGATTCAAACAATGGTCTTGGAAATCTAGCTTTGCATTTTCCATGTTTGTTCATGCAGGTGGGTCTGTCTTTTCTATTTACTTTCTCAGCATTAGACTTGTATCTGCCACAATTATGAACATTGGAGTGAAGTATCAAATCATCCACAGTGTTTCTGAATCGATTCCACCATGACTCAACATTCTTGCATTCAATGCATTCAGATTGATCATCCATGTCTTTATGTTTGTCATTGCACAGAGGTGGTGGTGTTTCAGGCAAGGTTTGAGTTGGATCTTTATAACCTTTTTGCATGGATTGAGCATTGACTTTGGCTGTTACTTCATCCATTGTGCCAGTCATAAATTCACCAATATGAACACTTTCAAGATATTCAACAAATCTTTTTTGGAAGTCTGAGTTGGGATCCATGATTCTATCTCTGATCTCTTGTGGTGACAGGCATGCTTTGAGCCATAACATCATATGCATATGAAGAGTTAATCGTCCTTGCTGTTCAACAGCACCATAGTATGCATTTGTATCTCCATAAAACCCAGAGTGATTCGAGCCAACTCCTGTTAGGTTGTGATGAGCCACTCTACCACAAGAGAGTATGGACTTAGTAGATTTCGAAGATTGTGGCTGATTGTTTGTACCTATTTGTCCCAAAGCGGTCAAACCTGGTGGGGAGCTCACTGTGTATCCTCAGTATTCACAGTGACCTCCTACCAGGTGAGTAGTGTAGTTTTGTATCACACAATATATTAGTATTCACAGTGACCTCCTACCAGTTTATTTTAATAGGTTATGAGCCCTGCGCTCTAGCTTAACGAATAACCGCCCCCTCTTCGCCCAAACCGTTTGTTACTACGCCGAATCGATTGGGAACAACTATCGTACGCTAAAACCTCGCCGTTCCCAAGATCGACCCCTGTTTTAGACAACTACCCATTGGACCGACTCGAATCGTTGTCAGCACTCGCTTCGGCACATATACTTTGCCCTAGCAACAGTAGAACGTCCTTGTCTTAGCGCTTCGTCGTCCGGAGTCGATCTACTTTGCCAGTGTTAGTAACTTCAGAACAGTTTATTGCTGTTTCTGAGTCTATTTGGGTTTTGGGCTACTGTGGTTGTGTGAGGTCATTGTAGGCCGCTTTTTGGGCTTGGGTTAGGCTTGATTTCGTCTCAAATAGGTGTGTGGGGTGTGCATCCATCTTTTCTGACAGTTCTACCTGTTGGGAGTGGTTATTGGTCTGTTGAGAAAGGACTAGAACAAGGCCAAGTCATAGTGAAGTGCTACTTCCCTGGGCCTCCTCTGGAGTGTTACCCCAGTTGCCTCTGCACCTCTCACTGTGGTACAGCACGTAGGGAGATTGGACTGGCGGGTATTCAGTTGCCTCCCCTTCAGATTTTGCTCTGAAGACTCTCCATTTTCAACTACTGCTGTCCTGAGCCGATTTCGTCTGATTGAGAACAGACTGGTAATCTCTCTGCTTTAAGGAGACTGTTTCCAGCTTCACTTCCTACCACACCCCCCACATCTAACTAGAGTCGTATATTGAGCACCATCATGTCTTCTGACACTAAACGTACATTCCCCGCTCTCTCCAGCTCCAATTGGGGTCAGTGGTCTGACAACATGGAGGCTTATTTAGCCACCAAGGAGCTTTGGGAATACGTTGATGGGTCTACGCCCCAGCCCATGCCAGCTGATGCTGTGCATCCTACCGCTGCTGAGAAGAAAGAGCTTGCTGAGTGGAAGAGGAAAGCTGCAAAGGCTAGTGGGGAGATTTGGCTCGCACTGGAGGACAACCAGAAAGTGCACGTAAAAGCCTCAAAGGGGAATCCTGTTGCGATGTGGAAGGCCTTGGAGGCAGTCCACCTCCAAAAACGGCCAGGCGCTCGTTTCAACGCCTACAAAATCCTGTTCAGCACTCGCAAGGACGACAACGAGACGCTCACTGAGCTCATGGCTCGTGCTGACAAGGCCATGCAGGACATTCAAGCCCTGCGTCCACCTGGATTCACCCTTGACGACCTCGACAAAGAACTCCTTTCCATGAGTCTCATCCTCGCTCTCCCCTCCGAATTCGATAACTTTGCCTCATCGCTACTCCTCCTCGACACTCTTGACCTCGACAAACTCAAATCCGCATTCCAAAACGAAGAAAGCCAACGTCTTGCGCGCACCCTTGGTTCTTCATCCCACCTTGCTTCATTCGCTTCAAAAGTCACCTGCTATTTTTGTGGAAAAGAGGGCCATGTTGAGAGGGACTGCTCATTGAAGCAGAAAGCCTCAGCTGAGGCCAAAAAGCAGGGTGGCAACAAGCAGGGTCAGGGAAACCAACGGGCTTGGAAGCGCAGACAAAATGCAAAGGAGGCCTCCCAAGACATTCCTGAGAGCGCTCCTGTGCAAGCCAGCAATATTGCTGTTGTTGAGTTTGCGGGCAATGCAAGTTATCTTCCTCCTTCTCACCGCAGCAATTGGCTGCAATCTCGAGCATGCACTGACTGGAACCCGGATACAGGTGCCACATCACATATGACACCCCACCGACACTGGTTTATCTCCTATTCCCCTCACATTGTCCCAATTTGCCTTGCCAATGATTCAATCATCTACTCGGCTGGGATGGGATCTGTTGAGTTTCAACCAGTCGCTAGGAGTATACCCCTGTATCCTGTTGTATTCCATGACGTCCTTCATGTACCTGATCTTGGCAGTAATCTACTCTCTCTGTTTCACCTTACACGTCAGAAAGGCTTCAAAATAGCCATTGAGGATGACAGGGTTCTGTTCCATCAGCAGAACCAACTTCGTTTTACTGCCACTGTTGACATTCACAACGTCGGGTACTTGGACGGCAAAGTCATTGTGCCCCAGTCTCAGTCTGCTCATGCAGTTAGCACTTGTCCGCTGGATCTCACTCTCTGGCATCGTCGTTGTTCCCATCTCAATTTTGCTGATGTGGAACTCATGCGCAAGAACAAGCTCGTCACAGGGATGGTGATCAAGTCTCAGTCTACTCCTGATCCCATCTGTGAACCATGCATCTTTGGAAAGCAACACCGTCATGACATTCCCAAAACAGCCACTCGTCGCACTCAGATTCTTGATCTCATCCACATGGATCTGAAGGGCCCACTGCCTGTGCAAACAGCAGAGGGCTATCGCTATTGGGAACTGTTCATTGATGACAAGTCACGCTGGAAAACTGTTGCTTTCCTCAAGAAAAAGAGTGATGCATTGGCTTCATTCAAGCTGTTCAAGGCAGATGCAGAGAACCAGACTGGCAGGAGAATCCGGTCTACCAGGGATGACAAAGGAGGTGAATACATTGGCCATGAATATGTTGATTTCTGTGCCAGTGAGGGAATCAAATGCCAGCACACTGAACCCAATGAACCCCATCAGAATGGAGTTGCAGAGCGTGCCAATCGTGATGTAGCTGGTGGCGCTACTGCACTCCTGGTTCAGGCAAAACTCCCTCCCTCCTTCTGGAAGCTAGCTGTGGCAGCCTTTGTGCACACCAGCAATAGGACACCTACCTCTGCATTGGATGGAGAGACACCCTACTATGTCTGGAAACGTAAACGGCCTGACATTTCTTACTTTCGAGTGTTTGGTTGCTTGGCATATGTGCTGGTTCGCAAGGAAAAGAGGAAAGCACTGCAACCACACTCAAAGAAGTGTATCTTTGTTGGCTATCCAGAAGGTGTCAAAGCATGGAAATTCTGGGACCCAGTAGAAAAGCGGATCATAATCAGTAGTCATGCAGTATTTGATGAGCGGTGTTTCCCTGGGAACTCTCCCACTGCCATTAACCTTGTCTCTGAGCCACCTGTTGTGGAGGCTCCTCCCAAACATCCTGGAGTGGTGCTCCATCCAGAGGGAGATGATGACAATGGTGATGAAGCACCTGCTCCTGCTGATGAAAATGATCCTGCACCTGGTGTTCCACTTCCTGCTGCTCCTCCAGTAGGTCCTGTTTGCAATCCAGCACCTGTTCTTTCACCTCCCAAACGCGCAAATCCCCCCAGGTCCAGTCGTCCTCAAGGCTCCCTCAATGAATCTGCACTAGAGAGAAAGTACTTCACTCAGCCTGTGCCCCCACCTCAAACTCCTCCCCCATCTTCAGCTACACCCACTCCTGATCCCTTGCTTCTGCCTCCTGTAAATCCAGCTCCAGCTCCAGCTCCAGCTTCAGCTTCAACTCCATCAACTACATCTGTACATGACTCAAGCAGTGATGATGAACTCGATCTCCTGCCCAGAGATGAAAGTGATGATGAACTGGAATATGCTGATGCTGTCAGAGCAGGTCTGGCTTTTGTCACAGAAGGCCAACATCATGCCTACTTGACTTGGGATCAAGCAGTTGAATATGCATTCAATACCTCTGAGTGGGCATGCAAGACAGTCAATCATGATGGAGAGCCAAACTCCTATGCTGAAGCAATGTCTCGCCCAGAAGAGGAGAGGAAACTCTGGCACAAAGCTGCTCTAGATGAGATTCAGGCCTTGATTGAGAATGGCACCTTTGATCTGGTTCAGCTTCCACCTGGCCGCAAAGCTATTGGCAGCCGCTGGGTGTTCAAAGTCAAAAAGAATGCTGATGGATCTATTGAGTGTCACAAAGGGAGATTGGTGGCCCAAGGATATTCGCAACGCCCAGGCTTTGATTTCACTGAAACATTTGCTCCTACTCCAAAATGGGCTGCTTTACGCGCCATCCTGGCATTGGCTGCACTTGAGGATCTCCATTTGGAGAGTGTAGACATTTCATCTGCATTTCTCAATGGAACCCTTGAAGAAGAAGTCTACATGCGCCAGCCAGAGGGATTTGTTGAGAAGGGCAATGATTGGGTCTGGCATTTGCAGAAGTCACTCTATGGGCTCAAACAGGCTGGAAGATGCTGGCACAAGAAGCTCAATGCGGTGTTGGAGTCCATGGGCTTCAGAAGGATTGTTTGTGAACACAGCATCTGGATTTATGGCAAGGAGGACATGCGCATTATCATCCCAGTCTTTATTGATGATATGACCATTGCCTGCAAGTCCAAGGAGAAAATCAATCAGGTCATTGCAGAACTCAAGTTGCACTTCAAGCTCAGAGAACTGGGACCCACGTCATGGCTGTTGGGTGTTGAAATCATCAGAGACAGATCCAAGCACACTCTATCACTTTCTCAGCGCCAGTACATTCTCACACTGCTGGAACGCTTTGGACTCTCTGATTGCAACTCACTCAGCACTCCCATGGATCCTGGCTTGAAACTCAGCAATGACATGTCTCCTACATCCTCCAAAGACATTGAGGAGATGTGTGCTGTTCCATACCTCCAAGCAGTTGGTGCATTGATGTATCTTGCCACTGCTACTCGTCCTGACATTGCCTATGCTGTTGGTGTACTTGCCTGGTTCAACAAGAATCCTGGAATGACCCACTGGAAAGCAGTGAAGCATCTCTTCCGCTACCTCAAAGGCACTCTTGACCTCAAGCTTACCTATGCACCTGACCCCACATCCACTCAACTTGTGTAGTGGGCCAATGCTGCGCATGGCATGAATGAGTTCTTTTTTCCCCCTCCCCACTTCTTTGCTGAATTAAGAAAATTGCATAAAGCATGTTACATATGGCATAAGATACATAGCATGTGTTGCATATTGCATATTGATCTACTAAGCCCACCTCCCACCTCTGCAACACATAAAGTAGCATACAATAAATCTACATAAGAGTGTCTTGAGTCTTCATCAACCTTCTCTCTACCTGCCATCTCCCCTGTGTTGCACCATCATGCAACACTCTCAGCCATGAAGCAATTGCTCAGGGAGCAACAGGTCGACTGCCAAACACAACTGCCCCCCAAACAGTGTGCTGACAATTAACTCACATTTGCTCAACCCTACTTCTCCATGACCTTCAATGCTACACAACAGATGACCACATGAAGAAAGCCGTGCTTGACCTCAAGGAGGATGCTCAAAGACTCTGAGCATAAATAGCTAGTACAAGGTTTCTCTTTTTACAGTGTTACGAGTGCTTTTAATTTATTAAAAGACTCGTTCTTTATCAGACCTGGTTCAGTGAAGGTTCGTAATTAATTAATTCATTAATGTTTTTGCATCGCCTATAGAGAAATTTTTTTTGGGCAAGAGATATGATTCTACTTCTTATGCTGGAATGTAACATAAAATCGGGGCCATGTTTGGAGTGGCTTACATAAGCATCCAAATATGGGATGTCTCACACAAGACAAATTACCTTCCAATTATATTCAAAATATTCATACTGCCTTCAGTTCTTATCAGAATTAGCTGAAAATTGAACTGCTGACTAATATCAACATTTCGGGCAAGGTGTGACAGTCACATGTGACCAGTCTAACCATATAGGGTACTTTTTGATATTATATACCAAATTTTTTGCTGATCGCAATGGTAATAGTCACATGTGACCAGTCTAACCATATATGGTAATTTGGCATAATATATGCTAAATCACATACTGCTCATCATATTCATTACACAAATGCAATTATATTCACAATATTTATCCTGGCCTTAATTCTTATCAGATTCAGCTGAAAATTGAACTGCTGCCTAATATTATCATTTCGGGTCAGATGTGACAGTCACATGTGACCATTCTAACCATATAAGGCAATTTCTGATATTGTATAGCAAATTTTTTGCTGATCGCAATGGTGATAGTCACATGTGACCAGTTTGACCATATAAGGTAATTTTATACCATATATCCTAAATTTTGAGGTGATCACAGGAGTCATAGTCACGTGTGACTACCATTACTATATATAGAAATATCAGCCATATAAGCAGAAATTAGTGTAACTCAGATGATATAATGATATTTTTACTTAAAACATATAATTCAACCAAGATGGGGCCCCACAGAATGACATCAGAGCCCAGATTTCATTTCTCATATATTTCTTATTTGTCAAAGATCCTTGTACATGACTTCCAACATGGTCAATGTCTTTGATCACCTGGAAACAAAGCTTTTCCTCATCAGTGTCAGGTTTGACATGTACACCCTCTTCCATCTTTCTGGAGATGTAATTCAGAACACCAACATCGACATCCATGAGCCTCTGGGATATCTGATCAAACTTTACTTTCTCAGCCAATAAATAGCCTCCAGTAGTTGCCTGTTTGAATTTGTTCATGATTAAATGCAATCAATGGAAAGTGTGGGTCTCTCTGAAAAAGCTTGTCATTGTACATTAACAAATGTCTTTTATGTGCAATATCAGACAGAGATCCTTGCTTTATATTATTTCCAATACCCCCAAGTCCATATGGAAACAGCCAAGGCATCATTTGTGGAAATAACTGTGGGTTGCCATAGATTGACTGTGGATCTTTGTCATGTCCAATAGCGAGCACCATGCGGTTGCTCTTCAAATGTTTCAAAGCAATGGCCTTTAATGCTTTGACACTCTTGGTTGAATATTCCTCACCAGTCAAGCCATGAACAACAAATGGACATTTGCCAGTTTCTGTTCCTTCTTCAGTTTCCATATCATGGACTGCAGTTGATTCTGGACTTTTGTTGGTGAATGACTGGCGGTAATCAACAACCACTGGTATATCATTTTCAGGATATTGATTTAAATTCTCTTGTGATATTTCTAAGTCAAAGTAATCACAGTGATTTAACTTTAGCCAATTCGAAGCATTGGCTACTTTGTTTCTCCTAACAAGCAGAGGTGTTCTTTCAAAGTTAGACTTGGTTGGTTTGCATGGACCAGTGTAAATAAAGGCCAGAACTTCATCTAATTCATCGGCTGGAGGTGGCAAAATATCACATAGTTTTGGAACTGGATTTGCAAATGTAATTACATTGGCTCTCATCTTGTGCATGCCTGAAGAGACTCTGACAATGCATCTATTGTGTCTAACCCTTGCAATCATCAACTGTTCAGCATATGATAGATTTTGTAAAGCTGCTGGCACATCACCAATCCACAGACCATTTGCAAGTGCATGAAGAGGTTGTTTTCCATTCTTCAATGACTTTTGACATGAATTGCATATATTATCTAAACTATCAATTAAAATGGGTTTATCAATGTCTTGCATTGGATTTTCAACTGAAAAATGTTCTTGTTGTATAGCAGAAGGTTGTATTAACAAAGTTAAATCTAAATCAAGTGAGGATAATTGTGATAAATTTTGAACAGTTGTTAATCGTCCACAAACTGTACAACCTGCTTCTGTAAATTCATTTGGACTACTTTCTCTACAAAAGTTTGATATAATAGTGTGTTGCAAGGATTGAGATGGAGGTAAAGGAGGAAATTCTTCTTTATCTCTGTAGGACTGTGCTGCAATTTGATTTTGCTGTTTGTATTTGTCAGGATTATTGTGACGAAAATTTTGAACTGCTTTTTGATTAAAAAGTATATATTTCTCTGAATCATCAGATGAATATCTTTGAACAGCGGCGAGGTTTTGTTGTTGACATCTCTCTGGATGTTCCAAGCAATATTTTTGAACTGCTACAAGATTCTGTTGCTGGTATTTATGTGGATGTTCTGATTTATATCTGTTCACAGCTGCAATATTTTGTTGCTGATGTTGTTCAGGATGTTCCAATTTATATCTTTGAACAGCTGCATTATTTTGTTGCTGATGTTTTTCTGGGTTTTTCAAGTTGTATCTTTGAACAGCTGCAATATTTTTTCGGTGATGCTTCTCAGGATGTTCCAAGTTATGTCTTTGAACAGCTGCAAGATTTTGTTGCTGATGTTTTTCAGGGTTTTCCAAGTTGAATTTTTGAACAGCTGCAATATTTTTTCGGTGATGCTTCTCAGGATGTTCCAAGTTATGTCTTTGAACAGCTGCAAGATTTTGTTGCTGATGCTTCACAACATCATTTTTATTGTATTTTTGAACAGCAAAAAGATTCCGCTGGTAATATTTGTCAATGTTTTTATTGTGTGATCGTTTTACAGCTTCAATGTTAGCTGTACTCTTTTTCGCCAGTATCTCTAGCTCATCTGTAAACTCAAATACTGAAACATCAGAAGAACAGTCAATGCACTTGTGATTTACAATTTCAGTTTGAATTTCTGCATGTTTCATTTTTGCTGGCAAATAAATGGAATGACACGCAGCAATGAATTTAAGATTTGCAATGGTTAATTTGTCAACTAAAATTGCTAGTGAAATGTCCAATACTATAAGAAAATCATTAGAAAAATTCTGAAGAGTCATATCCTGCTTAGATATGTATGATTTAAATGTATAACGTCCTGTTTTTCCTTGATGAAGTGGAAAAGATTTTAATCCAAGTTCTGATATGGTAAAAACAGGTTTTTTGCCACCACCCACATATGTCCTAGATATATGATTGTCGTTATCAATATTTCGAGATGATATGGCTATATCATGGAAGTCAAATGGCTTTGCTGCTTTGCTCAGCAATAATATCCAAGTAGCAAAATGCCAGGCTATGGTCCCTATACCAAACCATAATATAGTATACTGCAAGAATAGTATAGTTGACATAAAATACCCTGACTGAGATAACAAAGAACCTATCATTGCTTTGCATTGACCAGACAGGGATAATGATGCATTCAACTGTTTGAACAGAGAAAACGACCCACCCAACTGTCTGGGCTGTGAAAACAACACGCCCAACTGTCTGGGCAGAGAAAACGACACGCCCAACTGTCTGGGCAGCGAAAACAACACGCCCAACTGTCTGGGCAGGGGGAAAAGTGTCTGGCAAGTAATATTAAACCAATCTGCTAAACACGGTGAAGTACTTAGTACATTCAGTAGATCTAGAGGTAGTTAGATTTACTGACTGAATCCCTCCCAAAGCAATTGGCTAACTCCATAAACATTTTTACTGGTTTTTCCATCGATGTGAGCTTCGGCAGACAACCGCTGACATAAATCAAATTAGTAATGGAAATATGTTGAATCCCGATATAAATAGGACCTGTGGGTGATTCAATTGTAATAGAATGGTCAGCAACACAAGTAGCAGTAGGATAAAGCTTTTGAACGTCATAGGGATGTAGTTCGAGTTGAGAAAAAAGGTTTTTCAACCTTATTACGTAATGAATTATTAATTGTACTTAATTGTACGTTTTGAGTAATAACTTCAACAAGTTGTTTTGAGCTGCAGCTTGACAAGTTGACCTACATGAGTCACTGGGTGATTTACTTGCTTGGATACATTACAAAGAGCAAACAGGGGACTGGGACATATATTTGATGCAAATTTTTTTTTTACAAAGGGCAGTCACAAATTAACCACCGTCCACCGAAGAACTCACCACCCAACCAGTGAAGTTCACCACCTAACTGACTGAAAGTCAACTGATGTTTACACCTACTGCAGGTTACCACTATGTCCGACCGTTTTCAAGAAAACGACCATGTTCGAATTCAGCCACAACCGGAGCATTGGGGGGGGACCTCTTGTCCCCATGGGCGGATTTGGGGGTGGCACCAAGTGTAACGAGTGCCCTTGACGCTGTCGTTAGAAAATTGGACGTACACTATGTCTGTGTGGCGACCGATTGAAAAAACGGTGGGGACGGTGTCCCGGATGGCAAGATCGAATGGAAATCTTTCGACGAGGTTTCTTTGTGCCATGCTGAGGGTGAAGTTCATAGTGAGAATGGGTTGAAACTTAGTTGCCGTAAATGCAACCAAATTGTTGAATTTAAAACTTAGGACAAAGCGAGCAACTCAGTTGAGAAAAACAAAAGACAAAAAACTTACTGCTTCACCACCCCAGCCAAGTCCTGGTAGCTTCGAGGCATCTTGACCAGGGCACCACACGACATGACCCAAAGGGTCACATCCCTCTCCCGAAGAAAGTTTGCAACCCTTCGCGGGATCAGGAGGTCAAAAAACTGATATTTGATACAGGCAATTAGAATAAGGATGCCACGACAAAGAAAGCTCACCTCCGTCACAGAAGTACACAATTTCGGACCATTAAATAAATCCCCGGTTTCATCATGTGAATGCGTGGTTATGAAAATTACAATCTGAGATGAGCAGTGTCTAATTATGATAAGTAAATGGAGCAAAGTATGCAGTACAAATAAACGTACTGGTATTGGCTGCAAATTTCGGCAACCCACTTTGCATGCAGTTCCACATTTGAATCATCGGCAAGATCGAATTCCACCTCAGCAAACTGGAGAGCAGACTCGGCAAGAAATCCTGACATGTAGGATGCGAGGACAGTAGCAGGGGCACCAGCGTTAGATGTCCCAGAGAGCACAAAGTGCATGATCAAAAGGGTGTCATGGGACACCTGGGAGTGGGCGTGCATTTGAAATCCGCTGGTGATTTGGACGGGAGACGCGATCGCAGGGATATGAGCGGTGGGATCGAGGGAGTTGTTGACGTACGCAGGACCATTCAAGACGTAGAGGGCCTAAGTCATTCATTAGTCTTGGTTACGATTAAATAAGTAATATACTCACATGGTAGGGCTCACAATGACGGCCTGTAAAATTCGATTCATGGCATGACGGGCAGACGAAGATGGAAGGTATCACAGCCGGATTGGCATGGATGTCCACACATGATTCGCAGACTGACCGTGGACAGTACTCACAGACCATGAGCAGTCCACCGTTCAGGCAGATGTAGCAAAACTGTGAGAAGGTCAGTTACAGGTGAAAAACGTTTTAAAAGGTAAGCACAGACGTCGTTCTTGCCATCAGAGGGTGGGGGGGGGCAATGGAGTCGCAGAGTCAGAGGACACAACAAGACGGACTGCTGGAATGGAAGCCGGTGCAGTTTTCTCAGTTTTGTCAGATTTTCGGGGAACAACACCACCAGTGGAGTTCTTTGCGGTTTGTTTCGTGCGGGCATTGTTGAACAGAATATCACTAAGTCCAAACTCAATGTGGTAAAAGGTTTATATCAATGTGAAATCATTAGTATTGTACCGGCATTCCTTCCCCGTGAAAAGTCACAAATGTAAAATATTTTTAGATATAATAATTAATTCCATTTATAGGCATTTGCAAATGATATGAGCATACTATTATTACTGATGAAAAGACAATTTATAATAAAAGGACGATGAAGTATACCAAATTATTCTACACCACGTAAATATTTTTTAAACTGGCGACTTTGGCCCCCCCCCACAGCATACGCCGCTTGCCGCCATAACCCATCACGGTGACCATTAATTTCCGTATCAAATGCCATGCCCCAAACTCTTGCTAAATTCGGTCGTTTGAACTGTGGGAAAGTCTGAGTCATCATTATTAAACGCGCTTGCTTTGCCCTCTCTTCAATGTTTCAACATTCAATGTTCACAAGACGTATATTCCTGAGACTCATTAGTTTCATGGTTTCCCTAGCTCACTACAAAATTTGATAACCCACGCCAGCTGGAGCACTGACGGTAAAGTGAAATGTTTTTTTTTTGAACGGTGGGAAAGTATTACTAATCATTGTTTGACGCGTCGACGCGTTTTGCGGTTGTCACCGTTTAGCTCTTTAGTAAAGGTCAGTACTTGTACTTTTCTTGTAGTTTCGTTATGGTCATTATTATTCCTAGTTGTGTAGCCTGGAAGGATGGCCGTCTGGGCCATGGAAGACGTGATCGTGCAGTCTGTGCACAATCCGCTTCCACCCTTCCAAAACCAACTGAGGGGATGGCCGACTGGGCCACGGAGGGCGTGGTCGTGCAGTCTGTGCACGGCCCTCCTCCAGTCCCGGACGTTATTTATGGCAGATGTCACAGAGGGTGGCCGTCTGGGCTGTGGGGGTTGTGATCGCGCAGTCTGTGCGTGGTTCACCTCCACCCTCTCAAAACGGTTGAGGATGTCACGGAGGGTGGCCGTCTGGGCCGTGGGGGTTGTGATCGCGCAGTCTGTGTGCGGTTCACCTCCACCCTCTCAAAATGATTGAAGATTGGTTGAGGATATCACGGAGGATGGTCATCGGGGCCACGGGAGTTGTAACCCCTTCCACCCTTCACCTTTAGGGTACAGCTTTAAATATTTTGAAATCATAATATTTCTTGAAGTCGTGCTAAGTTCAAGTCAGACCGCTGTACCAATGCCATGCAAACCCATTCTATGGTAAACAATATACCTCTCAGCTAGAGAGTCTAGATAGCCAGTTTCTTAATCTAATCTGTCAGACTCAGGCCATCTCCGCTGATAATTCATTCAATTTTGAACAATTGTTGGGCAAAGCAGTACAATCAGAAATCAGCAACCAGGAGGACGACACAGAGGACTATCCGTTCCAATCCATATGTCCGGTGGACCAACCCCATGCCCTTGCACCGTCTGACCACGATTCCAATGTGGATATCAGCTCCGATGAACATCAGGCTCCTGCATCGTCCACGACCACCCCTATTTCTCGTAAACCACTTCCAAAATCTGTAAAGGAACATCGGAAACAACAAAGTAAACAAAAACGCCAAATGAAACGACAGCAAGAACGGAGTAGTCGTTCCTTCGGCGATTATACGGTCTGTCCTTCCACTATGAAGAAACAAATCAACGAGGTCAATAAAGTCACTGCCGATCTTGACCTCGACGTCGAAGCTGTACCAGTCTCAAAAATTGGATATACTGCGGTCAACTCGGAGGGGTATGGGAGGACTTTTACTTTGGAGGAAATGGTGGGTTCCGACTCCATATTCAAGTTTACCCTACACCATTGGGATGGAAAGTAAGTCTCATTCCCATTACTGGTGATCAAAGCTCATTATACAATAATAGAGAGTCATTTCCTATTGAAAACCAAGAAGGTCTTTTGATAGTTGTCATGGTAGGTCGACCGGATGGTGAGCTAGGTCAGAAGATGCATCGAGACGCTGCGGAAGCCATGGCCCATGCTAGGACGTTAGCTAGCTTCTCAGTCACCCAAGAGAGTCATAGACGCGGCGTTTTC
This sequence comes from Hygrocybe punicea, assembly GCA_963556145.1. Classification (NCBI taxonomy): domain Eukaryota; kingdom Fungi; phylum Basidiomycota; class Agaricomycetes; order Agaricales; family Hygrophoraceae; genus Hygrocybe; species Hygrocybe punicea. The sequence goes on from OY744464.1 coordinate 2,606,287, forward strand.
TATGTGCTAAGCCACGGGGCATTGTATGGGGGGGGACAGAAGGCAAACTCCATTTTTGTATTGCTGATTCATCTACTGATTCCTTCCCTGAGTAGACGCCTGGGAACCTTTGCAATAGCGCTAAGGATAGCGAGATCCTCACGATGCTCATTAATCACCCTGCAATTAGGGGATTTGCAGGATTTGCATCAGGAGCATTTTCGACGTGGATGCCAAAGCTGTATTCCTATTACAAGGAAAAAATGGAAGCACTGTATGAGAGGTATCCCGAGTTGGCAAGGACATTCGACAACAGCATATGGTCAACCAGCATGTTCAATTTCGGACCACAGACAGTATGCTTCGACCACATCGACTTCAAGAATTTGTCTTTTGGGATGTGCTCCATCACCCCACTGGGCGACTTCGATCCAACACTTGGGGGCCATCTCATCCTTTGGGATTTGAAGATGGTTATCAAGTTTCCCGCTGGAGTGGTACCGAGGACGCTCAAGGGATCACTACGGAATCGGGGTCTGGATGGGATGATGGAATGGGACGACTCTCGCTACAACAGGAAATGACTACATAAGGAGATCCAACCGTGGGACCTGGGTCACGTGATGGCCCAGGTACAACTACTACACCGCTGGGACCACCGCCATTATTCCTTCCACCATCCTCCGCCACTCCAACACCTCCATTCAAAAGGGGGAAACGAGAATGTCCTTCACACAGTACACGGCAGGGGGCTTATTTAGATGGGTGGAATATGGGTTCCAGACTGTTGGTGAGCTGCTGGCTTCGAAAAAGTGGGCTAGAAAAGAATTGGAAGAAGAAGGCCCTGCTAGATGGCAAATGGGACTTGGACTTTTCAGTAATCTCAAGGAGCTTCTGGGGCAGTAGAATAACAGGCTGTTCATTTTATAAGAAAGTGTTACGTTGAATTGAATTACAGGTGTGGAAAAACTTTTTCACCAAAGGAAAAACTTTTTCACCAAAGGGAAACCGTGACGAATTCAATGTCAAAAATGCTCTCATGAAAGAAAGCTAAACGTTTCTTCGAGAGCAGATATAGTGGTATATTGGGTTTTCAAACAACCCGACAGATTCTGAATAATAAAATAAATACATGTAAAAAATTATGTCCAAGCCGACAATTTGCTAAGCCCTAGTCCTAGTCCTCCTTGGCTAAAACAATGACCCACTGAATGTTTAGAGAGAGCTGCTTGGTCAAGTTGTCCTTGGGGATCCAGCTGTTCGCCATATAGCCAACTAGACACATCTTCCCCACCAAGTCATCCTCCCACAGCTTCAAGTCAGACGAAAGGTGATGAAGCCTGGTAACATCTACCACACCATTCATGCCATCATATATGGGAACTGGCGAAATCCTAAGATCATGGCAAACTCGGACAAATTGACTTGTACTCACCCTGGTCTTCAAAGTTCAGTGCACCTTTCACCGCTGTACTATTGGAAGAGACAGCTTTCACCGGAGACAAATTGGCAAGGGACTTCTTCCTAGCCAGCATTTTCGCAATGTTACTTCCTGTAAATCCAGCTGAAATATGTCAGATTAAAAAAATTGTAGTGCATATATGACACGAAGTACTTACCATCGTCCTTATCTCTTTGTTTAGCACGAGTGCTAATCATGACGGAACCCTCCAGTATTTGAGCCCTCAGCTCAGGAACCTTGAATACCATGCAGAAAAAGGCGCAAAACCTCTCCCACTCTTGAGTGCACATCAGTCCACCAATTTGCCGGAAAATCCCAACAGGTTCCGAGGTCAAATTAGAACTGGTCACAAGCAAAACAGAAGTAAAAACGATATATGGATTGAAGCCATATACGCTGGAACGTGAGGGCCTGAGACCCCCCGAGCACTCGTTTTCAACAGAATGAGGTGCGGAGGGTGTAGATTGGCCGTAGGTGATCAAAAACGAGGTGGGATGGGGTATCCTGGTAGTTGCAAAAGGTGGGTTGGTGGTGGTTGGGCAGACAGCTGGAACTCGAGGGCCTGAGACCCCCCTGACCGAACGTTTTCAGCCAAGGTCAAAATAGCTGGGACGGTGGGTGTTGAATGTTAAAAGTCGGGGAGCCGAGAGAGTATGTCTGTGACTTAATGTGACAACTTCCTTTTTCAATCAAATTCCGCGTCATACAAATTTCTTTTCTCATCCATCAGAGCAGATCTTGATTTTTTATGACCTCAAGGAAAATCATATATTCATGAAAATATTTGACGACAAAATTCCGAAAATCTAGTTTATTCATCATTTTTTCCAAAAAGAACGGGTTAGAAATGCGGAATTTGGCTCTATGGTCGATTTCAAACATTAATTAATTAATTACTGACGATCTGCCATATATCCTGGACTCATAAGAACGATTCTTCCATAAATGGAAGAACTCGTAAATATGCACACTCTCAAGATACTCCACCAATCTTTGTTGAAAATCAGAATTTCGATCCATAATTCTGTCTCTGATTTGTTGCAGTGATAATACTCCTTTAAGCCACAAGAGCATATGCATATGCAATGTCAACCGTCCTTGTTGTTCAACTGTTCCATAATATGCTTCTGTATTGCCATATATTCCTGGATGATTTTCTCCAACACCAAGTACATGCTTAATGAATAACTGTGTCATAAAATGAAAAAATCTTGCACCAGCTACTGGATTGTGGGCAATTAATCGATATCTTTCATTATAATCCCTTAGAACAGGATTGAATGTTTCTTTGGTGTCTGCAAAATATAATGAGATTGGATGTTTGTTGTCAGCAGGAGCAAATGTAATAAACCAAGAGGGTGCACCAACAAATGAAATTAAAGACCAAATTTCATTGCGCATATATTTTTTGCTGGTGACAGATCCTTTTACACCACCTCCAACATGATCAATATCATTAATGAGTTTAAAACACAATTTTTCCTCATCTGTTTCTGGTATTACTTTATCACCATTTTCCATTCTTTTAGAAATGTCTGCTAGTGTATGAATGTTAACATCTAACAACCTGTTAGAAATCTCCTGGAATTTTGACTTTTCCGCTAATAAATATCCTGCTGTAGTGCATTGTTTTATCTGTTCGTGATTGAATGCAATCAATGGAAAATATGGATCTTTTTGAAATCTTTTGTCATGATACATAAGCAAATGTCTTTTGTGTCTAATATCTGATAATTCTCCCTGCTGATAGGCATTGCCAATTCCACCAAGTCCATATGGAAACAACCAGGGCATCATTTGAGGAAATAACTGTGGATTGCCATAAATAGATTCAGGATGAGCTGCATGACCTATGGCTAGAACTTTTTCATTTGAAGTCAAATGCTTTAATGCAATGGCCTTGAGAGCTTTGGCACTTTTGTTGGAATATTCTTCACCTGTCAAACCATGAACAACAAATGGACATTTTCCTGATTCAACACCATCTTCCTCTTCAATGTCATTAACAGCTGTTGACTCTGGATTTTTATTTGTAAAAGATTGATGATAATCTACAACAACTGGAGGACCATTTTCTGGATACTGATCAAGATTTCTTTGTGATATCTCCAGATCGTAATAATTGCAATGATTCAACTTCAACCATTCCAATGCTGCTTTAACCTTGTTTCTTCTTACAAGAAGAGGTGTTCTCTCAAAGTCTGATTTAGTGGGCTTACATGGTCCTGTATAAATAAATGCCAGAACTTCATCCAAGTCTTCAATGGGTGGAGGTAGAATATCATACACTTTAGGAATAGAATTAGCAAAAGTGATTGCATTTGCTCTCATTTTATGCATCCCTGAAGACACTCTTACAATGCAACGATTGTGTCGTACTCTTGCAACCAGCAACTGTTCTGCAAATGATAAATCCATCAACTGTACTGGAACATCTCCTAACCATTTTCCATTTGCTAACGACAACAATGGGACTTTGTTTTTTGTCAAAGATTTATGGCAACTTGTGCATATATTGTGCAGCTGTTTAATTAAGACAGGGCCATCCAAGCCTTTGATGGGATCTTCAGCAGTCAACCGCTCTGTTTGTGTCACATCTGGGTTTCTTAATATCTTCAAGTCTGCATTGACATTAGAGAGCTTTAATAAATCTTTAATTGGAGTCAATTGACCACATATCGCACATCCTGATTCTGATATCTGATCAGGTGACATATCTTGACATGCGTTAGCTATAATTGTATGTTGTAGAGCAGCTGTGAGAGGTGGAGGTGGAAATATGTTTTTGTGTTTATTTTTGTATTTCTTTTCTGACTTTGCATGATTTAATTTATATTCTACACCCTTTTTTTGTTGGTATTTTGTCACAGAATGTGAGTTGTTTACTCTGTATTCTACACCTTTTGTTTGTTGATATCTTGTTACTGATTGCATATTTTTTACTTTGTATTCTATATTTTGGCTTTGATATTGTTTCACTGCTCTTGCATTAGATGCCTTTGATTTCTTATTTAAAACTTCAATCTCTATGACATCAAATACAGATAGATATTGAGCACAATTCACACATACATGGCTCTCGATTGAAGTTTGAATATCTGCCTTATGAGATCTAGCATATGTGACAATATTATGAGCTCCTGCAATGGACTTTAGTTGCTCTGTTGTCAATTGTGGTAATAACACATTTCATGGGACAAAACATGTTAATGTATTTAACATATCACTTCTTGTATCTGATTGTTTTATATATTCTCTGAATTTGAATTTCACATGAGTAGGATATCTTATGGAATTTGATAAATAAGGAGACAGCTCATTAAATATGAACAACTTTGATCCACCACCAACAATATTATGCATATTTGTATCGTTCTCCTTGGTATTATCATTAGAGCAATATTTATTATCTGATGCAGATTCATGTTTCAAAGCAGTGGTACATATGACATTAAGACCTATAAAATATTGTGAATAATATACCAGAAATACTTGAAAGATAAACAATAACTATATATCATTAATGTTTGATATTTTTGCATATATACTGCAAAGTCATGTGCTACATACATGTTTTGTAGCAGCTTTAGATGTATTCTTTGACACTTCCAGGGAAGTATTTCATGCACAAATAATGAGTCATGCATGGATGCATTGACATATAGAAGAAGTCGTACATAGAATTCAATAATAAATAGTAGTTCTTTGTTGGGCTTTAAAATCCAATGGTTTGAACAAAGGATCACTAGGTCAGGAAGACATTGTACTGTTTCTTCTGTTATATGAGAGATATCATGAGAAAAATGATAATCTCCACTATTGTTTAATATTCTTCTGTGGGGCACATGATGAGTAAGATAATCACACATTGTCTATGTCCTTGAAATCAATTTCTGTGGTGCAGACCTATATATAGAATGATAGAAAAACACTATATCCTGGCATGCATTATCTTGATAATTGGATAGCCTGTCTTGGGACACATGAGCAAAATAATAAGGAGATATTTGTGTCGTTAAACTCAGGTTCTGCAGTGCATGAACAGAATGATAAAAAAGCACCATATCCTGGAGTGCATCGGGTTGATAATTCAAGAGCATGTTATGGGACACATGAGCAAGATGATAAGATGATTGTGTTTTTACACTCAAGTTCTGCGGTGCATAAACAGGATGATAAAAAAGCACCATATCCTGGGGTGTATCAGGACAATGATATAAGACCCAGTCTTGGGACAGATAAACAAGACGATAAGAAGATATTTGTGTCCTATCCTGGGGTGTGTCAGGACGATAGTATAACACCCTGTATAACACCCTGTCTTGGGACACAGCAAGACGATAAATAGATATTTGTGTCCTATTCTGGGGTGTGTCAGGATGATAGTATAACACCCTGTCTTGGGACACAGCAAGACGATAAATAGATATTTGTGTCCTATCCTGGGGTGTGTCAGGACGATAGTATAACACCCTATCCTGGGGTGTATCAGAACGATAGTATAACACCCAGCCTTGTACCTTATGGACAAGGCCATGAGATGTTTCTGTTGTTATGAATAGGTCAGCTAACACAAATGCGATTGGTCAGAAGTTATATACTCGATGATGCATTTGTGTCTATGATTCTTATCAGCTTCAAATGACTATGGGATCTTGAAATATATACCAGCAAACATGTCCACATCATCTGTATATGCCATATGATACTGGTCAATTGAACTAGCCTATACTCTCAATAGATATTAGTTGCGGCAATATAGCAATCCAGTTATGACACCAACCTTAGCACTGTTCAAATGACAAGATGGAGCAGGAAAGAGCAACAATAATAGAAACACAACACAGTGGAACAACATGGTATGCAGGCAAGAGTATTGAAACTGTTGAGTTTAATTTTCGGAGTTTAGCTTTCAGAGTAAGAAAACTCTTAGTAATCAGACAAGAACAATATGCAGACCGGCTGGCAATAATTTAAAACATGAATACAAAAATGTACAGGCTAGAGTATCAACAGACAATTCCAGATAAAGACGAATCCAAAGGGTGGAGGTGGTACAGGTATGTACAAGGTATTCAGCAACAGATATTGGAGATAATCAAATACTACTCATTGCATGATGCGAGAACGACAACCCATTGCACATTGAGTGACAACTGCGTGGAAAGCTCTTTGCCAACCTAAGTATTCGCGGTGTATCCAACAAGACAGACGCTGCCAGATAAATCGTCAGTCCAAGGATTCAACGTTGTATCTAGAAGTTGCAGTTGATTCATGTTGAAGTTGCCCTTTCTCCCATCGTAGATTGGAACTGAGTTACATACATAGCACATATTAATGATTGGTTACGAGTTCTTTTAATTTATTAAAAGACTCGTTCTTTATCAGACCTGATTCAGTGAGGGTTTGTAATTAATTAATTAATTAACTTGTTTAGTGGGCCAGTGCTGCGCATGGCATGAACGAGTTCTTTTTTCTCCTCCTGACTTTCATGATGAGTTAAACAATAACATTAAATTGCATAAAGCATGTTACATGTGGTATAAGACATATAGTATATGTTGTATATTGATAAGCCCACCTCTTACCATAGCAACATATAAAGTAGAAAAACTAAAACTACATGGTGTGTCTTGAGTGTTCATTGACCTTCTCTCCTACTGTCATGTCTTCTTTGCTTCATCATTATGCAATATTCTTAGCCAAAAGAGAGAGCAACAGGTCAACTGTCAAATACAACTGCCTCTAAACAGCATAATAACAATTGACTTACATTTGCTCAACCCTACTCCTCTATAACCTTGCTGCACAACAGATGATAATATGAAGACAGCTATGCTTGAGTGGGCCAATGTTGCATATGGCATGAACAAAGTCTCGTTTCTATCACTGGATTTTTATTTGTATGATTATTACAAACATCGATAAGTGATTTTGCTTGAAATCTATAATTAGCATATAATACATACAGCGATATCACATTAAATTATATGTTTCAAGTAAAAATATCATTATATCATCTGAGTTACACTCATTTCTGCTTATATGGCTGAAATTTCCCTATATAGTAACAGTGGTCACATGTGACTATGACTCCTGTGATCACCTCAAAATTTAACATATATGGTGTAAAATTGCCTTATATGGTTAGACTGGTCACATGTGACTGTCACCATTGTGATCAGCAGAAAATTTGCTATATAATATCAAAAATTGCCTTATATGGTTAGACTGGTCACAAGTGACTGTCACATCTGACCCGAAATGTTAATATTAGTCAGCAGTTCGATTTTCAGCCGATTCTGATAAGAATTGAGACCAGTACAAATATTTTGAATATAATTGGAAGGTAATTTATCTTTTTTGCAACAACCTATATTTGGATGCTTATGTAAGCTTGTCCACACATGGCCCCAACTGTATTTGATTTTCCAGTATCAGAAGTAGAATCACATCTCTTGCCTAAAAAAATTTTCTCTATAGGCGATCAACTTTAATAATTAATTAATTAATTACAAACCCTCACTGAACCAAGTCTCATAAAGAACGAGTCTTTTAATAAATTAAAAGAACTCATAATATATGGAATTATCAGCCATATAACGAGTTCTTTTAATTTATTAAAAGACTCGTTCTTTATCAGACCTGGTTCAGTGAGGGTTCGTAATTAATTAATTAATTGATTGATTGATTAATTAATTAATAAAGTTGATCGCCTATAGACAGAATTTTTTTGGGCAAGAGATATGATTCTACTTCTGATACTGGAAAATAAGATGCAGTTAGGGCCATGTGTGGACAAGCTTACATAAGCATCCAAATATGGGTTGTCTCAGAAAATACAAACTACCTTCTAATTATATTCAAAATATTCATACTGACTTCATTTCTTCTCAGACTCAGCTGAAATTTGAACTGCTGACTAATATAAACATTTCGGGCAAGGTGTGACAGTCACATGTGACCAGTCTAACCATATAAGGTACTTTTTGATATTATATACCAAATTTTTTGCTGATCGCAATGGTAATAGTCACATGTGACCAGTCTAACCATATAAGACAATTGTACACTATATACCCTAAATTTTGAGCTGATCACATGAGTCATAGTCACATGTGACCACCGTTATTATATATAGATATATCAGCCATATAAGCAGAAATTAGTATAACTCAGATGATATAATGATATTTTTACTTGAAACATATAATTCAATGTGATATCGCTGTATGTATTATATGCTAATTATAGATTTCAAGCAAAATCACTTATTGATGTTTGTAATAATCATACAAATAAAAATTCAATAATAGAAACAAGACTTTGTTCATGCCATATGCAACATTGGTCCACTCAAGCACAGCTGTCTTCATGTTATCATCTGTTGTGCAGCAAAGTTATGGAGAAGTAGAGTTTAGCAAATGTAAGTCAATTGTTATCATACTATTTAAAGACAGTTGTATTTGACAGTTGATGTATTGTGTTGCTCTCTTTTTTGGCTGAGAGTATTGCATGATGATGAAGCAAAGAAGACATGACAGTGGGAGAGGAAGTTGAGACATGCTATACAGGTTTTTTCTTCTATGTTTATGTTGCTATGGTAAGAGGTTGCTATGATGAAAGTGAGGAGGGGAAAAAAAGAACTCGTTCATGCCATGCGCAGCACTGGCCCACTAAACAAGTGCTCACTCTGTTCAAACCATAGAGATCTGGTCATGACCTGAAAAGTGACCTGAAATCATGGGATGAAGCATTCACTGATCATGAATTTACTGTTAGACAATTAAAGATCATGGACAACTTTAATCTGAGATATGAATGCCTTGATGCTAGAGATGACTATTCTCAGCTTAGACAAGGAGCAGTGTGTGAAGAAAATAGTGGCCACACCAGGGTTTGAACCGGGGACCTCCCCAATACATGAGGGTAGCTCTACCAACTGAGCTATGTGACCGGTTACAATGGGAGTTAGGATATCTAACATATACCCTAAGGCAGACCTTAGTTCACTTCTTAACCATCCGCTACTGTGTAGTGCTGTAGCTCCGGTGTTGATTAACCTGCCATTAGGTGGAACCATTGGATCTTAGCTCTGTTGAAAGTGACTACTACATCACCACTTCCAACACAGTGGTAGATGGTACTTGTCCTCAATTTATGACTTCAGACATGATTTCACACTTGGATGATGACAACATTCAAAATGGTGGTGACTTTGGAGATGATAATTATGAGCATGACAAAAACAATGCAGATTATGGCACTAACAAATATTCTGAGCTTGGTCAACATGGTAGACTGATCAAAGCTCAAATGGATGCCACTCAAAACATTGTCAGAAATATTGGTTGGCTTGACCCATGTCCAGATGATTCAATTACAGTAAATTCTGCTCCACTTGAAGTTGAAATGAATCAACCTGGCAGTCAATGGAGACAACTTGTTCAAGAACAGAGACAAGAACTACTAGATGAGCGAAATCAATATATTCCTGCAAACTCAAAGTCTATTTCACACAAAACATACACTGATCCAAATCAAAATGATGTGATGATTGTGGACCAATCATACTTGATGCAAACTTTCAGAGCTGAAAATGCACAGAGACAACAGCTAATTGATGCCACAGTTAGAAAATTCAGCTTGAACACTGAGCAGAAAAGAGCCTTTAGGATTATTGCAAATCATGCTTCATCTCCCAGTAGTAACCAGTTGAAAATGAATATTGCTGGAATGGCTGGCACAGGTCATCAAAGCAGTTGTTGATTTCTTTGACAATGTACATGAGTCTCACAGATTTGTTATTCTTGGTCCTACTGGTACATCTGCAGCGCTACAAAATGGCTCAACTTATCACTACTTCTTGGGCATCAATCCAAACATGTCAAATAGAAATGAAGCAATGGGCATTGCTCAGCTCAAAGGTAGACTAGAAGGAGTTGACTATATTTCATTGATGAAGTCTCAATGTTGTCTTGTCATGATCTCTACAAAATCAGTGCTAGACTAGCTAAAGCTTTGAACATACATGACATGCCATTTGGTGGAATCAACATGATATTTGCTGGAGACTTTGCACAGTTACCACCAGTTGGAGGTGCACCATTGTACAGTGGAACAGTTGGCACTCAGATCACATCAGCATTGACAACACACTCTCAGGAAACTGCAATTGGAAAAGCACTCTGGCATCAAGTAACCACAGTTGTGATTCTCAGAGAAAACATGAGACAGAGGACACAAACAACTGAAGATGCATTGTTCAGAACTGCCCTTGTCAACATGCGCTATGGCAAATGTACCGCACATGACATTCAATTTTTGAGATCCAGAATTGCAGGCAAGCATCCAGACCAGCCCAATGTTGCCTCTAAAAATTTTAGAAATGTTCCTATCATATGTGGCATTCACTCACAGAAGGATCAGATTAATCTTCTTGGATGTGAAAGATTTGCTTCTGACACCAACCAGAACTTGACCAACTTCTATTCCATTGACAAGTGGGGAAAAGACAAGGATTCGGTTAGAAGCAAGTCCAAATCAAAAGCTATACATCAATCCAGTGACATAGACTGTGATACACAAAGAGAGATATGGAAAGTGCGACATGCTGCAACTGACAACTTTGCTGGAAAACTCTCCTTGTGTCTTGGTATGCCTGTGATGCTTCGCAACAATGATGCCACTGAGCTCTGCATTACAAAGGACAAGAGGGATTTGTTGTTGGCTGGCAGTCAATGAAAGCAAGTCATGGCAAAAGAGTACTTGACACCTTGTTTGTTGAACTAGACAAACCTCCAAAGCTGGTGCAGATTCCAGGACTTCCTGACAATGTGGTGCCCATTGTAAAAACACCAAGACAATTCAGTGTGTATTTCCCAGTGACCTGAAGGAATCAATGTTAAAAGCGGATTATACGGTTGTTGACAACGTTAGTTGACACTCGTAAGAAAGGGAAGATTCTTAGAGAGACGGTAGTGGGTCTGATACAAACTTGTAATAATCCGATGGGGTGACTACTACATCGGATACCAAGTATATATACTAACTACAAATGATGACTAATGATGACAACTAGCCAATAGCGTAAGTCTCTCGGACAAGGCAGACCCGGATACACTCTGATGAGTAAAGAAGATTACATATGAAGATAGTCCTAACGAGTAGTTATCTGATAATAACCAGATAAGCGCATATCCAAACGAATAACGAAGACAATGATAAATGTACGACGTTACCAATTCCAACAATCAATTGAGAGACAACAAGTCTGGGTGCTACCTAACTTTGCAATGACTGCTCATGCTGCTCAAGGAAAAACACGTCCATTCAATGTTGTCCATTTAAACAGTTGCTTCAACCATATGTCATATTATTCTTCATTGTCTAGAAGTGCTTCTGCTGCTGGAACTGTTATCATTCAAGGCTTTGACACTAAAGTGATCACTAGAGGTTGTTCTGGATATCTTAGACAAGAATTTAGAGAACTAGAATTGCTTGATGAGATTACCAGGCTCAGATATGAAGGTGCTTTACCTGACCACATTGATGCTGGTACACGCTCTGTTATGCTTCAAAACTTTCAGCAATGGAAGGGAATTCACTATGTTCCAGCCAAAACTGATAATGCTCTTAAATGGTCACCAACTGATCCATTGCTATTGGCTCGTACAGTCCCTGATAGTCCATGGCAATTGGTTGAAAAAGGCAAAGGAAAACAGAAAGCAGGTGTAATTCCAACTTCATTTGTCCCAGCAAAAGGCTCAGTTGCTATTGGTTCAACCCAAAAACATTCACTGGACACAAATAATGAACCAATAGCTAAAAGGCCTCGTATCAGCAAAGACCATGTCAACAAAGGTTCCACAAGCAAGCAAAAGGTCATTAACTCTCCAGCTGGATTGATCTGGGATAGAAATGACTACAGCTGTGCATATGACTCATTATTGGTCATTCTGTTCAATCTGTGGAAAGACAATCATGCAGAGTGGTCCACAGTATTCAGAAGCATGAATGATCATTTGACCACATTGTCTCATGGTTTTCCACAGGTGTTGCACAAAAATGTGGCATTTGAACAGCTAAGAGATCACCTTAGAAATACACTGCATAACATGAATCCTACAGACTTTCCTAGAGGAACAATGGGCATCAGTGTTGCCAATCTGGCTATGGAGTTGTTTAAAGTCAATAACATTGTAGCCTCTTCTCAACATGAATGTTCTCAATGTGACTTTGCGGAAGAATCCATTGATGACAGACTAGGCTATGTGTTACATGCTGATGACACCATTAATCAGTCTACCATGAAGTGGGTTGATACCTTGTCACAGAAAACCAATAGAAGATGTCCTGATTGCAACAGCAGAATGAATCAACTTGTATTTTATAATGAAGCACCACACATTCTTGTTCTAGAGTATCCATTCAAAAACATTGAAACCAGTCATAGACTAGAATTTGTTTCAGAGACTGGCACAAAGACATTAGAACTTAGAGGCATTGTATATCATGGTCAATATCATTTCACCTCACATATTATTACTGCACAGAAACAAGTGTGGTATCATGATGGAATGATTACAGGCAACTCTTGTTCCAGAGAGACTGATCTGACACAACTTTCAGACCATAATATCAGACTTGTTTAGTGGGCCAGTGCTTCACATGGCATGAACGAGTTCTTCTTTTCCTCTCCTCACTTTCATCATAGCAACCTCTCACCATAGCAATATAAAAAGTAAAAAAAATAAAACTGCATAGCATGTCTCAACCTCCTCTCCCACTGTCATGTCTTCTTTGCTTCATCATGATGCAATATTCTCAGCCAAAAAAGAGAGCAACACAATACATCAACTGTCAAATACAACTGTCTTTAAACAGTATGATAACAATTGACTTACATTTGCTAAACCCTACTTCTCCATAACTTTGCTGCACAACAGATGATAACATGAAGACAGCTGTGCTTGAGTGGACCAATGTTGCATATGGCATGAACAAAGTCTTGTTTCTATTATTGAATTTTTATTTGTATGATTATTACAAACATCAATAAGTGATTTTGCTTGAAATATATAATTAGTATATAATATATACAGCGATATCACATATCACCTTTTCAACTGCAGATATCATGCATCCACTATGTTTATATTTTGCTGACACCAAAGAGGAGTTTTCCCCAAACTTGCGAGACTACGATGAGAGATACAGACTTATTGCCCAAAATCCCATGGCTGGTGCAAGATTCTTTCATTTTATGGTTAAGTTATTTATCAAACATGTGCTCAGAGCTGGATCAAATCACTCTGGAATTTATGGGGATACACATGCATATTATGGTGTTGTTGAACAGCAAGGACGATTAACTCTGCATATGCATATGATGTTATGGCTCAAAGCATGCTTGTCGCCACAAGAGATCAGAGATAGAATCATGGATCCCAACTCAGACTTCCAACAAAGATTTGTTGAATATCTTGAAAGTGTTCATATTGGTGAATTTATGACTGGCACAATTGATGAAGTAACAGCCAAAGTAAATGCTCAATCCATGAAAAAAGATTACAAAAATCCAACTCAAATTTTGCCTGAAATGCCACCACCTCTGTGTAATGTCAAACACGAAGACATGGATGATCAATCTGAATGCATTGAATGCAAGAATGTTGAGTCATGGTGGAACTAATTCAGAAACACTGTGGATGATTTGATACTTCACTCCAATGTTCATAATTGTGGCAGATACAAGTCTAATGCTGAAAAAGTCAACAGAAAAGACAGACCCACCTGCATGAACAAACATGGGAAATGCAAAGCTAGATTTCCAAGACCATTGTTTGAATCTACTCAAGTTGATCCAAAGACCGGTGCACTGAATGTGAAAAAGGGTGAAGCATGGATCAACACATTAACCCCACTTGTAACATTTCTATTACGTTGCAACACTGATATCACAAGTCTTCTATCTGGCACAGCTATCAAGGCCATTGTGGCATACATATCTGACTATATAACCAAACCAGGGCTGAAAACTTATAGCATATTTGATACTATCAGAAGTGTATTTGACAGAAATTCTGAGATGCTTGGTGGGTCAATGCAGAGAAAAGAAAAAGCTAGAAAATTAATAACACAAATTATCAATACATTAACAGCCAAACTGGAAATAGATGGACCCATGTCAGCTCTATATTTGCTGGGCAATCCTGATCATTACACCAGCCACAAGTTTATTCCTGTGTGTTGGAAAAATTATGTCAGAGAAGTGTTGAATGCTTGGAAAACAGATGGTGATATGGAAATGTCAAGTGAGCCAGACAGAGTAGTCCTCCGAAATCAGCAAGGCACTTTTGTTGGAACATCAATGGTGCATGATTACATTTACAGACCTCAAATGTTTGAGGATGTCAATCTATATGAATGGATTCAATGTGCCAAAAAAGTTAAAATCGAAAGAAAAATAGTTCACGATGAAATTCACAGTGAAGATGAATTACTTTTAGAGCCAGCATACAAGATTCAGCTAATGCTTGTTTTTTTGGAGCACCAACTACTACTCATTCTGAAACCGATGTTGATTCTGATGATCTCAATATTGATAAGGATAACATATTATTTGATCAAGACAATGATGATTACACAGATGAAACAGACAGTATGCATTCTGACAATGTAGAACACGTATTGTTCCTGCAAGATCATCCACTTTATGAAACACATTGCATCGACTTCCATGAACAATATCATTTGGTTCCAAATTTCATCGGTGGTTCACTTCCCAGATGTGACAGAGGAGATAGAGAATATTATTGCACAACCATGTTAACCTTGTTTAAACCATGGAGATCCGGTCATGACTTGAAATTAGAGGACCAATCTTGGGATGAAGCATTTGACACTCACGAATTTACCAAAAGACAAATACAAATAATGGACCATTTTAATTTGAGATATGAATGCAATGATGCCAGAGATGACTTTTCAGCACAACTCAAGAAGGGTGAAATGTTACCAGATGGCACATGCCCACAGTTTATGACTGGAGACATGATATCACATCTGGATGATGACTACAGTCAAAATGGTGAAGACATAGATTATGCAGCAGATGGTCAAGATGGTCAAGATGGAGAATATCATCTAAACAAATACACTGACCTTGGAAGTCATGGCAGATTGATCAAAGCACAAATGGAATCTACAGAAAATGTTGTTAGAAACGTGGGTTGGTTGGATGCCTGTCCAGAAGGCAATGTAGCAGTGAACATAAATCCACTTGATGTGGAAGTGCATAAGTCAGCATCTCAATGGAAATCTGCAGTTCAAGACAAAAGACAACAAATTCTTGAAGAATGTAACCAGAATATTCCTTCAAAGTCACATAAACATGGCAAACAATATTCAGACCCCAATGAAAATAATGTGATGGTTGTTGACCAGTCATACTTTATGCACAATTTCAAAGCAGAGAATGCACACAGACAGCTGTTAATTGACACTACTGTTCACAATTTCCACTTCAATACAGAACAAGCTAGGGCATTCAGAATTATTGCAAACCATGCTTCATCTTGTAGTGAACAACTAAAAATGCATATTGGAGGCATGGCTGGTACTGGAAAATCACAAGTGATCAAAGCTGTTGTTGATTTTTTTAAAGCTAAAAATGAGTCTTACAAATTTGTTATTCTTGGTCCAACTGGAACATCGGCTGCATTACAGAATGGTTCCACATATCATTACTTCTTGGGCATTAATCCGAACTCATCTGGTAAAAATGAAGCCACCAACATTGCTCAGCTCAAGGCCAGATTAGAAGGAGTTGACTACATATTCATTGATGAGGTTTCAATGATATCTTGCCATGACTTGTATAAAATCAGTGCTAAACTTGCTAAAGCAACAAACATTCATGACCTGCCATTTGGTGGGATAAACATGATATTTGCTGGAGACTTTGCACAATTGCCACCTGTTGGAGGATCAGCATTGTATAGTGGAACAGTTGGCACACAAGCACATTCTGGATTAACACCATATGCTCAAGAAACCGCTGTTGGCAAAGCACTTTGGCATCAGGTAACCACTGTTGTTATTCTCAGAGAAAACATGAGACAAAAGACTCAAACTCCCCAAGATGCAATTTTCAGAACTGCATTGGTCAATATGCGATATGGAAAGTATACTCCAAATGACATTATATTTTTCAGAAGCCGAATTGCAGGAAAAAGACCTGATCAACCTAATGTTGCCTCTAAGAATTTCAGAAATGTCCCAATCATCTGCGGCATTCACTCTCAAAAGGATCAGATCAATTTGCTTGGCTGTGAAAGATTTGCAAAAGACACAAACCAGAAATTAATCAACTTTTATTCTATTGATAGATGGGGAAAGGAAAAGGATGCATCTATAAGAAATAAAGCAAAAGGCAAATCAAAAGCACTTCATGAATCTGGTGAGATAGACTTTGATACTCAAAGAGAAATATGGAAGGTGCACCATGGTGGAACAGAAAACTTTGCTGGTAAATTATCCTTGTGTGTTGGAATGCCACTCATGCTTAGAAACAATGATGCAACTGAACTTTGCATCACCAAGGGACAAGAAGGATTTGTTGTTGGTTGGCAGTCATCAAAAGCTGATCATGGAAAGCGTGTACTGGACACAGTGTTTGTTGAGCTTCTGAATCCACCAAAGCTTGTGCAGATTCCTTCACTGCCAGACAATGTTGTTCCGATTGTGAAAAACACCAAGACAGTTCAGTGTGTATTTCCAAGTGATTTAAAAGAAAGGATAGAAAGACAACAGGTTTGGGTTTTGCCAAACTTTGCAATGACTGCACATGCCGCTCAAGGCAAGACAAGACCATACAATGTTGTGCATCTAAACAGCTGCTTTTCACACATGGCATATTATTCATCATTGTCAAGAAGTGCTACTGCAGCTGGCACTGTAATAATACAAGGATTTGACAATAGAATGATCACAAGAGGATGCTCTGGATATCTTAGACAAGAGTTTAGGGAACAAGAACTGCTTGATGACATCACTAGAATGAGATATGAAGGCACATTGCCAGAACATATTGTACAAGATGTCCGGTCATCAATGATTCAAAAGTTTCAACAATGGAAAGGCACTGGATATGTTCCATCTAAAACTGATGCAGCTTTGAAGTGGTCAGAAAGTGATCCCCTGGTGATTGCTCCTGTGGAAGTCAGTCCATGGCACATCATTGAGAAGAACAAAAATAAGCAAGCAACTATGTCAATTTCTACTCCTTTTATCCCTGCCAAAGGATCTGTTCCAATTTTGTCCAGGAAGCATTTGATTGAACCTTGTGAACTGCCAGCAGCTAAGAGACAACAAACAGATATGTCAGCTTCCCCAGCAGGTTTGCCATGGGATGAAAACAATTACAGTTGTGCATATGATTCTATCCTGGTTATATTGTTTGATCTCTGGAAGGAAAACCATATAGCATGGTCTGAAGTATTTCATGATATGAATGATTATCTGGCTACTTTATCTGATGGCTTCTCAGATATATTGAAAGGCAATATGACATTTGTGCAACTCAGATATGAATTAAGGGCTATTTTGCATGATGAGCATCCTGAGACATATTTAATGGGACCTGTTGGAATTAGTGTTGCAACTCTAGCCATGAAGCTTTTACACGTAGACACTGCAGTCACATCTTCTCAGCATCAATGTACAAGGTGTAAATTTGCTGAAAAACCAGTGGATAATTAACTTGGTTATGTTTTACATGGAGAAACTTCAGTTCAAGGGTCTACTATGAATTGGATTGAAACATTGTCCCAACAAACACATTGAAGGTGTTCTAAGTGTCAATCTGCTATGCAACAAATCTTATTCTACAATAAAGTGCCACCTGTGCTTGTTTTGGAATATCCACTCATGGACATTGAGACCAGTCATACACTTGAGTTTGAGACTGACAAAGGCATCAAGTTATTGAGGTTCAAAGGAATTGTTTATCATGGCCAATATCATTTCACCAGTTGAATCATAAGTGCAGACAAGAAGGTTTGGTTCCATGATGGTATGACTACTGGAAATACTTGTTCATATGACGGTATGCTTGATAAATTATCGGATGTTGATGTTAGACAATGCAGAGACAAGAATCTTGTGCTGGCAATATATGCTTAAAGTCATGTGTGGGTGGGTGGGTGGCCAAATTTTTCTCTAAATTTGCATGAGATATATAAAATAAAAAGTGGTTGGGCTCAGCAAGTCTATCTACATCAACAACTTTTGCACTATAATAATGGGTGGGTGTGGCGGGCTTAGTCTTGCTCAATATGATTTATGAGGTAGCAGTGAATCAATTCAGAGCAAAGATTGGAACTTTAGGAAGAACTCGTTCATGCCATGTGAAGCACTGGCCCTCTAAACAAGTCAAAGCTAAGGTAAACCAGAAATCTGAACATGAAGACTATAAGGATCCCACTCAGACTCTGCCTGAAGCACCCCCACTTATGTGTACAATTATACATGATGTGAACAGTGCACTCAACTGCAATGATTGCAAACAGGTGAATTCATGGTGGGACAAATTTGCAAACACTGTTGATCATTTGATTTTATGCTCCAATGTTCATAATTATGGCAGAAATAGTTCCAACAATGAGAAAGTCCAGAGAAAAGACAGACCCAGTTGCATGAACAAACATGGTAAATGCAAAGCTAGATTTCCCAGACCTTTGTTTGAATCAACACAAGTAGACCCAAAAACAGGTGCATTGAATGTCAAAAAGGGTGAAGCTTGGATTAATACATTAACACCTCTTGTGACATTTCTACTTCGCTGTAATTCTGATGTTACAAGTTACGAGTTCTTCCATTTATGGAAAACTCGTTCTTATAAACCCGGTTTTCAGCCATTGAGGTGATTCATTCATTCATCTCAGGGACTGAGGGAAAAATGTGTCCAAATATAGCAACTGAGTTCTAAATCCCTTTTGGTTTCATCCGAGAATCCAGAGCCTCTATTGACTTGCACACTGCATGGATCTTCACCAAATTTGACAATAAGTATGTGATGGGGACCATCCTGCTGAAAAAAGTTATGGAGTGCATCTGGTATAATTTGGGCTACCTGTGAGTTATTCTTTGCAAGAGATATGAGTATAGCTACAATAACTGGTGTAATATGGCAAAGTAAAAGATGGTACTTTCTAGCTACATTCTATTGTATGTCTGGGACACTTTTGTCCACTTAAGGCAGCTGGTAAATGTGATATCTGAGTCTCTAGAATGCAAATAAGTGAGGGTGGCCCGGAGTTGTGGCTAAAATTCAAGTGGAGTTTGAAATCCATGTTGAGAGCATTCGAGCTCAGATGAATCCAAAACCTTCTCTTGGTCAACAGCCCCATCCCCCTCCATTTCAGACTCTACTGTCAGCCCCCTGCTACACCTACTGCCCTACAACTTTCCCATCCTCCTCTACTGTCCCCTAACTCTCTCCAGGAAACTTTTTGGCCTCCAAAAGGTCACCGATGTCTAGCAATAGTGTCACCAGCAACCCCAGCAACAGGAGCACATTCCGGCTGCTTTGGAGCGCCATAGAGGGTTTCTGAGGGCAGCAGGGGATGTGGTGCACCCACCTCCTGCTATACTAGGTGAGTTTTCTGTTTTATTAGCTGTCCTGGATCTGAATTGACCATGGGGTGCTCACCCAGGTGTCACTTGCTCCTCCCAGCCTTTTCACCCTATTCAGCACCCTCCCAGCCTTCTTTCAGTCCCGCTGTAGTCCCAGCACCCATTCGTCACCATCTCCACTGCTTCCTTTACCCCTCTTAGCCTGTTCTGCCCCTTTTTCACCCTTTTGCTCATTCCCCCTCTCCAATCCTTTCTTTGACCTTTATTGACTCTCTTATCATTCACTTATCACGACTATCTCTCATTCCCATCCATTGCCTTCATTGTAGCCATATTGTAATACTTTGTAAATAATTTGACATTTAATGAAATTAATTAAATTACAGATAAGTCCCTATTTGTAGAAGAAAGTGGCTAGCAGGAGATCATCGCAATACCTGAGGCAA
Source organism: Hygrocybe punicea (assembly GCA_963556145.1). Taxonomy (NCBI): domain Eukaryota; kingdom Fungi; phylum Basidiomycota; class Agaricomycetes; order Agaricales; family Hygrophoraceae; genus Hygrocybe; species Hygrocybe punicea. Next base: position 2,626,813 of record OY744464.1, read on the forward strand.
TTTTGCTAACCACTTCAGCGACTCTGACTTTAATCCTCATGATCATCAGGGGTGTGCACATAGGTATTATACTATTAATCATTAATATATTTGTAACAAACTATATGTCTTATTGGATACACTATGAGTACGTGGATTGAAAAAGAGCTTTCCACATAGCTGTCACTCAATGTGCAATGGGTTGTTGTCCTTGCATCATGTAACGAGTAGTATTTGATCATTCCTTGATATATATATCTTTAAGATCATTGATATCTACTTGGGTCAGACCGTTTATTCTGGTTATGTAAGGAAACATGTGCTTATCACGTGTTTGCTGGGGGTCATATGCCTGAATTCTCACGATCCGTCTTTTCTTTTCCTCTAGTCTTTCACCATGGTCTTCTGGTGTCTACTCCTTTTTATTGCTGCTTCTCTGTGCAATAAATTGTAATAAAAAACTATCCGATGCTATGAACAGGTCCTCTGTCCTCCCTCTAAGTACATTTTTCATTTACACTTTATTATTATTTTTATTTGATGATTGCATACAGAGCGCAAAGTCTGTGACTGGCCTTTTTGTGCCAATGTTTCTACCCTAAACAATCAACGCGTTGAACTATTCTGGAGGATGGATGGGCCTGAAGTCAATGCTTGACATTGACTTCTTTCTTTCTGGGGTGAACACTTTGTCTTTATTTGGGCGGGTCTTGGTTGCTGGTTAGCTGGGAACGGGTTAATGGTCGTTCGTCCTTTTCTTTATCTTTTCATACTCAATTTTTCATTTCATTATATTCGTTTCTGTTTTGTTATGTTGTGTTGTTCAATGCATTCATCATGTCATCATGGGTTCGTCAAATAGATGAGAGGGGTTGTATTATCACCATGTAGCTATATACCATCATCCATATTTGCCATTCTTTGGCAAGTCATTTATAATAATGAAGAAAGAATGCACAGCAGGAAATCATGTGCACGAAATAAAAATAGTGTCCAATCATGTGATAAGGATCGTAAGAAAAGAGGGTGCAGCAGGAAGTCACATGCATGGATAAGGTGTGCAAAGCTGAGTGACTCTGTGACCTCATACATGACTTGTAATTTCTGATCAATAGGTATACCAGTTCCTGTACTGTATTCAAAATACTGTCATCCCCTCAGAATATATCAGTAAAAGCCCTAGAAACAGCTACTTCTATGATATATATCTCATGAAAATTCAAATGCCTATGTGTGGTGTAAACTCACTAGTGCCTGAATTTGGGCTCAAATCACTTAGTGCTGGTGACAAGCACCTCCATTTCATTTAGTACTATAACCTTTCCCATATAACCTTCAAAATCCATGGAGAATTGAGTGAGAAACAAATCAAATACTCTGCCGTACCAAAAATGTCCATTTGGTAATGAATTAATTAATTATTGATAAAATATTTATTAAATACATATGTCCATATTTGTAACAGACAGTGACAAGCAAGAGATCGCCTCAATGCCCGAGGCGATTTTGCTAGTCACTTTCTGCTTATTCAGCAGATGGCAACTTCAACAGCCCCACCATGACCCGCACATGCAATCCGTGAGTTTGATATTTTTTGTTCACCTTTGCCCGGATACCACTGACTGATGTTCACACAGGCCGTGATCGATTCTGGCACCCCGTTTCCAACCGAAATGACGAATCTGTGCGAGGGGAACAGCTGCACATACAATCCATGAGTTGCCCCCCACTTGATTTTTTTTTGTTCACCTTTGCTCGGATACCACTGAGTTAAGCTCACACAGGCCGTGGTCGATTCCGGCACCCTGTTTCCCCCCGAAGCGATGTGTTTGCGCCAGGGGAACGGCCGCACACGCAATGCGTGAGTGGCCCCCCCCCCTTAATTTTTCTTGTGCACCATCGCTCGGATACCACTGAGTTAAGTTCACACAGACCCTCATCAATTCTGGCATCCTGTTTCCAACTGAAAGGATGAGTTTGGGCGAGGGGAACAGCTGTGTACAGAATCATTCTGTCTCTACCCACTTTTTTTTTCCGTTTTTTTTTGTTGCTCCAGCATTGTTGGGAGACCCTTACCTTATGCCTACACTTAATCAATGCTTGCACCTTTGTTTGCACTTGAATGAGCTCTCTCAGCCTTGTTGTATTACTTTAATAGTTGAAATGTTATATTTTTTGCGCAAACAATATTGTTTGGTCACGGTGGTCCATTGCTTTTTGCTTTCTGCTATACCTACTAGCCCAACAATTGTTTTGGGAGTCCCAGACAATCTAAACTGCCTCTGTGCTTGTCCTAGCCTGATTCTTGGTGTTGTACACCAACAATCTTTGCTGTCAAAGCTCTCATAAACGACAAAGTACGTTGCTTTTTTGAAAGCTGGATTTCACTCATCTTGTGTCTTCATCCTACACATCTAGAGCCATCTTGGAGATCTTTGCAAGGGTTTCCTTTCCGTAGCTCCAAATCTCCATTTGGTTCAGTGGTTGTGGAGCTATAACTGTTTTACTATTCAGGTACATTTGGTTGATATTACAGCAACCCCTAATCATAATTTTATCATCCTAGGAATTATTTTGAAGCCCTTGCTTCCCTCTATCCACCTACCACTAAATCAGCAGAATCCAACCGCTGGTTCACAAGGTATTTGACTTTTTCTATCCTCACACTCCTATCTCTTTGTCTCAGAGTATACTCATCAAAATCTCTTGATTTTGTAGGCAATTTGGGACCTCTTGGCAACTTCTTTCTGCTGGTATCTTGGCCTTTCCAAGAGACCACTCTGGTCCTGTGACAAGTCACTTTTTCATTGGCTTTTTCACTTGCGCTTGGCTTTTCGTCTCCGATTGATCTGGTACTTCTGGGACTAGTTCTGGACTCGCGTATTATCACTCTCATCAGTTCTTGCTGTGGCTGTAGTGCTGCACATTGGTTTATTAAAAGGAGACTAGAGCAAGGTGAATTACAGAGAAGTGCTACCTCCCTGGGCTCTCTCTACGAGTGTTACCCCAGTTGCTTGTGATCTAACCAATCACTGCACCGCTCTCTGTAATACAGTGTGTAGGGAGATTGGGCTGGCGGGTTTACAGTTGCCTCCCCTTCCAATTTAGAAGATTCTCTATTATCAACTACCACTGTTGACACCGATTTCGTCTCTTTGAGAATATACTGGTAGTGTGTACTAGATCCACAGAGAACTGATTTTCAACCTCGCATCTATCCCAAACTCCCCACTGTCCTTTGACGTACTCATGGATCTCTCTGACTTGATTAATGTGGAAATGTGTGAACAAAATGCTCCGGTGAGTTCTGAGTACTCATTTTAATTTGAGTTGCTTGCTCAAGATTCTCATAGGATGATGGCAACCAGTTTGATACTCCTATGGGGTCAAATACCGATCAGATGGACTTGGATGTCGCAGTTGTCAACAGAAATCAGGACAATCTATCATGTTCGTTTCTATAACATTATATTTTCTTGCTTTTGTTTAATTCTCCTTCAATAGGCCACAATAATCCTGAATCAGACAATCCAGTTCTCTTTGGTATCGGGGATGTATATAGCATATCTCCTCTGGATCCTTATACAACAGAACCGCCCTACGACTTGTTTTGGTGTGAAGATCAGATATCCAGGACACCTGTATCGTCACCAGCTGTATTGGTTCCACCTCCCCCCACAAATCCTCCCGAGGGATCTGGATTTGTCTATCCTAATGCGCCATCTTATACATTGGTTCAAGATAACCGTTATCAAAGGGGATACACATATGTAGCCAATTTCGACGCGGCTAAGAAAAGCATGGTTCTGGAAACACTGCTCCATACCATTACCCCTCCAAACATAGGTCCTAGTTTGGTTGATGGGAAACTTGTACACGTTCCAGTTCCTGGCATGATCCTGATGCCTGTTGGCATACCATTCGTTAATCGTATCAATGGCTCCGACAAACATATCATCACCGTTGCCTGCATTCAAACCGTTTCCTCTATGCAACAGTATGCGTGCGGCCCAGAAGTCAGCAGACTCGCTGATGAAGTACTGGAAATAGCCTTTGGAAAACCACCTGTTATTGGCCAGCCTGCTGTTCCTGCCATATACGACCTGGACTTAAGCACAATGACAGGTCCACAACAGACATTGGCGATCCTCGTAATGGTTCCTCCAGTTTGGCCACAACCAAGATTGAGGGTGATGGACGTGGCGTAATTGCACCTGCTGTTCAAGTTCAACATCCACAGATATCCCGCCTTCTTCACATCTGTTATCAGTTGTTTCGACACATCATGCCAACTTGCATCTCCAAGCTGGAGTGGGATATGTTTGAGTGGATCTTTTGGGATAACAATGTGCCTGGATTTGGTGGTCCTTTACCAAACAACACTGGTCTGCAAGTCAATGTATCATCTGATATCGGTGATCTGGCTTCCATGATTGGTCAGTTCCAGGGGAGATTGCACACCGATCGCAATGATTTTCATCCGGCATTTACTCTTTTTATTCTGGCTATACGCTTACCTCCAGGTACATGTTCTTGTCATATTTCTTTTCTAAATGCATTTATTAACAATCACAATAGGCAGTGATTCTGGTCCCTTCTTCTTCCCAAGGCCTGCTTTATACTTCAGGGCAATAAATGTTGCCGTGTTTTTTTCAGTGTTCAAGGGACAGGATCTTCATGGTGGTGAGAAGCCAACTGTAAATCCAGATCCAGTTGTGGAAAAGGAGTGGCTGGCGCAGACTGGGCTTGGTCAGCGTGCGGATTTGGTCGTCATGCAAAATTGGGTCGGCATGGTTGTATATCCTAATCATGCTGCATTTACACGGATTACCCCATTTCTCGTTACCCCAGTCACAGGCTTCGGAAACATGGGATCTCAGTCACATTTCAGCCCTGGATACCCTACCTTTGCTAGTGATGGCCTACAAATCTTTGGAGATATCGCAACACACAAGAATTTCCTTGCACGTGACCTTGTGTGTAACTCCTGGAATAGCGCCATTCTTGCTGGCATAGATTCCCCTGTGCATCCTTCTGTTATGCTGTCCAGCATGACTTATACCGATGAGAATGGGGAGATTTGTAGGATGGCACCTCTTCCATACGATCCGGTCAAAGACAGGTCTTTTGTGCGACGAATGAGAGGATACTACTCGTGGTATGTGCAGAAGATATGTGATCCACATCATATTCCTATTACGAAGACAGCATATGGAAATACCCAGCAGCATTTGCGAGAATCATACAAGAATTCATTGGAATCCTCTCGCCCACGACTTGCACCTCTCAATGTCCGACTCCCCATCAAGCCACGACTTGCAGTTACTCCAGATCAGGATTCAGACGCTGCTCATTCTACTCTCTCAACACCTTTGTCATCCCCCCCAGCATCGGTGATAGATATCAATTCTGAAGAGCCTATTGCAGCTGTTGCTGCTAATGTCAGACAGTCAGGATCAAAGCGAAAGGCTCTTTCTCCTGTGACCGAACAGTTGGATGACTCCCATCTTCCTGAAGCAGATGACACTGTAGAGATTGAGAATGATGATGGCTCAGAGTATGAGATTGAATCTATCCAGGAGGTTGCAATAATTGATGTAAGTATCGTCTGGATTCTTTCACTTACTCATTACTATTTCCTTTTGTAACTGAAACTCTTTGTTTAGGGGATTCCCCAATGGCGTCTAAGATTCAAGGGATACGGACCATCTGAGGACTTGTGGTATGAGCATAAGGGAATTGCGTATGTGTTTCTTTTATTCCATACCAATATCTTTGTAATCTTTTGGATTTAGAAAATCTGCTCCCTGCCTTCTCAAGGAGTTTCATAGGAATCCCCAGAACAATGTTCGTCCCTTACATGAACTGGTGTCATCAGCTGGGTCCGATGATGATAGCGACACTTCGGATGAGGATTGGGTTGACAACCAAGACCCAAAGCCAAAGAATACATCTTCTGCACGCCCTCAACCCGACATCATAACTGACCCACCCACAAAGCAACCAAGTTCCTCTGTAACTACAGGCATGCTTGTTATGCCTGTGGTTTCACAGTTTCTCAGTCCTGTGCCTGATACGTCCTTCAAGATGCTCGATATACTTCTTGATGTGGCCTAGTGTTGGGGAAGTTCGGTCTCAGACCGACCCAAACCTGGTTTAGACCGAACTGAAACCACCGGTTTTGGTTTTGGTTTGGGAAATTTCGGCTGAGACCGGTTCGAACCGTTCAGTCTCCGGTTTGGAGATTTGGCCGAGGGCCGAAATGGTTTCAAACTCAGTTTGAACCGCAAACCGACAGTCCAAAGTCGGCTACATGGCTGACTTCGAAAGTCACCCAAAGTCCACCAACAACATCCCCGATATATGCCAAACGAAGACGATGGAGCACCCGAGGTCGACAAAACGGGCGGCGGGGTACTCCCTGCCGCCCCGTATGTTTTTTATTTTTATTTATTTGAACTTAACTAACGCATTTACAAATTACAGGTTGATGCACCACGGCCACCACAACCACAACCACCACCACCACCACCACCACGACAACGACCACGACAACGGCAACAACAACGGTGACGGTTACAACCACCGTCAACGCCACGCCGGACGCGCCCACAGCAACGCCCACGGCCCACCCCCAGCGCCACGCCAAACGCGTTCAAAACGCACGCCAAACGTACGTGAATGGGGTGGAGTCAACAAGGTGGAAGAGCAGCAGGGGTGGTGCATCCACCCCGCTCCTTCATGGTATGTACCTTTATCCATTTTTTCACTGATTTATTCGTCCATTATAGAACGCGGCACCGTACCACCACCACCACACAACACTAACACCACCAAGGAAGGCCAACGTGGGGTCAACCCGGCCGTCGTCGTGTGTACAACGCGTATGACGCGTCCGGACACCCTCGCGAAGAGGCTCCTATGCCACCACCACCACGCGTCTGCCAACCAAAGCGGCCCAGCCATCGTCGCGTGCACAACGCGTATGACGCATGGGGCACCACCACCACCACCACCACCACCACCACCATCACGCATCCACCGAAAACGGCCAACGCGGTCAACCCACATTGCATGTACAATGCGTGTGACGCGTCGGGACACCCATGGAGAAGCCTGCGTGCGGCTCAATGCCGGCGCAGGGTGTGCCAGCACCCCAGCACCCCAATCTCACCTCGCAAACAGGCTGGCCACGTCAATTGACATGCGCAGCACTGTTGCGAGGTCAGAATGGTGCAGGGGCACTGAGCACTAGCGGTCCACGGTTCAGACCGCGTTTGGACCCAAACCGAACCGATGCAAACCGTTTGCATCGGTTTCGGTCTGGTTTGGGGACTTTGGGTGGAAAACCGGACCATTCGGTTTCTGGTTTGGGCAAAAAGGCCCCAAACCGGACCAAACCGAACTTCCCCAACACTAATGTGGCCAGACTCCAAGAGGAAGCTATTGCGCTGGATGCTGGTCGGAACCTTGTTGGCAAGCCTATGGATTCCGATACCATTGTCAAGCTTCTTCGTGATCGTCTTGACCTTGACAATCAGGTCACAGCATTTATGGAACTTGCACCAGAATCAAAGTACACCAACGTATCACCAAATGATGAAGCCACCCTAATTTTGGAACAGATCGTTGGCTCAGTTGATATTCTCCCTGCCCTGATGGTGGAATCTGAAAAACTGCATTTTCTCCAAAGAGCTATCCAGTGGCAGATGTGTCGTTCCTACTTGGTGTTCTTTCAGTGGTATGAAGAAAGTGGCCCACATCTGGCGCAACAGGTGGCTAACAGTCATCGAGAACACACAATTAATGCTACTTTCCCATCATTTGCAAACTGCGTCAACCATGTCGTACAATATGTCACATGTGTTTGTACTCGACAACAAAGTATTGTTAGTCATGGAACCAAATGATGCAAGACCTCAGCAAAGACAACCAATTTACCGACTCCTCATCTCGAGTTCAATGACGATTTCACAAGACTTTCACTCATACCCTCCCATTTTGTTGACAATTGCATCAAGTCCAGTTCTTCTGCCGTCACACCTCTGCCAATTGTGAATCGGACCATCAACAATGGTGATGCAGCACTTTATGCCATTGTTTCAGAAGTCCTCTTTGCGCTGTGGTGTGATGCACTTATCATCCCCTCACTTGATACAGCGGATAACCTGTTCAACACCTCTCGACGTTGTAAAATTCCTAACGACTCAAAGACAACTCGGAACAAGAATGTAGTTGACCGCTCAATTGTTCGAGGTGGGATTGTTATGGCATTAGTTGATATTGTTGGAGAGGGCATACTGGCATCCGATGGCATCCGCAATTTCCTATCCAGTCCAGCCAGGATGTTTACCAAAAACCTGCAGAAGGATGACGCATTCGCCAGTAAACTCATTCGGGATTACGCAAGTACTATGGAACCTCTCATTACTCATGTTGAGGATTTGCTGGCCGCTAAACCAAAGATAGCAGATTGGTGATTACATTGGAAAGTTGGTTAGTGGTGCTCTGGTGGATCTCGGTGATAGGAGTCTTTCTGCTCTGCCAGGTGGGGCGTCCAAGGGATCGAGATCCAAGAAGAAATGCATTCCACAGTCCCCACTCAAGCCTGCTCTTCCCATCAAGAAATTGGAGGACATATTGACAGATTCCAAGGCGCCACATTTTGGTGCTCTTGCTTTAATCTGCCGTGAAGCTTTATCTTTGGATCATGGAAAGGGCATTCAAGACCTCCATCTCAATCGCATTCTCTTAGGCCAAACGAAGCCAAAGTACCAACGGACACATACACTTAGTCAGACTTACCCATTCCGTCATGCCAGCCCATATGTGATTCTGTTTGCAAAACACTTGCCAGCCAGGCAACTCACCGGATGACTAGGTTTGGCCAATGCATTGGTGTTTATGGTTAGTTCTCAATGTGAGGACACCGTCAAGTTTCTGAACAGCATCACATTCTGGTCCGATTCACTGGAGGAATGTATAGAGACTTTTGATCAAATTGTCAGGAAAAACTCGCATTTCTACACCGATCTACGCTATAATCCCATATCACCATCTTCATCCAAGACCAAGACGAGTAAAGTAGGCGATACAAAGAAGAAAACCGGCTTTTGTGCCCTGAACAGACGCGAGCAGGCAGCCTTAGGGTATATTCATTTTGACTCACCAACCATATGGGGTCAGCCTTCCAGTCAGCTCAGTCTATTCTCAAAAATCCCCCATTGAGATCCTCTGGTGAATCGTTTTACTGAACTCTTCAGTGATGATTTTCAGACCAGGTGGACGAACTTTCTTGGACCGCTTTTCAACCAAGACCCTGCTTCCTTCACAGGAAATAAACCAACATGGAATGATATGCATCAGTTTATTTGCAAGCTCAGTGTAGCTGGCTTAGGATCAACAACACAATCCTCCCTTACTGCGTTTCAACTCACAAATAATCTCACACTAGCACGCCTCTGCACGCCTCCTCTTGTAGAAGACGTAACAGCCTGGATATGGAAGATGAAGAAGGCTGGTGCTTATCGCGGTCTACAGGAACTAGGATTCGATGTCACATCTCTCCACAGGACCCACACATCATTCAAATGTGTGTTCAAACACTTTGATGATAACCTGTCGCAGCGTGATCGGTCTTCAATGGGATTTGACATTGGTTGTGGTGTCATTTTTGTGGAGCATATACTGTGCAAAGTTGTTCGCTGGGATAAGCGCTTGGTGTACAATTGTGGTCAGGGTGCCAGTCTGGTTGGGCTTGGAGATGTAGTGGCTGGTAAGGTAACATGGGCAAAGGGTGCTAATCATGATGATGCATCCCTTTACCCAATTCCTCTCAAAATGAGTCAGGATCATCTGACAGAGCTTTTGGTTGATGGTAAGATATCTCTTATATATTTGTTATTGGTTCTCATATCACCTCTTCAGCTTCTTAGTTCCATTGCCCTAAATTCTGAATACGTCACTTGAACTTTTGACTTGGTTGTAACATTAATGTATCTTACTGTACTTGTATGTGGTGCGGTCCCATGATTTATATCGAGTTTCACATGTTTTGTTATGCATGTATTTTGTGCTACTACTACTCAATTTGTCTGTTGGTGATTAAACCGAAGATTTTATATGATTGAGTCTTTGATTAAACAGTGTTAAATATCTGAAATGTCTCATACTACGTCTCTTGTTCATCCTCAGAAAAGTCCGCATTCCTCTTTAATGTCTTTAAAACTTTGGGCTTCTGAAACAATGCTTGTGCTTGTGCAAGCGCAGCTTTCTGATAAGACATTAACAATTGGGATAACAACGGACAATGAAATTTGATTTCCAACCTTTGTGAATGTATTGTCAATCAAGGCAAGCGATCGAAGCACAATCACAAGTCTAAAATCTTTGCTGACATTGTTTTTATCACCACTGGCAAGAGGGACTACCAAGAATGAAAGTCGTGCTTCCACAATATCTCCGACAGAAATATTGGTTGGATTCATGTGGGTATATCTAAGGTAGAGTATTTGGCATGGGAAATTTCATATAACTGTAAACCTTACCGGAAGCCACCATCATCCTTTGTCGCCCGTTGAAAATAGCCAACTTCATTATCCACAGTATGGCGATACTTGGAATCTACGGATGCCAGAATTCCATCAGGATCAACAAGGTTGTTGAAAGGTACAACTTCAGCAGATGCCGCAATTGCACCAGTACTGAAATATCGGTTGCCAGCTCCTACAACAATCCATTCCTCAAACATATCAGGCATCCAGTCTTTTAACGTGTCCAAACGCATATGCTTGGCAAAGGTAGAACAAATTACTGATATACCCTCCAAAGCCGCCTTGTACTTGTGGGTATCCAAACCAGTCAATTGTATTGCCTGCCTAATACGCATTGGATTCCTGAAATTTGAGTAAGTTCTTCATTCACGTCATTGTGCTGAAAATACCTGGGTAGCTTGAGAACTGGTGGTAGTTCACAGTGAGTGAGGATGCCTGTCAGACGTAATACTACTTCTTCAGGTCCTTCTCCCAGTCCCCCCTTTACAAGTTGGTACTGATGACAGTCTTTCTTATAGCAGACTTGCAGTGAATCAAGAAGGCCATCAGCCTGTATGCAGCTAAGTTTTTGCTGTGTCGCAAAGATATTCAGGCTCTTACTTTAGTCAATGTGCAGAGATAGCTAGCTTGCTTGGAACCGTTATACTGTATGGAGGCTTCAAGTTCCAGTTTTTCACCTGTAATTATATGATTGAATCAAGCTATGGCAGAATAAAATTCTTCTACTCACCAGCAGCTACCAGCTCATAAAACTTATTCATAGATTGCTATGGGAGGGAGGTACTTGCGTATACAGACTATATATGCAGATTTTTGCATGTTGGATTATATTCATATTGGTAAGTCTTGTAACAAATAGCATTGGTTAGGTCTCTGGCTGTTCTCCTCTAATATATACTTTAACCAGATAAAATCGCCTCATTAATGTGCAATCTGTATTTGTCGCACTACACATCAACATTCTGTACAGTTAACAATTTGTTGAGCACATGTCTTGTAGAATGTGCTGGAAAGACGATTACATTTCTGGTACACGTGATACATGTGTATCATTATTTGTAAAAAGAGGTTATTGAAAACATACTTGTCCTTGTATTTTACTGTATCATGTCATCCATGTCCCGTCGTGCTGCAACAAAGCAGCAACCCTCGTCTGCAGACATGATGGACCTTGATTGCGCATCACAGCCTCCCATTACCCAGATCCAGGCACAGGCGAGCGAACCTCTCCTCCCTTACGTGCCTCAGGAGCTATTCAATGTGTCATCCCAGACCCAAACCCAGGCGAACGAACCTCTCCTGCCTCAAATTCAGGGCTCCGCGTCTTCACACGCCCAGGAACAGCGGTCAATGCAGCAACCCTCGTCTGCAGACATGATGGACCTCGAGTGCGCATCACAGCCTCCCATTAAGCGTAAACGCGGGCCCGATCATGAGAATCACTACACCGCTTGTCCCGACTCAAGAGCATCGGTCGAGGCAGCTGTCAAAGACAACCTTGTTTCCCTCGTGAACGAGCATGTTGCATCCATTATCAATGGTGCTTTACAGAAGACCATTGGTCACCTTGTGCAAAACGATATCCAACCCCTCAAAGTTGCCATGGACAAGCTCCAGGTTGAGGTTTCGTCCTACAAGCAATCCACACCACCATCCACCTCAGAGTGGTGGGACTTGCTCAAGGTGACCGTTGATCAATCGATAACCCTCATTCAGCCTGCTGTTAAAGAAGCAATCGCGTCGTCACTCTCGTCAACTGCTGGAACTTCCCACCACAAGTCGGATTCAAAAATGCTTGACAACGAATCGACCAGTAACAGTGATGAAAGCGAAGCGGAATTATTGCTAAGGAAGAGCAGGTTGTCTGCGCGTGGAAAACATGGCTGCCGGGGTAAAAATGAAAACTTGTTGCATGTACGTTGTGCAAAGCTGCCTATCTGGTCAAATTATTGACCTGTCTCGTGAAGAGCAAGCTGCGCGATTATCTTCGAGATAAGAAGGTTCTACCGGGGCGAAAGGCTGGTATTCCTGAGTCTCCATCCGAAGCAGAAGTCAAACTGTTCGAGGAAGATGGCGAAGGTGGACCGGACGCGTCCAAGCCTCTTCGATTAGACTGGCGTCAATCACTCAAACTCGCAAAGTGGAATCAAGAAGCGATAGGACTGCTTGTTATTGGCTTTCTGAAAGAGGTCAAGGATGGCAAATATCCGAATCTTCAGTATCATGCTGATACGATGGAGATTGAGCACATGCGAGGTTTTTGCCTCAGAAAACTCAGTCGTACGTACCGCGAAGCCAAACGGTTGTCCAGAGAGCAAATGATGAATGAAGCGGAGCTCACGAAAGCCCAAAATGATAAGTGCCAGGCCGACGTACAACAGAAGCAAAGGGATAGGATGATCTCTCGCAGAAAAGGAGTAAGCTCACCAAATATCGGATGACAGCCATCTGACACCTGTCTTCTAGCTTTATGATCGGCGGAAACGTACTGTCCTCAAACAGAAGGGAACCGATCATCCTGCATGGGTCGAAATCCGACAAATTTTACAAAAACTCGACGTTCATGGAATGAGCGGTGACGAAACCGATTCCCCATCGCAATCGCGAAACAAGACTCTACGTCGGATTGCATTGCCTTGGATTAATCCCGCCATCACCACCCTCTTTGAAGCCGTTGACACATACGAAAAGGTGGTCGCTGACGAATGCTTGATGTCTGCCGCCGGCAATAAACCAATTCCTTGAATATACATTGCCACTAAGACCGACCACAACAACCCACCAGTTCGAAAATTACCTCGCAACTGGTACAACGATGATTGGTATAAAACACGTACAATAGCATATCGTTCATTTCTGGAGGCGTCTTCAGCTGTGCCTATTCCTTGTTTGGTAAGCATTTGCGATTCTGATGTGGTTTTTCAATGCTCATCGTCACAAAGATAAAATATAACCCTTAGTGACTCGCTCGGGCGGTCACGCAAAGTTGGAAACAAAATGTATAGGTAGATCTGTAATTGACACATTTCCTAAAACTTTTCTTGAAACGTGAGCTCGGTCAGAGTCTCCTCGGTTGATGACGCTAACCGTCAGTGGCGTGAGTCATTATTGTGTTCGACTTCACATCCTGACGGCCCACTCAGCGGGGTACTGATGAGATGAGAGGGGCCAGTCATCGGCCCGCCGCATCTGTCCGGTGTACAGTTTCTAAATCAGAACTTACATATGACTGTTGGACAGATTCGGAAACAAATATAAAATCTGTACTAAACTCGGTGTGAGAAGCAAAGTTTAGCCCTGTACAATAGGACCAATTTAAAATTTTTGAGAACATCTGTATATGCGACAGACTTAAAATGGATAGTTAAATCGGACCATGTGACAGATGATTCTTCACATTTAATCTCTGCATCTAAATCTGGACAGGTACCCGATTGCAACACAGATTTACAATATGAATCACAATAAGATTTATAATTTGGCAGTCCAATCGGTACAGGATACAGATGTTGACACAAATGCCAAATCTGTCACAACATCTGTGCCATTCACAGATCTGTTGGTTTATTTTATATATTACCTAACATCGGTCACAAATCTTTCACCCATTCAGATGGTGCTGTGTCTCTGGTGATTCTGATAAGAATTGAAGTCAGTATGAATATTTTGAATATAATTTGAAGGTAATGTGTCTTTTCTGAGGCAACCCATATTTGGATGCTTATGTAAGCTTGTCCACACATGACTAGGACCACATGTTACTTTTCAGTATAGCAACTAGAATCATATCTTTTGCCCAAAAAAAAAGTCCCCTACATACGATCAACTTCATTAATTAATTAATCAATCAATTAATCAATTAATTAATTAATTAATTACGAACCCTCACTGAACCAGGTCTGATAAAGAACGAGTCTTTTAATAAATTAAAAGAACTCGTAACTTCAATCAAAAACATCATTTGGTTCCAAATTTCATTGGTGGTTCACTTCCCAGACGTGACAGAGGAGATAGAGAATATTATTGTACAACCATGTTAACTTTGTTCAAACCATGGAGATCTGATCATGACCTGAAGTTAGGTGACCAATCTTGGGATGAAGCATTTGATGCTCATGAATTTACAAAAAGACAAATACAAATAATGGACCATTTTAATTTGAGATATGAATGCAATGATGCCAGAGATGACTTTTCAGCACAACTCAAAAAGGGTGAAATGTTACCAGATGGCACATGCCCACAGTTTATTACTGGAGACATGATATCACATCTCGATGATGACTACAGTCAAAATGGTGAAGACATAGATTATGCAGCAGATACTCAAGATGGTCAAGATGGAGAATATCATCTAAACAAATACACTGACCTTGGAAGTCATGGCAGATTGATCAAAGCACAAATGGAATCTACAGAAAATGTTGTTAGAAATGTGGGTTGGTTAGATGACTGTCCAGAAGGCAGTGTAGCAGTGAACATAAATCCACTTGATGTGGAAGTGCATAAGTCAGCATCTCAATGGAAATCTGCAGTTCAAGACAAAAGACAACAAATTCTTGAAGAATGTAACCAGAATATTCCTTCAAAGTCACATAAACATGGCAAACAATATTCAGACCCCAATGAAAATAATGTGATGGTTGTTGACCAATCATACTTTATGCACAATTTCAAGGCAGAGAATGCACACAGACAGCTGTTGATTGACACTACTGTTCAACAATTCCACTTGAATACAGAACAAGATAGGGCATTCAGAATTATTGCAAAACATGCTTCATCTTGTAGTGAACAACTAAAAATGCATATTGGAGGCATGGCTGGTACTGGAAAATCACAAGTGATCAAAGCTGTTGTTGATTTTTTTAAAGCCGCAAATGAGTCTTACAAATTTGTTATCCTTGGTCCAACTGGAACATCGGCTGCATTACAGAATGGTTCCACATATCATTACTTCTTAGGCATCAATCCAAACTCGTCTGGCAAAAATGAAGCCACCAACATTGCTCAGCTCAAGGCCAGATTAAAAGGAGTTGACTACATATTCATTGATGAGGTTTCAATGATATCTTGCCATGACTTGTATAAAATCAGTGCCAAACATGCTAAAGACCTGATCAACCTAATGTTGCCTCTAAGAATTTCAGAAATGTCCCAATCATCTGCGGCATTCACTCTCAAAAGGATCAGATCAATTTGCTTGGCTGTGAAAGATTTGCAAAAGACACAAACCAGAAATTAATCAACTTTTATTCTATTGATAGATGGGGAAAGGAAAAGGATGCATCTATAAGAAATAAATCAAAAGGCAAATCAAAAGCACTTCATGAATCTGGTGAGATAGACTTTGATACTCAAAGAGAAATATGGAAGGTGCACCATGGTGGAACAGAAAACTTTGCTGGTAAATTATCCTTGTGTGTTGGAATGCCACTCATGCTTAGAAACAATGATGCAACTGAACTTTGCATCACCAAGGGACAAGAAGGATTTGTTGTTGGTTGGCAGTCATCAAAAGCTGATCATGGAAAGCGTGTACTGGACACAGTGTTCGTTGAGCTTCTGAATCCACCAAAGCTTGTGCAGATTCCTTCACTGCCAGACAATGTTGTTCCGATTGTGAAAAACACCAAGACAGTTCAGTGTGTATTTCCAAGTGATTTAAAAGAAAGGATAGAAAGACAACAGGTTTGGGTTTTGCCAAACTTTGCAATGACTGCACATGCCGCTCAAGGCAAGACAAGACCATACAATGTTGTGCATCTAAACAGCTGCTTTTCACACATGGCATATTATTCATCATTGTCAAGAAGTGCTACTGCAGCTGGCACTGTAATAATACAAGGATTTGACAATAGAATGATCACAAGAGGATGCTCTGGATATCTTAGACAAGAGTTTAGGGAACAAGAACTGCTTGATGACATCACTAGAATGAGATATGAAGGCACATTGCCAGAACATATTGTACAAGATGTCCGGTCATCAATGATTCAAAAGTTTCAACAATGGAAAGGCACTGGATATGTTCCATCTAAAACTGATGCAGCTTTGAAGTGGTCAGAAAGTGATCCCCTGGTGATTGCTCCTGTGGAAGTCAGTCCATGGCACATCATTGAGAAGAACAAAAATAAGCAAGCAACAATGTCAATTTTTACTCCTTTTATCCCTGCAAAAGGATCTGTTCCACTTTTGTCGAGGAAGCATTTGATTGAAACTTGTGAACTGCCAGCAGCTAAAAGACAACGAACAGATATGTCAGCTTCCCCTGCGGGTTTGCTGTGGGATGAAAACAATTACAGTTGTGCATATGATTCTATCCTGGTTATATTGTTTGATCTCTGGAAGGAAAATCATACAGTATGGTCTAAAGTATTTCATGATATGAATGATTATCTGGCTACTTTATCTGATGGCTTCTCAGATATACTTGTTTAGTAGGCCAGTACTGCGCATGGCATGAACGAGTTCTTTTTTTCCCCTCCTCACTTTCATCATAGCAACCTCTCACCATAGCAACATAAAAATGGAAGAAAAAACCTGCATAGCATGTCTCAACTTCCTCTCCCACTGTCATGTCTTCTTTACTTCATCATTATGCAATACTCTCAGCCAAAAAAGAGAGCAACACAATACATCAACTGTCAAATACAACTGTCTTTAAACAGTATGATAACAATTGACTTACATTTGCTGAACCCCACTTCTCCATAACCTTGCTGCACAACAGATGATAGATAACATGAAGACAGCTGTGCTTGAGTGGGCCAATGTTGGCATGAACAAAGTCTTGTTTCTGTCATTGGATTTTTATTTGTCTGATTATTACGAACATCGATGAGTGATTGTGCTTGAAATATATAATTAGCATATAATATATACAGCGATATCACATTGAATTATATGTTTTAAGTAAGAATATCATTATATCATCTGAGTTACACTGATTTTTGCTTATACGGCTAATATTTCTATATATAGTAACAATGGTCACATGTGACTATGACTCCTGTGATCACCTTAAAATTTAGCATATATGGTGTAAAATTGCCTTATATGGTTAGACTGGTCACATGTGACTATCACCATTATGATCAGCAAAAAATTTGCTATATAATATCAAAAATTGCCTTATATGGTTAGATTGGTCACATGTCACTGTCACACCCAACCCGAAATGATAATATTAGTCAGCAGTTCGATTTTCAGCTGATTCTGATAAGAATTGAGACCAGTACAAATATTTTGAATATAATTGGAAGGTAATTTGTCTTTTTTGCAACAACCTATATTTGGATGCTTATGTAAGCTTGTCCACACATGGCCCCAACTGTATCTGATTTTCCAGTATCAGAAGTAGAATCATATCTCTTGCCCAAAAAAATTTTCTCTATAGGCAATGCACGAACATTAATTAATTAATTAATTACGAACCCTCACTGAACCATGTCTCATAAAGAACGAGTCTTTTAATAAATTAAAAGAACTTGTAAAAAAGAGTCTTGCTCAATGTTATTTATGAGATGGCAGTGAATTATGAGTTCTTCCATTTACACCGGGCAAAAATACCTTTTTGTATTCTACAAATACGTTGAAAATAAATTACACAGTTCAAACTTTGAAAGTCTACAAATAAGTAGCCTTATGGAGTACCGAGATTACCATATGGAGTACCGGGCTTACTCCATAAGGTTACTTATTTGTATACTTTCAAAGTTTGAATTGTGTAATTTATTTTCAACATATTTGTAGAATACAAAAGGTATTTTTGCCCGCTGTGTATATATGGAAGACTCGTTCTTATGAGTCCAGGATATATGGCAGTTCATCAGTAATTAATTAATTAATGTTTAAAATCAACCATAGACCCAAATTCTGCATTTGCAACCCTTTTTTTTCGAAAAAATTCATGAATAAACTAGATCTTCTGAATTTTGTCCTCAAATATTTTCAGGAGTATAGGATTTATCTTGAGGTCATAAAAAATCACAACCTGCTCAAATGTATGAGAAAAAAAATTTGTATGACGCGGAATTTGATCGAAAAAGGATGTTGTCACACTGAGTCACAGGACTCTCACACGGATACCCCCGACCCTCAAGACCGACTGACCTGGGGATTTCGACCATGCTCGACATGAATCAAGACCAGGATTTTGTTGGACCTCCCTTGAGACTTGTCCATGGTTTGCCTCCATTTTTTTTAAGGCCCAGAAAATGAGTGCCTCGCCACCAACACTGACCCACCTCCACCTTTTTATCATCCAGGATACACCCTACCCCCGGAGCACAGAATGCAAAACGGAGTGATCAGCAGTTTGGGGGGACCCATTTGAATGTGAGTATTGCCCCAAATGTGCTACGACGTATCACAATGAGTCATACTGACCCCCCTCCTTCTCATACCCCCCTCGATTCCAAATCATTTCTCCTTGACAAAAATCATGAATAAACTAGATTTTGTGGAGTATGTCCTCAAATATTTCCATAACTAAATAATTTATGAGGTCACAAACTGCTCAGGCGGATGAGAAAAAAAATTTGTATAACCCAGATTTCATTGACAAAACTTGAATTAAACGTATATGAAAAACTCATGAAAATTAAATAACAATGAGCTGCAAATTTTAGTCCACATTGGAGGCGTCGTCAGCCTCATCCTCATCATCAGTAAATGCTACACCTCTTTTCCGAATTTTCAAAGATACTTTGACTGGAAGACGCTGTGTTTTCAAGAGTGCCTTTGAAGCCTCCTTGATAAAACAAGTTATAACAAGATACTACAACAAGAGTAGTCCACACACCCCTGCAAATTTGTTCTCAATGAGAGCCATCGACTCAAGTACCAAACCAAGCCTGAAAGACTTATTTTCCTTGGTTGAAAATGCGTGAAATGAGAGTCGAAGATCCACTACCACACCAGGAACAAAGCTGGTCGGTGTAGTATGTTTGTACCTACATATTTCTGGTGAATTAGGCATTGCAGAGAATGTTGGCTACTCACTTGTATTTTTTTTTGGCATTCACAAGCCTGGAAAAATATCCGATGTCATCGGCAGTGGTGTGAAAGTATCGACTTTGATCCACAGATGCCAAAACACCATGGGGATCAATGAGAGGACCAAAGGGAACAATGTCAGAGTGAATAGCAAGTTTCGCACTTGTAAAGTATCTTTTGTGCGCTTCAACCATCATATATCCAGAAAATGTACCAGGCGTCCAAGGCTGGAGTTTGAAGGGACTGAGACCCTTGGCAAACATGGAGTGGATGGTCTGGATATTGTCCAGAGCCAAGTTGAATTGAGGTGAATTAAGCCCTGTCAAAGTGACATGCTGTCACAGAAATTTGATCCTGGCTTCGGAACTATCAACCACTTGAAAGTCAGGTCTTAAGGATTTTGATATTGCTGGCTAGCACTCACCTTGGAAGTCGGCTGAGTGGGGGTAAGTCACACTCAGCGATGATTCCAGTAAGACGAAGTATGATTTCCTCCATCTCTTTTCCATCTAACTCCTGTATGAGTTCGTAATGTCCCATGGCTTGATTATACTGGATCTTGGCTTGCAAGTGTAAGCCATTCTCCTAGTACATTGTTCAAAATTTCATAAGCCATATGGGGCAGAACACATGCCTTATTAAATGCACTCAAATACCTCTGATGGTGCTTGCCTTCATATGCTGAGGTTGAGAAAGACTCCACGGATTCAACTGTCATTGAAGAATTTACAAGTCAACCAACGTAGCTGAGAACAAAGACTCTCTCTCACCAGCTGCTTTGTAGTTGTAAAATTGATTCATGATGGTTGAATTCAGCCGGAACACCAAAGACTACTTCAACATGGTAAACTAAATCATGTGCTTCAGGCTGCCTATCTGTAATGGAAATTCCTGGAATTTTAAACTATATTTAGATATGCTGAACTTCTGTGGCATCACGTAAAGAAGGGTTTTTTTTTGGGGTGCTTTCTGAAAGACATGTTGAGGTACCTATCGGTGGAACTTTGTGATGCACGTAATTGGTAGCCTTGTCAATGACTCCTTGCATAAATAAAAATCACTCTGTATCATATTGGACACTTTATCTTGAATCCGATGAATTGGATCCTGTTATGAGGCACAACACCCATTGTACCCGATGATCTTTCCTAGTCAGCATCGGCGGTGTTTTTTTTTATTATCAATGAGGTACTGCCTGTTGAACAAGAAATAATTTGTACTTATAAAGAAAGGCATCAGCAGGCTATGCAGAGGCACCACACGAGAGGAACGGATGAAAAATTCTTTTTTAAAATATATCAGAAAGCTGTTGAACAAGGATGTATCTTTATAAGTACAAATTAATTAATTTCTGTGTTCCTTCATATTTTTTCAGTGTGGAAATGTAGAGGCCTAGTTCTGTACGATATGCACGTCCACCGGCTATGCTCACCTATTTCTGATGGAAATACCTTGAATTCTAACTATATTTAGGTAGGCTGAGCTGTTGAACGGTTCGGGCTGTTCGGTTGCAAGGGAGAAAGGGGAGGGAATTTTCTCTAGAATATATCAGATTTTTGTGCCTGTTTCATTTAGCTACAGTTTCGTATCGGAGTCCTGTTTTGTTGGAAAGGGCTCAGAGCTGTGTTGAGAGAGACAGGGCATGGAATTCTCTCTAGAATATATCAGAAGAACATTTCGTGCCTATTTCATTCAGCTATTATTTATTTAGTCTTAGAGTCCTTGGACAGGGTTCTTCGTCACACTCATCGTTGTCATCTCTCATCCACATGCCTCCTAGAAAGCTTTCCAGCACTGGGTCCTCTCCGGCTACACCGTAACATTCTTTTATCTTCTGCTGCAATACTTTACTTACCACCATCTTGGATTAGCAGGCAAAGCAGCAAGCGTGGTTACAAAGGCAAGCCAGTTTATGTTTACAGTGATATTGAGGAGATGTAGGTGCTGGTTACTTGAACAGTAACTGTTTCTGACCAATCTCCTCCAGCAGCGATGGTGAAAGTAAAGAGGCCACTGAGTAAGTATGGCTTTGTGCCACTTTTCACTTGGTTGAATATTTTACTAGAGATGAGAATACACCCTCGCCAAAGCCCAAGAAAGGAAAACCAGGAAAATGGTGTCAACTATTATAGTTATTTAGCATATTTTATGATCTATCTGATCAACAGAAGCATTGCAACGACTGGCAATACTTCTCGCTCTGCAAAGAAAGCCCGAGTTGAATCATCCTCTGATCACTCTGAACAAGAAGTCACCACACCGTACGTAAATTTGCTTCGATCCATTGGTTGTCTAATATTGTTATATATACTTTAACAGTCCTTTGACTTCTCAATCCAAGTAAGTACTAGTATTTAGTTTTTCACCTACTTCGTCTATTCTCATACATCCATTTGACTTAAAGGTCTCCTCAAAAAAAGAGTCCTCAAAAGACATCCCCTCAAAAGACGTCCCCTCACAAGATGTCCCCTCAAAAGGCATCTTCTCAACAGGTCTCCCATACAAGGGTTGATTCACCTGAAGAGGACGTCTTTCGGTAGGTGATCCTTCTGATTGTAAATGCAAACTAATTCAGTTGGTACTATGCCTACTAGTTCATCCTCATCCAAGAAACCAAAGGAAGACCTGGTATATATGGAGGATTTTCCAGAATCGTAAGTACTTGCTTGCTTGCTTTGTTACCATAAACGAGCTACATATTACTCTTGTAGGAAAAGCTTTGTCAAGTCTCATGGTGGTCTGGTCGAATGTGAGGTTCTCTTGGCAGAACTGATGGACCCGATGTTGGTTGACACCTACAAGAACCTCCCCCCTCTTCGGTGAGCAACTGGCTTTTTTTTTAGGATAACAATTTTTGATTGTTGATTGTTGCTAATTTAGCAAAGGGACTCTGGTAACTTCGAATGCCGGCATCGATCCCATCGAACCATTTTCACTTAGCAATGTCCCAGACATACTTCCGTCCACAAACATGAAGTATGTCTCTCGATGATCTGTATTTCAAGTCATGATTCAAACTAGATTTGTACTTAGGTGTCTTGTGGAGGCCATCACATTTACGAGATCTGGAGTCTTCATGAATCCGTCCAGAGTATCGCCAACCTTAGTCAAGACCAACCCTGTGTCAGAAAGTGCGCGATCTGTGGAGTACGCTACCCAGGCTGTCTCCTACAGCTTCAATCCCTATATCGTCTTTACTTCTGTGCTGGCTGTGACTGGTTCCAATTTGTCTACAGAGCCTGTTGGGATTTTTTGGCAGATTAGTGGGCTGATGTGCATGCAGGAGTGGGAGAGGTTCTGCGCATTTTTCTGCATGGTATTCAAGGTTCCTGAATTAAGGGCCCAAATATTCGAGGGTTCTGTTGTGATCAGCACTCGTGCTAAACAGAAGGATAAGGATGACGGTAGGTGTCGTTCATATTTATATACATCACGAATTGTTTTAATACCGTATATTTCTCAGGTGGATCGTCAGGAAGTAGCTTTGCCAAACTACTGGCTAGGAAGAAGTCCCTCACCGCTCTGTCTCCTGTCAAGGCCATGTCGTCAGGCAGTACAGCAGTCAAAGGTGCACTGAATTTCGAAGACCATGGTGAGCATGCATCAGTCGGTCAGGTTGTCGTATTTTCTTATCCATTCGCCAGTTCCCATATATGATGGGGTGGGTGGGAAGTTAAATTTTGCCCGGCTCCATCACCTCGCATCGGACTTGAAGGTGTGGGAAGGTGACTTGGTGGGAACGATATGTCTGGTTGGCTACACGGCGAACAGTTGGATCCCCAAGGATGTTTCGAGCAAGCAACTTTCTCTAAACATCCAGTGGGTCATAGTCTTAGCCAATGAGTAGACGACTTTCACGGGCCCTCAGTTTACTGGTGAAAAACTTTTTCTGGCATGTTACTTTCGAATCTGTGGTGTTTTAACCATGAAAATATACCATTTGCTATTGATCATTGTTTTCCACCTGTGTGCCGATTACTTGTTGGTCATAGCCTTAGCCAATGAGTAGAAGTTCACAGCCCCTCCGTTACTGGTGAAAATTTTTTTTTGCATCATTAATTTCGAATCTGCGCTGTGTTTAAACCACCAAAATATATCATTTGCTTTTGAGATTGTTTTCCACTTGTGTGCCAATTACTTGTTTCAAAAAGTGCTCGTGGTTCTAAGTCTACTTTCCCAGAAGTCCTTCTATGGTGCTAAACAGACTGAGTCCTAACTTCCATCTAGCCGGCCCCTCGGCTTCTAAGTCTGCCTTCCTCTCCTTGTTAGTAAAAAGCAGTTGACGAACACTCTGAAAGCCATAATCCACCCATCTAAACAAACCCCCTGCCGTATACTGCGTGAATGACATTCGTGTTTCTGCTATTTGGATTGAGGTGTTGGAGTGGCGGAAAATGGCAGAAGGAATGAGGGCTGTTGTTCCAGCAGGGAATTCGATGACCTTCTTCAAGTCCCACAGAATGAGATGGTCTCCAAGTTTGGGGTTGAAGTTTCCTAGTGCCGTAATGGAACATATTCCGAATGCGAGGTTCTTGAAGTCGATGTGATCGAAACATACAGTCTGAGGTCCAAAATTGAAGGTGCTCGTCGACTAGATGCTGTTGCTGAAGGCACGTTCCAGTTGTGGATACTTCTCATATAGTTCTCCCATTTTTTGCTGATAGTAAGCATACAGTTTGGGCATCCAAGTCGCAAATGACGCCGATGAAAAACCGGCGATTCGTTGTATGGCACCGTGCTGTCTGAGGAATTCGAGAGCTTTGGAATCCTTTGCACTATTGCAAAGGTTTCCAGGGAACTGTGTAGCAAGTCAGTGAACTAATCAGCAAGATAAGAAGTGTGGTGCTCACGGGCTGACCTCCCCCATAGGATGCTCTGTGGGGTAGGACTCTGAAGTCACCACGTCTATGGTTTTCATCCATAGCCGAGAAGGAAGCCTTCTTAGCAGCTAATGCCATGGCTTCGGCAGCATCCCGGTGTGTCGTCTGACCAAGCTCACCATCCGGTTGACTGACCATGATTGCTACAAGGATACCTTGTTGATTTTTGATAGCAAGGGAGTCCCTAAACATAAATGATTAACATTGAGTCAAGTATTGGGAATGTAACTTACCTTCCGTCCCAGGTGTGTAGCTCAAACTGGAACTCAGAGTCTGGACCAACCATTTCTTCTAACGTAAAGGTCCTCCCATACCCCTCCGAGTTGACAGCAGTGTACCCAACTTTGGTGACTGGAGCATTGTTGAAATTGAGCTGGCCACAGATGTTCTGGGCACTTTTGATGTGGTTTTTAATTGTAGAAGGATGGATGGTGTAATCTCTGAAGGAGCGATTTTTACGATCTTGTTGTTGTTTGATTTGTCGTCTTTTCTTGCCACCTAGTTTCTGATGCTTGACTACTGACGTAGCGGTTCGTTTATGAGGGATGTGGGTGGATGTGGAAGGTGTGGGGGAGTTATTTTCACTAGAGCTGAGTTCTACATCAGATTCATGATCAAGAGGATTGTTTTTTTCAAGTTGAAACAAAGGCTGGAATGGGTATCCCTCGGTATCATCGTGAGTTCCATTCTCATTTTGAATTGCCTATTCCAGTAAATAGTCAAAGTTGAATGTGTTATCGGCCAAAATGGCACGTGTCTGACAGTTCAAGCTTAGTAAATATGCATATGCAGGGAAAGAAATGTGTTAAGATATACCATTGATCGGGTCTGCATGCCTTCAGTACACATCAAACACGTTAAACACGTCAAAAGGTTTTTTCTAACAAATCACGTGATCATATCTCGGGATGTTTGGTATTGATTATTAATAATTGTAATTAATATGAACAACATTTATTTAATAATTAATTTCGTATAGTCCACTTCGGGATATAATGTCGAACTTGTGGGGGACAATCCCTGTGACCCAGACGGCCACCTCTGGGACATCCATATTCAACTTTGTAGAGGGTTGGAGTGAATCATGCACAGACTGCATGGTCACAACTCCCGTGGCCCCGACGACCACCCTCCATGATATCCTTAAGCGTTGTGGAGGATGGAGGAGGGCCATGCACAGACTGCATGGCCACAACATCCATGGCCCAGATGGCCGTCCCCCCAAGCCACAATCTAGTCTCAACGGAGGTCCGGCAACAGCCTGGACTTGGGCTATCAATGGGTCCAGAGAGACTGCCACTTGGGCGAAGCAGCTAGTTACCCTACCTGCTGCCAACGAGTCTCGGCGGAGTTCCGACGAAGTCCCGGTCTCGAGTCATCGAAGGGTCCGGGGAAACAGCTGGCAGGGGCATGGATACAAACTACTGGAGGGTGGGGGTGAACCACACACAGACTGCATGATCACGACCCCCATGGCCCAGACGGCCGCCCTCTGACTTCCGCGTTCAACTTTTTAGAGGGTTGGAGTGAATCATGCACAGACTGCATGATCACAACTCCCGTGGCCCCGACGACCACCCTCCATGATATCCTCAAGTGTTGCGGAGGATGGAGGAGGGCCATGCACAGACTGCATGGCCACAACATCCATGGCCCAGATGGCCATCCCCCCATGTCATTTAGGAGGGCAGAAGAGGATCGTGTACCGACTACACAATCACACCTTCTACGGCCCAGATGGCCACCCTCCTATACATTACGAAGTACTATGAACCATATAACAGTACTGGATAATATAGAAATCAACAAAAACTCACCTTTATGGTCCGTTTGAATGTGGATGGTGGTTGTCGAAGAGCAAGTGTACAACAACCTGTGTGGATGTGACATGTCAAAATATAAACACCGGTAATCTTTTCACAAAGTTCGCAAAACTTTACTACGTTACAACTACAAAATAATATAGCACCACTTACATTGGCATGTCATTTGCGATGGCAACGAGATGCCGGGGGTCTAAAAGGGTGGGTCCTTGTTGAAAACGGCGCGGGGAAGTGGTAGTTGGTGGGTAAAAACAGCGGTTTTGGGGGTTGAGGCCCATGACGGCGATGGGGGTAAACGCGCACATACGGCAGCTCATTCGCGATGGAAACAAGACGCTGGGGGTCTAAAGGGGTGGGTCCTTGTCGAAAACAGCACAGAGATGGTGGTTGGTGGGTAAAAACAGCGGTTTTGGGGGTTGAGGCCCATGACGGCGACGGGGGTAAACGCGGACATACGGCAGCTCATTCGCGATGGCAACGAGATGCCGGGGGTCTGAACAGGTGGGCCGCTGTCAACAATAGAAGGTTCAGTCTTGTTTCGCAGGGTCAAACATAAACTCACTGAATTGACCTGAACCCATTTTTTTTTCCTCCGGAGACAGCATTTCTATATCAATAGCCTACAGAAGAGTGATGGAAGTGAGCCAGAAGTAAATGCATTGGAGTGCAATAGCCTACAGCAGAGCAAGAGATTTGAGCAAGAAGAAAACGCGTTGGAGTGCAACGCGACGCGTCAAACATTCAACATGGTCATATATTCCCACAGTTCCCGCAGACAAAAAATTTGTTGTTGGCTGTCCCCTCCGGCGTCGAATCATCATTTTCTCGAAGCAAACCATGGCCCGAATGAAAGCAACCGCTAAAAAAGTCACCGGTGGTATCGCACCATGCAGAACTGCCCCGCCATCAATCCCTTTAACGCGGGCAGTCCGACTAATTCTGCCTTCTGATGCCACCATTGCCACGACAACTCCACCCACACTACCCCCCTCCGATGGCAAGAATGAGGTGTGTTCTAGCTTCCGAAACATCTTTGCCTGTAACTGAACAGTTTTCACAGTTTTGTTACCTATGTGTCAACGGTGGAAATCTCCTTATTTGTGAATACTGTCCCCGAGTAGTCTGTGATCAATGTGTTGCTGTCCACAATCATCCCGCTGCACCATCTGCACTTTTCATATGTCCTGCCTGCCATGAGTCCCATTTCAAAGGCACTCCGTACTACGTGAGTCCATTTGTGAGATCCGACAGCTATTAGGCTAATTACGATGCAATCATTATTTTAGGCGCTCTATATGTTGAATACTCCTGCCTACGTCAACAATTCCCTTGATCCGATGGCCCACCTTCCAGCGGTTTCGTCTCCGGTCTGTATCACGACCAGTTTTCAGATGCACGCTCACTCCGAAGTGTCCAATGACACCCTTACCATCCTTCACTTCGTCCTGTCAGGGACTCCAAATGCCGGCACGCCCGCTAAAGTTCTCACGTCGTACATGTCCAGTTTTCTTAATGAGTCGACTCTCCAGTTCGAAGAGGTGGAATTCGACTTCACCAACCCCGCCGACATCGAACCACATGCAAAGCGTGTTGCAGAACTTTACCGTCAATTCCAGTATGTGTTATTCATTGCTAATTCACTAAGTTATTTACTCATCTGATTTCATTGATCTGTCAGGTACTGCTTGTCTCGAATGGTAATTTTCGTGACCACTCATTCGCATGATGAAACTGGTGACCTTTTCATTGGGCCAAACCTGTGCGCGTCCATCACCGAGGTGGGTACATACAGCCTTTTGTTGGTTTTTATGCTTGGCTGACTTTATACCAAGTTTTTTGAGCTACTGATCCCCCGACGGGTCACGCCTTTTTTCCGTGAGAAGGATGTGACCCTTTGGATGATGTCTTGTGGTGCGCTGGTCAAAATGCCGGACAGCTACAAGGACCTGGCTGCCGTTGTCAAGCAGTAGGTGGCCCATTAATTGGTTTGACTGGACCTGACATCATCATCGAAAGTTTCAAATTCAACAACCTCATCGCCTTTACCGCCATCAAATTTCAGCCTATTTTAACTACCAACTTCATTCTTAGCCTCGCGCAATGGACCCTCGTGGAAGGTTTTCGATTCGATCTTGCGATGCGTGACATCCTGCCCACGACATTTTCACTTAGTCGACACACAGACGTTGTGTACGTACAATTCACTGACGACACGATCAAGGCCACACGATATACATGGTGCCACCCACAAATCTGTCCATGGGGTCAAGAACTGCCTCCCCAATGCCTTAATTGTGGTTGAATTCGACCCTGGTCATTTTCTCGCAAGCGGTCAGATGTCCTGGTCACCTGTGCAAACTGTAGGCATAAGTTGAATTTTGTTCAGCCAACTGGAGAACTGATTTGGTTGGGTGGTGAGATTTTTGGTGGTCGTTGGCTGGTTCGAGATCTCAATTTGTAACACAATAATTTTTGTTTTTTGTTTTGAATGAATTGATGGATTGAATTGACTTGTGATGTCAAATGCTATGTAATGAAGTAAAGTGAATACAATGGCACAGTATAAGGTCAAGCTAGTGCTAAAAAAAATATTTGTATCAGGTACATTTATTTATTATGCCTGTTAATTGGTATAATTTGTTCATTGACTAGCATTGATCAACTATTTGAGAGGTAAAATGCAGCAGAGTGACCGGTCTCCAATCAAGGTTGTTGTTAGAAGATGGTCACTGCGGTTGTAAGAGGCCACCCCATGTTCCAGTTCCCAACTTTTCACTGCCAACTACCAAATACTTGTTTATATGATGCTATGCTTGATACATTATCTGATGCTGATGTTAGACAATGCAGAAACAAGTATCTTGTGCTGGCAATATATGCTTAAAGTCATGTGTGGATGGGTGGGTGGCCAAAATTATCTCAATATGTATATGAGATATAAAATAAAAAGTGGCTGGGCTCAGCGAGTCTACATTAATAACTTTTGCACTAGATTAATGGGTTTGGCAGACTTAGTCTTGCTCCATATGATTTATAAGGTGGCTCTGAATCAATTCAGGGCAAAGATTGGAACTTTGGGAAGAACTCGTTCATGCCATGCGAAGCACTGGCCCTCTAAACAAGTGACACTTGCAGGAGGCACAAGGCCAATCCCAGTGACAGCACATTGTGCCCAAGACATTGCAATGATAAAAATCATAAGACATTGTGACAATAATGACATTTTTAACATTTTTGTGAACAGGTTTATGGTTTTTTTGAAAATAAATGCTGGATGATAATATGGATACGTCAAATATATCTGGAGAAGATGAATAAACAACCTACCAATACAAATTCCAGCAAAAGAAGTAGTAAAAATCGAAAAAATCCACAAATTTGTATTTAAAGGCTATATATGAATATAATATGTAAACATTTGATCATAGATGGTAAGAGATTCATACCTGAGCCAGAAAAGATCCACTGTAAGCCTGTAGGTTAAGAAATGAGCTTATACAATCTAAAAAGGTGAAAAAATACGAAATTTCCACATACTTTGAATATTGACAGGGAGATTGGCTGTCAAGTGATAGATTATGTCAACAAATGATAATTTACACAGGGTGCGCAGTAGCATACCATGTCACACAGTATCTTGAAAGTACTTGACAAGTATACTAAATATCATTACCATAACATTCAACATGGTATTGTAACAGTATTCAGACATAAACTACAATACTTGTGCCCAAATTCATCTGAAGGTATGAAGGCAAATGAGACTTATACCTTTTCAATAACATCAAGCCTTTTGTTTCACTACTTTTACTGTATCTACAGCAAAGTACTGTATAGTTCAGATAGAATACTTGCAGCCTAAGATGAATCAAAGTATTAAACTAGTAAGGAAGTTGTGCCACTTTCACTACTAGGATACCTTTTGAATCCTATCAAGATACAGTGTGAAATAGTATAGTACTGTTGCCATATTGTGGATTTAAGATACTGTTTCAGTACTTTTATTATAATAAAAGTATCTTAAAAGTATTGACACAGTATCTTAAATCCACAATATGGCAACAGTACTATACTATTTCACACTGTATCTTGATAGGATTCAAAAGGTATCCTAATAGTAAAAGTGGCCCAACTTCCTTACTGGTTTAATACTTTGATTCATCTTAGGCTGCAAGTATTCTATCCAAACTATACAGTACTTTGCTGTAAATACAGTAAAAGTAGTGAAACAAAAGGCTTGATGTTATTGAAAAGGTATAAGTCTCATTTGCCTTCATACCTTCAGATGAATTTGAGCACAAGTATTGTAGTTTATGTCTGAATACTGTTACAATACCATGTTGAATGTTATGGTAATGATATTTAGTATACTTGTCAAGTACTTTCAAGATACTGTGTGACATGGTATGCTACTGTGCACCCTGTGTTACACCAATAAAAGACATTACCAGTGGTCCAAGATACAAAACAGAGCCAGAGAAAAGAAAAAGCATGAAAATCCGAAGAATTTTCGACTTTTTTGTCTATAAAAGGAAATATTATGCCAGCATTGGACCCTGAATAGTCTGGGCACATCACCTGATCCAGAAAACATTTTTTCGGAGTCTGAATATGAAAAACTGAGCTTAAATAAGCCAAAAAGGTCAAAAAATGCGGACTTAAACACACCAAATGGGAAAGGTGGTGGTTCAGGTTCAAGAGGCAAAAGCGCAATAAGGTTCAAAGCCTGGGTTCAAATGGTGATCTGACTAATGATTATATAATCATGATTATGTAAGAAAATTGACCAAGACCAAAATTGAAATACAAAGTAATCTAACCATATTGGGTTTGTTTATTTGTATTTGTTTGTTATATGACAAGATGATAATATCACTTACAACTATACAGTGATAATATATTGTGTGATACAAAACTACACTACTCACCTGGTAGGAGGTCACTGTGAATACTGAGGATACACAGTGAGCTCCCCACCAGGTTTGACCGCTTTGGGACAAATAGATACAAACAATCAGCCACAATCTTCGAAATCTACTAAGTCCATACTCTCTTGTGGTAGAGTGACTCATCACAACCTAACAATTGGTAACGTCGTACATTTATTACTGTCTTCGTTATTCATTTGGATATGCGCTTATCTGATCGTTATCAGATAACTACTCGTTAGGACTATCATCGTATGTAATCGTCTTTACTCATCGCTGTGTATCCGGGTCTGTCTTCTCTGAGGGACTTACGCTATTGGCTAGTACTCATCATTAGTCATCATTGCAGTTTAGTATATATACTTGGTATCCGATGTAGTAGTCACCCCATCGGATTATTACAAGTTTGTATCAGACCTCACCACTAGTCTCTCTAAGAAACGACTTTCTTACGAGTGTCAACTAACGTTGCCATCAACCATATAATCCGCTTTTAACAGTAGACAAATTGGAACTGGTCACAGCCAGCACAGAAGTAAAGACAATATAGGGATTGAAGCTGTAGGAGACAGCCTGGGTAGCGTACTCCACAGATCGCGCACTTTCTGACACGGGGTTGGTCTTGACTAAGGTTGGCGATACTCTGGACGGATTCATGAAGACTCCAGATCTCGTAAATGTGATGGCCTCCACAAGACGCCTAAGTACAAATCTAGTTTGAATCATGACTTGAAATACAGATCATCGAGAGACATACTTCATGTTTGTGGACGGAAGTATGTCTGGGACATTGCTAAGTGAAAATGGTTCGATGGGATCGATGCCGGCATTCGAAGTTACCAGAGTCCCTTTGCTAAATTAGCAACAATCAACAATAAAAAATTGTTATCCTAAAAAAAAGCCAGTTGCTCATTGAAGAGGGGGAAGGTTCTTGTAGGTGTCAACCAACATCGGGTCCATCAGTTCTGCCAAGAGAACCTCACATTCGACCAGACCACCATGAGACTTGACAAAGCTTTTTCTACGAGAGTAATACGTAGCTCATTTATGGTAACCAAGCAAGCAAGCAAGTACTTACGATTCTGGAAAATCCTTCATACAGTATTCAATGGCTCCTTTGAACACAAAAATTACCCTCCAATGCCACAGGTAGCACAAAATCTGAATAGACAGAAGGTTGCTCATATATCTCAAGACCTCTCATACCAATTTTTAAAGAAATCTGTTCATACTGGAATGTTTTATGGTCAAAACATTAGTGTTCAAAGGAGTGATCAGATTTCTCTCTACTTTATGAATATTCAGTTTCTAATTTTATTGGTGGTTCTGAATAAAAAACAATATCTAGATAGGTTCAGATAATACACTGAAGGAATTAGAACATTTTTTAGCAGTAGAAATCAGTACAGAATCAATTATATCAGGGTGTTCAAAGGACTGGTAGTGTTCAAAGGAGCCATTGAACACTGTATATACCAGGTCTTCCTTTGGTTTCTTGGATGACGATGAACTAGTAGGCATAGTACCAGCTGAATTAGTTTGCATTTACAATCAGAAGGATCACCTACCGAAAGACGTCCTCTTCAGGTGAATCAACCCTTGTATGGGAGACCTGTTGAGAAGATGCCTTTTGAGGGGACATCTTGTGAGGGGACGTCTTTTGAGGGGATGTCTTTTGAGGACTCTGTTTTTGAGGAGACCTTTAAGTCAAATGGATGTATGAGAATAGACGAAGTAGGTGAAAAACTAAATACTAGTACTTACTTGGATTGAGAAGTCAAAGGACTGTTAAAGTATATATAACAATATTAGACAACCAATGGATCGAAGCAAAGTTACGTACGATGTGGTGACTTCTTGTTCAGAGTGATCGGAGGATGATTCAACTCGGGCTTTCTTTGCAGAGCGAGAAGTATTGCCAGTCGTTGCAATGCTTCTGTTGATCAGATAGACCATAAGATATGCTAAATAACCATAATAGTTGACACACCGTTTTCCTGGTTTTCCTTTCTTGGGCTTTGGCGAGGGTGTATTCTCATCTCTAGTAAAATAATCAACTTGTTTAGAGGGCCAATGCTTCGCATGGCATGAACGAGTTCTTCCTAAAGTTCCAATGTTTGCTTTGAGTTGATACACTGCCACCTCATAAATAATATTGAGCAAGACTAAGCCCATCACTCCCACCCAGTATTCTAGTGCAAAAGTTGTTGTTGTAGACTTGCTCAGCCCAACCTCTTTTTATTTCATATCTCATAAAAATTTAGAGAAAAATTTGGCTACCCACCCACCCACATATAACTTTAAGCATATATTGTCATCACAAGATTTTTGCCTCTGCATTGTCTAACATCAGCATCAGATAATTTATCAAGCATACCATCATATGAACAAGTGTTTCCAGTAGTCATACCATCATGAAACCAAACCTTCTTGTCTGCACTTATGATTCTACTGGTGAAATGATATTGGCCATGATAAACAATTCCTTTGAACCTCAATAACTTGATGCCTTTGTCAGTCTCAAACTCAAGTGTATGACTGGTCTCAATGTCCATGAGTGGATATTCCAAAACAAGCACAGGTGGCACTTTATTGTAGAATAAGATTTGTTGCATAGCAGATTGACACTTAGAACACCTTCAATGTGTTTGTTGGGACAATGTTTCAATCCAATTCATAGTAGACCCTTGAACTGAAGTTTCTCCATGTAAAACATAACCAAGTTAATTATCCACTGGTTTTTCAGCAAATTTACACCTTGTACATTGATGCTGAGAAGATGTGACTGCAGTGTCTACGTGTAAAAGCTTCATGGCTAGAGTTGCAACACTAATTCCAACAGGTCCCATTAAATATGTCTCAGGATGCTCATCATGCAAAATAGCCCTTAATTCATATCTGAGTTGCACAAATGTCATATTGCCTTTCAATATATCTGAGAAGCCATCAGATAAAGTAGCCAGATAATCATTCATATCATGAAATACTTCAGACCATGCTATATGGTTTTCCTTCCAGAGATCAAACAATATAACCAGGATAGAATCATATGCACAACTGTAATTGTTTTCATCCCATGGCAAACCTGCTGGGGAAGCTGACATATCTGTTTGTTGTCTCTTAGCTGCTGGCAGTTCACAAGGTTCAATCAAATGCTTCCTGGACAAAATTGGAACAGATCCTTTGGCAGGGATAAAAGGAGTAGAAATTGACATAGTTGCTTGCTTATTTTTGTTCTTCTCAATGATGTGCCATGGACTGACTTCCACAGGAGCAATCACCAGGGGATCACTTTCTGACCACTTCAAAGCTGCATCAGTTTTAGATGGAACATATCCAGTGCCTTTCCATTGTTGAAACTTTTGAATCATTGATGACCGGACATCTTGTACAATATGTTCTGGCAATGTGCCTTCATATCTCATTCTAGTGATGTCATCAAGCAGTTCTTGTTCCCTAAACTCTTGTCTAAGATATCCAGAGCATCCTCTTGTGATCATTCTATTGTCAAATCCTTGTATTATTACAGTGCCAGCTGCAGTAGCACTTCTTGACAATGATGAATAATATGCCATGTGTGAAAAGCAGCTGTTTAGATGCACAACATTGTATGGTCTTGTCTTGCCTTGAGCGGCATGTGCAGTCATTGCAAAGTTTGGCAAAACCCAAACCTGTTGTCTTTCTATCCTTTCTTTTAAATCACTTGGAAATACACACTGAACTGTCTTGGTGTTTTTCACAATCGGAACAACATTGTCTGGCAGTGAAGGAATCTGCACAAGCTTTGGTGGATTCAGAAGCTCAACGAACACTGTGTCCAGTACACGCTTTCCATGATCAGCTTTTGATGACTGCCAACCAACAACAAATCCTTCTTGTCCCTTGGTGATGCAAAGTTCAGTTGCATCATTGTTTCTAAGCATGAGTGGCATTCCAACACACAAGGATAATTTACCAGCAAAGTTTTCTGTTCCACCATGGTGCACCTTCCATATTTCTCTTTGAGTATCAAAGTCTATCTCACCAGATTCATGAAGTGCTTTTGATTTGCCTTTTGATTTATTTCTTATAGATGCATCCTTTTCCTTTCCCCATCTATCAATAGAATAAAAGTTGATTAATTTCTGGTTTGTGTCTTTTGCAAATCTTTCACAGCCAAGCAAATTGATCTGATCCTTTTGAGAGTGAATGCCGCAGATGATTGGGACATTTCTGAAATTCTTAGAGGCAACATTAGGTTGATCAGGTCTTTAGCATGTTTGGCACTGATTTTATACAAGTCATGGCAAGATATCATTGAAACCTCATCAATGAATATGTAGTCAACTCCTTTTAATCTGGCCTTGAGCTGAGCAATGTTGGTGGCTTCATTTTTGCCAGACGAGTTTGGATTGATGCCTAAGAAGTAATGATATGTGGAACCATTCTGTAATGCAGCCGATGTTCCAGTTGGACCAAGGATAACAAATTTGTAAGACTCATTTGCGGCTTTAAAAAAATCAACAACAGCTTTGATCACTTGTGATTTTCCAGTACCAGCCATGCCTCCAATATGCATTTTTAGTTGTTCACTACAAGATGAAGCATGTTTTGCAATAATTCTGAATGCCCTATCTTGTTCTGTATTCAAGTGGAATTGTTGAACAGTAGTGTCAATCAACAGCTGTCTGTGTGCATTCTCTGCCTTGAAATTGTGCATAAAGTATGATTGGTCAACAACCATCACATTATTTTCATTGGGGTCTGAATATTGTTTGCCATGTTTATGTGACTTTGAAGGAATATTCTGGTTACGTTCTTCAAGAATTTGTTGTCTTTTGTCTTGAACTGCAGATTTCGATTGAGATGCTGACTTATGCACTTCCACATCAAGTGGATTTATGTTCACTGCTACATTGCCTTCTGGACAGGCATCTAACCAACCCACATTTCTAACAACATTTTCTGTAGATTCCATTTGTGCTTTGATCAATCTGCCATGACTTCCAAGGTCAGTGTATTTGTTTAGATGATATTCTCCATCTTGACCATCTTGACCATCTGCTGCATAATCTATGTCTTCACCATTTTGACTGTAGTCATCATCCAGATGTGATATCATGTCTCCAGTCATAAACTGTGGGCATGTGCCATCTGGTAACATTTCACCCTTCTTGAGTTGTGCTGAAAAGTCATCTCTGGCATCATTGCATTCATATCTCAAATTAAAATGGTCCATTATTTGTATTTGTCTTTTGGTAAATTCGTGAGTGTCAAATGCTTCATCCCAAGATTGGTCCTCTAATTTCAAGTCATGACCGGATCTCCATGGTTTAAACAAGGTTAACATGGTTGTGCAATAATATTCTATATCTCCTCTGTCACATCTGGGAAGTGAACCACCGATGAAATTTGGAACCAAATGATATTGTTCATGGAAGTCGATGCAATGTGTTTCATAAAGTGGATGATCTTGCAGGAACAATACGTGTTCTACATTGTCAGAATGCATACTGTCTGTTTCATCTGTGTAATCATCATTGTCTTGATCAAATAATATGTTATCCTTATCAATATTGAGATCATCAGAATCAACATCGGTTTCAGAATGAGTAGTAGTTGGTGCTCCAAAAAAACAAGCATTAGCTGAATCTTGTAATGCTGGCTCTAAAAGTAATTCATCTTCACTGTGAATTTCATCGTGAACTATTTTTCTTTCGATTTTAACTTTTTTGGCACATTGAATCCATTCATATAGATTGACATCCTCAAACATTTGAGGTCTGTAAATGTAATCATGCACCATTGATGTTCCAACAAAAGTGCCTTGCTGATTTCGGAGGACTACTCTGTCTGGCTCACTTGACATTTCCGTATCACCATCTGTTTTCCAAGCATTCAACACTTCTCTGACATAATTTTTCCAATACACAGGAATAAACTTGTGGCTGGTGTAATGATCAGGATTGCCCAGCAAATATAGAGCTGACATGGGTCCACCTATTTCCAGTTTGGCTGTTAATGTATTGATAATTTGTGTTATTAATTTTCTAGCTTTTTCTTTTCTCTGCATTGATCCACCAAGCATCTCAGAATTTCTGTCAAATACACTTCTGATAGTATCAAATATGCTATAAGTTTTTAGCCCTGGTTTGGTTATATAGTCAGATATGTATGCCACAATGGCCTTGATTGCTGTGCCAGATAGAAGACTTGTGATATCAGTGTTGCAGTGCAATAGAAATGTTACAAGTGGGGTTAATGTGTTGATCCATGCTTCACCCTTTTTCATATTCAGTGCACCGGTCTTTGGGTCAACTTGAGTGGATTCAAACAATGGTCTTGGAAATCTAGCTTTGCATTTTCCATGTTTGTTCATGCAGGTGGGTCTGTCTTTTCTGTTGACTTTTTCAGCATTAGACTTGTATCTGCCACAATTATGAACATTGGAGTGAAGTATCAAATCATCCACAGTGTTTCTGAATCGGTTCCACCATGACTCAACATTCTTGCATTCAATGCATTCAGATTGATCATCCCTGTCTTCATGTTTGACATTACACAGAGGTGGTGGCATTTCAGGCAAGATTTGAGTTGGATTTTTGTAATCTTTTTTCATGGATTGAGCATTTACTTTGGCTGTTACTTCATCAATTGTGCCAGTCATAAATTCACCAATATGAACACTTTCAAGATATTCAACAAATCTTTTTTGGAAGTCTGAGTTGGGATCCATGATTCTATCTCTGATCTCTTGTGGCGACAAGCATGCTTTGAGCCATAACATCATATGCATATGAAGAGTTAATCGTCCTTGCTGTTCAACAGCACCATAATAAGCATGTGTATCCCCATAAATTCCAGAGTGATTTGATCCAGCTCCGAGCACATGTTTGATAAATAACTTAACCATAAAATAAAAGAATCTTGCACCAGCCACGGGATTTTGGGCAATAAGTCTGTATCTCTCATCGTAGTCTCGCAAGTTTGGGGAAAACTCCTCTTTGGTGTCAGCAAAATATAAACATAGTGGATGCATAATATCTGCAGGTGAAAAGGTGATAAACCAAGATGGGGCCCCACAGAATGACATCAGAGCCCAGATTTCATTTCTCATATATTTTTTATTTGTCAAAGATCCTTGTACATGACTTCCAACATGGTCAATGTCTTTGATCAGCTGGAAACAAAGCTTTTCCTCATCAGTGTCAGGTTTGACATGTACACCCTCTTCCATCTTTCTGGAGATGTAATTCAGAACACCAACATCGACATCCATGAGCCTCTGGGATATCTGATCAAACTTTGCTTTCTCAGCCAATAAATAGCCTCCAGTAGTTGCCTGCTTGATTTGTTCATGATTAAATGCAATTAATGGAAAGTGTGGGTCTCTCTGAAAGCGCTTGTCATAATACATTAACAAATGTCTTTTATGTGCAATATCAGACAAAGATCCTTGCTTTATATTATTTCCAATACCCCCAAGTCCATATGGAAACAGCCAAGGCATCATTTGTGGAAATAACTGTGGGTTGCCATAGATTGACTGTGGATCTTTGTCATGTCCAATAGCGAGCACCATGCGGTTGCTCTTCAAATGTTTCAAAGCAATGGCCTTTAATGCTTTGACACTCTTGGTTGAATATTCCTCACCAGTCAAGCCATGAACAACAAATGGACATTTGCCAGTTTCTGTTCCTTCTTCAGTTTCCATATCATGGACTGCAGTTGATTCTGGACTTTTGTTGGTGAATGACTGGCGGTAATCAACAACCACTGGTATATCATTTTCAGGATATTGATTTAAATTCTCTTGTGATATTTCTAAGTCAAAGTAATCACAGTGATTTAACTTTAGCCAATTCAAAGCATTGGCTACTTTGTTTCTCCTAACAAGCAGAGGTGTTCTTTCAAAGTTAGACTTGGTTGGTTTGCATGGACCAGTGTAAATAAAGGCCAGAACTTCATCTAATTCATCGGCTGGAGGTGGCAAAATATCACATAGTTTTGGAACTGGATTTGCAAATGTAATTACATTGGCTCTCATCTTGTGCATGCCTGAAGAGACTCTGACAATGCATCTATTGTGTCTAACCCTTGCAATCATCAACTGTTCAGCATATGATAGATTTTGTAAAGCTGCTGGCACATCACCAATCCACAGACCATTTGCAAGTGCATGAAGAGGTTGTTTTCCATTCTTCAATGACTTTTGACATGAATTGCATATATTATCTAAACTATCAATTAAAATGGGTTTATCAATGTCTTGCATTGGATTTTCAACTGAAAAATGTTCTTGTTGTATAGCAGAAGGTTGTATTAACAAAGTTAAATCTAAATCAAGTGAGGATAATTGTGATAAATTTTGAACAGTTGTTAATCGTCCACAAACTGTACAACCTGCTTCTGTAAATTCATTTGGACTACTTTCTCTACAAAAGTTTGATATAATAGTGTGTTGCAAGGATTGAGATGGAGGTAAAGGAGGAAATTCTTCTTTATCTCTGTAGGACTGTGCTGCAATTTGATTTTGCTGTTTGTATTTGTCAGGATTATTGTGACGAAAATTTTGAACTGCTTTTTGATTAAAAAGTATATATTTCTCTGAATCATCAGATGAATATCTTTGAACAGCGGCGAGGTTTTGTTGTTGACATCTCTCTGGATGTTCCAAGCAATATTTTTGAACTGCTACAAGATTCTGTTGCTGGTATTTATGTGGATGTTCTGATTTATATCTGTTCACAGCTGCAATATTTTGTTGCTGATGTTGTTCAGGATGTTCCAATTTATATCTTTGAACAGCTGCATTATTTTGTTGCTGATGTTTTTCTGGGTTTTTCAAGTTGTATCTTTGAACAGCTGCAATATTTTTTCGGTGATGCTTCTCAGGATGTTCCAAGTTATGTCTTTGAACAGCTGCAAGATTTTGTTGCTGATGTTTTTCAGGGTTTTCCAAGTTGAATTTTTGAACAGCTGCAATATTTTTTCGGTGATGCTTCTCAGGATGTTCCAAGTTATGTCTTTGAACAGCTGCAAGATTTTGTTGCTGATGCTTCACAACATTATTTTTATTGTATTTTTGAAGAGCAAAAAGATTCTGCTGGTAATATTTGTCAATGTTTTTATTGTGTGATCGTTTTACAGCTTCAATGTTAGCTGTACTCTTTTTCGCCAGTATCTCTAGCTCATCTGTAAACTCAAATACTGAAACATCAGAAGAACAGTCAATGCACTTGTGATTTACAATTTCAGTTTGAATTTCTGCATGTTTCATTTTTGCTGGCAAATAAATGGAATGACACGCAGCAATGAATTTAAGATTTGCAATGGTTAATTTGTCAACTAAAATTGCTAGTGAAATGTCCAATACTATAAGAAAATCATTAGAAAAATTCTGAAGAGTCATATCCTGCTTAGATATGTATGATTTAAATGTATAACGTCCTGTTTTTCCTTGATGAAGTGGAAAAGATTTTAATCCAAGTTCTGATATGGTAAAAACAGGTTTTTTGCCACCACCCACATATGTCCTAGATATATGATTGTCGTTATCAATATTTCGAGATGATATGGCTATATCATGGAAGTCAAATGGCTTTGCTGCTTTGCTCAGCAATAATATCCAAGTAGCAAAATGCCAGGCTATGGTCCCTATACCAAACCATAATATAGTATACTGCAAGAATAGTATAGTTGACATAAAATACCCTGACTGAGATAACAAAGAACCTATCATTGCTTTGCATTGACCAGACAGGGATAATGATGCATTCAACTGTTTGAACAGAGAAAACGACCCACCCAACTGTCTGGGCTGTGAAAACAACACGCCCAACTGTCTGGGCAGAGAAAACGACACGCCCAACTGTCTGGGCAGCGAAAACAACACGCCCAACTGTCTGGGCAGGGGGAAAAGTGTCTGGCAAGTAATATTAAACCAATCTGCTAAACACGGTGAAGTACTTAGTACATTCAGTAGATCTAGAGGTAGTTAGATTTACTGACTGAATCCCTCCCAAAGCAATTGGCTAACTCCATAAACATTTTTACTGGTTTTTCCATCGATGTGAGCTTCGGCAGACAACCGCTGACATAAATCAAATTAGTAATGGAAATATGTTGAATCCCGATATAAATAGGACCTGTGGGTGATTCAATTGTAATAGAATGGTCAGCAACACAAGTAGCAGTAGGATAAAGCTTTTGAACGTCATAGGGATGTAGTTCGAGTTGAGAAAAAAGGTTTTTCAACCTTATTACGTAATGAATTATTAATTGTACTTAATTGTACGTTTTGAGTAATAACTTCAACAAGTTGTTTTGAGCTGCAGCTTGACAAGTTGACCTACATGAGTCACTGGGTGATTTACTTGCTTGGATACATTACAAAGAGCAAACAGGGGACTGGGACATATATTTGATGCAAATTTTTTTTTTACAAAGGGCAGTCACAAATTAACCACCGTCCACCGAAGAACTCACCACCCAACCAGTGAAGTTCACCACCTAACTGACTGAAAGTCAACTGATGTTTACACCTACTGCAGGTTACCACTATGTCCGACCGTTTTCAAGAAAACGACCATGTTCGAATTCAGCCACAACCGGAGCATTGGGGGGGGACCTCTTGTCCCCATGGGCGGATTTGGGGGTGGCACCAAGTGTAACGAGTGCCCTTGACGCTGTCGTTAGAAAATTGGACGTACACTATGTCTGTGTGGCGACCGATTGAAAAAACGGTGGGGACGGTGTCCCGGATGGCAAGATCGAATGGAAATCTTTCGACGAGGTTTCTTTGTGCCATGCTGAGGGTGAAGTTCATAGTGAGAATGGGTTGAAACTTAGTTGCCGTAAATGCAACCAAATTGTTGAATTTAAAACTTAGGACAAAGCGAGCAACTCAGTTGAGAAAAACAAAAGACAAAAAACTTACTGCTTCACCACCCCAGCCAAGTCCTGGTAGCTTCGAGGCATCTTGACCAGGGCACCACACGACATGACCCAAAGGGTCACATCCCTCTCCCGAAGAAAGTTTGCAACCCTTCGCGGGATCAGGAGGTCAAAAAACTGATATTTGATACAGGCAATTAGAATAAGGATGCCACGACAAAGAAAGCTCACCTCCGTCACAGAAGTACACAATTTCGGACCATTAAATAAATCCCCGGTTTCATCATGTGAATGCGTGGTTATGAAAATTACAATCTGAGATGAGCAGTGTCTAATTATGATAAGTAAATGGAGCAAAGTATGCAGTACAAATAAACGTACTGGTATTGGCTGCAAATTTCGGCAACCCACTTTGCATGCAGTTCCACATTTGAATCATCGGCAAGATCGAATTCCACCTCAGCAAACTGGAGAGCAGACTCGGCAAGAAATCCTGACATGTAGGATGCGAGGACAGTAGCAGGGGCACCAGCGTTAGATGTCCCAGAGAGCACAAAGTGCATGATCAAAAGGGTGTCATGGGACACCTGGGAGTGGGCGTGCATTTGAAATCCGCTGGTGATTTGGACGGGAGACGCAATCGCAGGGATATGAGCGGTGGGATCGAGGGAGTTGTTGACGTATGCAGGACCATTCAAGACGTAGAGGGCCTAAGTCGTTCATTAGTCTTGGTTACGATTAAATAAGTAATATACTCACATGGTAGGGCTCACAATGACGGCCTGTAAAATTCAATTCATGGCATGACGGGCAGACGAAGATGGAAGGTATCACAGCCGGATTGGCATGGATGTCCACACATGATTCGCAGACTGACCGTGGACAGTACTCACAGACCATGAGCAGTCCACCGTTCAGGCAGATGTAGCAAAACTGTGAGAAGGTCAGTTACAGGTGAAAAACGTTTTAAAAGGTAAGCACAGACGTCGTTCTTGCCATCAGAGGGTGGGGGGGGTAACGGAGTTGCAGAGTCAGAGGACACAACGAGACGGACTGCTGGAATGGAAGCCGGTGCAGTTTTCTCAGTTTTGTCAGATTTTCGGGGAACAACACCACCAGTGGAGTTCTTTGCGGTTTGTTTCGTGCGGGCATTGTTGAACAGAATATCACTAAGTCCAAACTCAATGTGGTAAAAGGTTTATATCAATGTGAAATCATTAGTATTGTACCGGCATTCCTTCCCCGTGAAAAGTCACAAATGTAAAATATTTTTAGATATAATAATTAATTCCATTTATAGGCATTTGCAAATGATATGAGCATACTATTATTACTGATGAAAAGACAATTTATAATAAAAGGACGATGAAGTATACCAAATTATTCTACACCACGTAAATATTTTTTAAACTGGCGACTTTGGCCCCCCCCCACAGCATACGCCGCTTGCCGCCATAACCCATCACGGTGACCATTAATTTCCGTATCAAATGCCATGCCCCAAACTCTTGCTAAATTCGGTCGTTTGAACTGTGGGAAAGTCTGAGTCATCATTATTAAACGCGCTTGCTTTGCCCTCTCTTCAATGTTTCAACATTCAATGTTCACAAGACGTATATTCCTGAGACTCATTAGTTTCATGGTTTCCCTAGCTCACTACAAAATTTGATAACCCACGCCAGCTGGAGCACTGACGGTAAAGTGAAATGTTTTTTTTTTGAACGGTGGGAAAGTATTACTAATCATTGTTTGATGCGTCGACGCGTTTTGC
Organism: Hygrocybe punicea; assembly: GCA_963556145.1. Classification (NCBI taxonomy): domain Eukaryota; kingdom Fungi; phylum Basidiomycota; class Agaricomycetes; order Agaricales; family Hygrophoraceae; genus Hygrocybe; species Hygrocybe punicea. The sequence goes on from OY744464.1 coordinate 2,670,622, forward strand.
GGTTGTCACCGTTTAGCTCTTTAGTAAAGGTCAGTACTTGTACTTTTCTTGTAGCTTCGTTATGGTCATTATTATTCCTAGTTGTGTAGCCTGGAAGGATGGCCGTCTGGGCCATGGAAGACGTGATCGTGCAGTCTGTGCACGATCCACTTCCACCCTTCCAAAACCAACTGAGGGGATGGCCGACTGGGCCACGGTGTAAAGGCGAGGTCGGGGTGGCTGCGGAATAATGATCCTAAGCCTGAGGGGTCAGCGTAGAAGTGACTAGGAATAGTCTAACAAGCTTCAGTAAGATAATAGGATATAAAAAGTAAGAAGCCGCCGAGTAAACTACTGAAATCTATCGAGACCGATCGAAGCCGACGAAGCCGACGATGTCGGGTACGGCGGGTCGGGTGTCGGGTGACGAGAAACGTAGAGATAAAGGCGGTAGAACGACGGGGAGGGCGTCGAGGAATCCGACGAGCAATGTGTGCGATGGAATTTACTGAGAGACTTAATTCTCAGAGAGAGGAAATGGGGGAACTGGTTTCTTATTTTGAGACGGCGCTTGGGCACCGTTTTTATACTACAAATTTGTGTACCTAGATTCGGACGAGAGTCCTCGGCCGATGAGAGGAGACAAAGGAGAATAAAAATGGGGAAGTAGGAAGAGCGTTGCGAGGCGACGATGACAGGTAAAATGGGTGGAAGATATGAAAAACCGTAAAAGATGCAATATACTTTACTATATCCCCATAAGGGAGACGCTAGGCGTGAATGAGGCAAGTCCGATGTCGGGATCCCAGTCCGATGAGATCTATCTCTGATATTTGAAGTTCCGTGAGTTTATGAGATAGACCGACCAGGTACGTGAGCGGCCGTGCTAGTCGGTATGCATCGGGTTGCGTCGGGTTACGTCGGGTTTGAGCGTAGATTGCTAGAGACGTCGGGTTCGAGCGGATTCGCTAGATATTGATGTTACGGCCTCAGAGGGTCGAGGACCCTCTACATCTCCTTGGGTCTTCTAATAGAGACCATCCGTGGTCGAGAATATGGGGTCTCCGAATGCGGGTCGCGAATGTGGCCAATCACGTGAGCGGCCAAACAACGGCAAAGTAAAAAAAAAGAAAAATTTTCTCGTTGTTGATCCGACCTTTCCTCTACACCATCACACGTTCACAATGTCCCAAGTCTACGACAACTTCCTCGCTTTCGTCGAAAGCATCGAACCCGATGTCCGGGCGGACTACGAAGAGGCCATCAACGCGGTCACCGTGTTTCATAGCGACGACCTCGTAACGATGGTGGACGGCAACGAGGGGATGGCCCAACAATGGTTAAGCGGCCGCAAGAAGGCGCTGGTGAGTTTCCTTATTGACTACGCGTGTCCTAAGATAGCTCATGCCGTCCCGCCAGTGTGCTTACAATGGAATCGTCGCGGAACTCCGAGCTGGTGGTACGAGGCCAGTAACGCCACCGTTATGGGCCGACCGCCAATCGTATGCCAACGATGTCGAAGAGTGGCTGAAAGAAGCGGCGGATCGGGAGAGGCAGGAACAGGAAGAAGCCAGACGGCGGGCGGATGAAGAAGCGGCTATGCGGGAAGAGGAGGCCAGACGGATGGCAGAGGCAAGTGCACGAGCGGAGGCGGAGAAAAGGCGAAAGGCGGCAGAGGAAAGGCGAGAGCGGCTTAGAATAGAACAACACGAGCAGCACTGGAATCAAGAAGCGGACCGGGTTGAAAGGGATGGAGCCGCGTATCGGCGGCGGCTCAGCGAAGAACGGCGAGCTGAAGCAAACGCGGGTGAACCAAGGACTGAGTCGATTCCGGAAGGGGAAGCCGCAGTTGAGCCAGAGGAAGGCCCCGTCGACCCGGCACCAGAGACACCGGCCGATGTAGAAGACGTAGATACGCCGGGCGTGGAGACCGGAGACTTGGCTGGTACGACGGTGAGTTCTTGTGTCGGTTCATATGTTCTTTAGTTACTGATCCTGGTAACAGTTCACCGGGCCGTTTCCCCTACAACCCTGCACCAACTGCGTCAAGGCGCAAGAGGCGTGTCGAGGCGTCACGGGCTACGTGTGCGAACGATGCCGGAGGCTGAAGAAGAGATGTACTAACGCTACACACCGGACGGGCGGGGGTCGGCGCAAGGTGGATACCGGAAAGGGCAAAGAGGTCGCGGCCGGTACGAGGAAGCCGTTGTCATTCACGACAAAGCCCATCCGCAGTAGGCCTGCCCAGGCCTCAACGAGCAAACCGCGGGTCGAGGAGGTGGAGTCGGTCGAGGACGATGACGAAGACGAGGAGGAGTCGGAGGAAGAGCGGCCGACGAAAAGACTTAGGACGGCCTCGACAGCGAACCCGTTCGTTTTGACGATGGAGAATTACGAGCAAGTGTCGGCGCGGCTAGCGGTCCTTACGGAGGAGCTGGGAGCCCTGGGCACCAACGTCAATCGTCACCTCGTCCACTTCGGTCAAGAGTTCCAGCGGCTTCGCGTCGATCTCGAACGGTCGACCTCAAGGTTGGCGATGTTGAAGCGGGATTACGAGACCGGCCGCCTGTAAAATATATATATAAAAATAACGAGCCCATTGTATATATAAAAAAAATATATCGTGTACATAAAAGACGTGTCAGCTTGTTCACCCAGCTAAGGAAAGCCGATCGGCTCCCGAAGACATAGGACTATTCGCATCATTCGTCATATCGTTAGAAAACTAAGAGGAACTAAATAAAATGGGGGTATAACGTGGACAGAATATAAATGAAATGCTTAATCGTCGTCGGGTGAGGAGTCTATAGAGGGCGGGTACGTCGGATCATCAAGATCGTTTGAATCGGTATCGTCGGCATCGGGGTATTGTAAGAAGTCGTCCAACGGTATCGATATTTTTGAACGGGCGTGGTAGGGTACGACTCGGAAAGCGGCAAATCGAGATTTAGAAACCGCACCGTCGAGTTCGGCGAGTATGTAGGATCCGCCTTCTGTTTTCCTGACGACAACCATGGGTCCAAAGTACCGCGGTTTTGCTTTACGATCGAGAGACATTTCGATACGTGAATTTCGGACGAGAACGAGGTTACCGGGTTCGAAGTCGTAAACTTTGATCGTGTTGGCGTATTTCTGCTCGAATTGCTGGGCGGACGCGAGCCGAGATTTGGTAAGCTTTTCTTTGACCCGATCGAGGTCGGCTTCTCGTTTACGAAGTTGTCGGGCGCGGATGACTATGAGGTCGGTCGTAGACATCGTATCTTGCGTTGGAACCATGTACGTAGCTTCGGCAAAATCGAATGGAAACAGCGGTTCTACTCCGTGTGCGATGTAGTAGGACGAGTATCCGAGGCTTTTGTGTGTCGTGACCCGTTCGGCCCAAAATACGGAGTGGGTTACGGTGTGCCATTTCTTTTCATCTCCGTCACAACTTTTCATAATGGCCTCCCGGACATCTAGGTGGCGACGCTCAACGGGTCCGTTCGCTTGTGAGTTATAGGGCGAAATGCGGATGTGGCGGATACCGTAGCGGGAGGCGAGATAGTCGAGCGCTTCTACGAACGGCTTGCCGTTGTCGGTGACGATTTCTTCGAGAGCGCCCCAACGGCATAAGATGTCTTCGAACAAAAACGTGCCGATGGTGGAGCCGGTCTCGCGGCGTAACATGCGGAACTCAGGGTAGGCGGACAGGGAGCAACGGGCTTGGACGATGTATCGATAGCCGCCGGATCATGGCATAAACATTGTGTCGACATACGCTTTACGAAATAGTGAGGCCGGTGTAGCGACGGTGGGCGGAATGTGATGATAACGCATTTGCCGTACTTGGCACTGATGGCAAGACTGGACGTACCACTTGACGTCGTGGTCGAGGTGCGGCCACCAGAAACGGTCGAGTAGCCGAGCGCGGACGGAGAATATACCTTTATGGCCGAGAGAGTCGTGAGCGTCTTTGAGTAACTGAAGCCGGCGGTCGGGCGGTATGACAAGTTTGTGTTTTCCGTGACGGTCTTTGCGCCAAAGCTTGTTATCGGTGACGAAGAATTCAAGGGCGTATCGTAGGAACAGACGGTATTCTTCGTCCGTGAAGTTCGCGGGTCGGGTTAGATCTCGTAACCAAGTCTCGACGAGGGCAAGACGAGCGTCGGCCGCGCGGGCTTTATCGGATCGCGGTATGTCAGATACGGCTTCCTGATTTGTGTAGACGAGGACGGCGGGTAATTCTTGGAGTCGGTCGGCTGTGGCACGGCAGCGGCCGCATACGGCAATCGGCTTAGACGGTATGGGGACGGGTCGGTAGTTGACGACTTCCATAAAGAAACCGTAGGAGTGGTCGAGCCAATCGTCGGAGTCGTTGATCTCCTCGGGGTCTTCTGCAGCGCGGGGACGTCGGGAGAGTCCGTCGGGTGCACCGTGTGCGGAAGCGGGTACGTGAACGAGTCTAAAGTCAAATAAGAGCACGCCGGCTATCCATCGGTTGATCGTTGCATTGGGCTGAATGTCGGGGTTGTTGAGCATCCCTTTTATGTACTTCGCGTCGACTTCAACGGTGAGGTTGCGGACGCCGATAATGAAAGTCCGATAGGTGCGGAGGGCCCTGAAGAGGCCGTAGAGTTCGAGCTTGGACTGGGAGTGTCGGGCTTCGCGTTCGTTCCACGATATTGAACCAAAGCGATTCGGATAGCGCTTTCCGTCGGCACGGATTTGCATAAGAAGGAAGCTGACTCCAAGAACGGATGAATCGACGGCGAGAATCACTTCCCATTCACGCGTGTAGTCGATAGCGCGCAGTGCTGGCGACGTAATGACGGCGTTTTTGAGGTAGTCGACGGCGGTCTCTTCTTCTTCACCAAATTCGAAGGGTATACCTTTGCGGGTAAGACGGACGAGGGGTCGGGAGTGGAGCGAGAAGTCCTTGATAAAAATACGCAAGACGCCGCAGATACCGAGAAAGGCGCGAACTTCGGTGAGGTTGGTCGGCAGTGGCCAATCGCGAATCTTCTGTACTTTGGAGTTGTCGGCTACTCTTCCTTCGTATGTGCATCGGTGGCCAACAACGATGACTGAGGGTCGACACAACTCGAGTTTTTTGCCGTTGAAGGTACCGCCGACATAGTGGAAACGCTGGATGACGCGGTTGACACCTTGGAAGTGCTCCCAAATGAAACGTCGGATTGCCGGGTTCTCGGGTATAGTCTCGTAGGTACCGTCGGGTTGCTCGTAGCGGGTTGGAGGCCCTTTGATGGGAATATCGTCCATATACGGAACGGCAAGATGAGGGATTTCGTCATGGAGGATGTACGTGGAGTCACCATGTAGGATCTGCAGGGAATTTGTGTATCCCATAGCAATCCACGTAAGTCGAAGCGTTCCGAGTGGAGACTGAAAGGTCATATAGTCCTGAGACGAGGGGTGGACGAGGCGTTGGTCGAAAGAGACGAAGAGGTTGAAGGAAGCGTAGCAAGAGTGGCCGCCAAAGGCCTCGGCCAAGTGCTCGGTCATGGGCGGTACGGCGGGATCGCGGATAGTGACGGCGTTAAGCGGCTGTAGATCGTGGACGATTCGAAGAGACTTCCCATCCTTTTTCAAAACGCAGAACCAGCGGGAGCGGTATGACGAATTCGAGGGTTCATAGGTACCGGCGTTAATTTTGTCTTTGATGATGCCGATGACTTCGTTAAGGATGCCGGGTGGGATTGGGATATTGCGATGGACCCACGGGTCGTGCGGTACGGTGGGAATGTGGATCGGCGGGAAGTAGTCCGTATTGAACTGGCCTTTCTCGGATTCGTTCCAGGCGAAGGCGGCTTCTTGCGTTTTGATGATATGGTGGCCGAGTTTTTCTTCCTCAGGCCAAAGGAATCCATCCGAGTTCATCGGCATCGCGTCGTGTCGTTCCTGGGTATAGCGGGTGCCGGGTGTAAAGTCGGGCGGATGAGTCGGGAGCGTGGGTAAATCGGCTAGCGGGTCGCCGGTGATCTCGCGTATGATACGGTATTCGTCGGGGAGAGTGGTAGAAATTGGGCGGATACGATCGGCTACCTTCTTATACTTTTTCTTGGTAACGACTCCTTTTAGGTCCCTGGTAGGGGGGGTGGTATACGAGATATAAGTAACGTGTTCAGTAGAGGCCTTGTTACAAATATTCGAAGAAGAAATATGTGACGCAGGAGCGGAGACGGAACAAGACGAAGGAAGGGTATCGGTAGTACGTAGCTGATTTTGTACATCGGTCAACAATGAAATGTACTGGGCGGCAGTCTGAGGCTGAGACGAAGAGAAATCTAAATCGATAGAAAAACATAAGTCCTCTTCTAGGGGAAACGGCAAAAGGGAAGCATAGTTCGTGGTATAGGTGTGGTCGCTTTCGAGTGGCGGCTTCTCATCTCCTGGTGCGTCCTTTCCGAGAGGTATCTCCGGGTCCTCGACTTCTAAAAATCTGGCTTTCCGGTGTCGGACCGCTCTCGTCGGTTCTTTTGGTTGTGCTCGATGGTGGGCAAGGTGACGACGGCGCCGGTGTTTGGATCCGTGATCGTGACCTGTTGTTCTCCGTTTTTATAATCCTTCATAAGGGCTTCGGAAAGCGTGAAGAACGGGCGGCCGATGAGGATCTCGTAGGGGGCGTCGTCGACGACTTGGACTTGGAGGAAAAGATCGACGTCGCCAAAGGTGAATTTTAGGTTGGCGATCCGGCCGAGGGTGTCGTTGTCGCTTTTATTTGCCGACTGCATCCGCATCTTCATATTTTGGAGGCCGTAACCGAGTTTCTCCCAAATATCGCGCTGCATGCCGATGATCATGGAACCGTTGTCGAGGACGCACTCGAATACGAATTTGCCGTTGATGAGCGGGTAGACCGCACGGAGAGGGACTGAGTCGCGGCCGACGACGAGCGGGACGTTTTCCTGACAGTGTTGACAGGCGCGAGTGGGGATTTCGGGTGCGTGAAAGTGGAAGACCTCGACGTTGTTACTCTCGGCGGTGACCTTTTTCGACGTAGTGAGGTCCTTCATGTGATGGCGGGCGTCGGACGACATGGCTAAAAGTTCTCGCTGCGAAATGCAGACTTGAGAATCGAGCGCGCGGTCGATGACGGATTTGGCGATACCGGGATCTTCGATGGGGGCTTGGTAGCGGTATTGGGGGTGCGATGCGGGAAGGTTCTGGGGAGTGCGCGGTACAAGGGCGGTCGGCTCGGTCGGCCGCGTGTTCGAAGGAGGGACTATGGTGATCGGCTGCTCGTTGATAGGTCTGGCCGTTTTCTCGGCGGGTTTCGCGGCGGGGACAGACGTGGAAGTGGTGGGCAGATTGGGAAACGTTTCTCTAGACTTGCCTTTCGCCTTTGATGGGATCTCTACACCGTCGAATCTAACCCGTTTACGAAGCCGCTGCACTTCGGCTTCCAGAACCTTAATCTGTTCGTTGTCGTCGTCAATGTCGGACGTCGTGGACTGAAAGATGTCGGCGTACTCGGTAGCGGCCTCTGGTTTGTAGGTGGGTACTTCGACGGCGGAGACGAAGTTAGCTTTGACATGAGGCGGCGGGTCGCGTTGGAACGGTTCTGTGGGGTTGCGGGCAGGGGGAGCGCGGTTGCCGGGATTCTGTGCGTGCCACGCGTCGAAGCGTTCCCTCATATTTTTGCCGACGATAGCCTTTGGAAGATACATTCCGTTAGGCAACACGATGCGGCCGTGCTCGTTCTTGCGGCATATCCCGTCTCGAGTGTACTGCTCGCAAATAGGACAATCGCGTATACGATGGAACGGGTCGTCGCAAAAGAGGCAGTTGAAATTGGTGAAACCCTGTCCCGCGGTGGTCGGCTCAGCCCTATTTGCACACGGCTTTGGGGGGTTGTTGCGTTCAGTGAGGGCTTGCGTGAGGACGGCGAGTTGTTGCGAAACGAGACGAAATAGGTCGGATACGTTAGGTTCGACCGGTTCCGCTTTAGGAATGACCGGGTCATAGCGAGCGGGTGGCGGGTAGCGGGTGGCGGGTTCCATTGGAGTCGAGTACCGGATGGCGGCAGGCGACGTTGACGATAGACAAGAGACGGTGGACGGTTCGGCCGCGGTTCCGGCCAGCAGGAAGTGGGCGCAATTGTGGAAGTCCTGGAAGTCGTAAGGGTCGCTATGGAAATGGTTCGGCTTTTGGTACTGCAGACGGGTTTTGATGTCCTTTTTAAGCTCGACATGGAAGCCGTTCTCGTACGCGATGTTGCGTTCTCGGGGAGAGATTCGACCCTTGTCTAAGAGGAATCCCGAGATCCGGATGAACTCGCAGTAATATTCGCCAAGTTCGGCGTGGGTACGGATACCGTAAGCGGTTTGGGTGTGCATAAGACGGTCGAGATCCGCCATAGTGTACCGGTGATCGTCTTCCATACCCGGGTATAGCACGAGTACGCTCTTTTTGAATGCGGCATAATCGACGCCGGTCGCGCTAGGTAAACTTGCCCAAAGCTCGTAGTCGCTAAGCGACGCGTAGCGCAGACTATGCTTGATGCGTCCTGCGTCGTCGAGAGCGGCATCGGCAGCAAGTATCTCGACTTCTTCGAAGAAGCGGTTTAAATTGAGCGGGTTCCCGTCGAAGGTCGGGGCCGTGGAGTGACCGCGAGCGGGCATTTGTCGTGGAGTAACATGGGGAGCGGTGACGTGGGGAGCGGTCGAAGATCCAGAGGTCGAAGTCATTGTGGGTGGAGGGAGCTGAGATGTCGATGAAGCGGTTGTCGGGTGTACGATGAACGGGTCGGGTAACGTGGGCGATGACGGCGTAGTCGAAGACGAAGACGGGGACGATGATGATGACGGAGTTTTCGATGTCGAGAGCGAAGATGGAGACGATGACGATGACGGATTTTTCGATGTCGAGAGCGAAGACGTGGACGGGGGTTCTAGCGAGGTCGAAGTCAGGGACGTAGGCGATGCGGGTGTCGAACTGAGATCGGATGAGTCGGGTGTAATGGTAATTATCGGTATATCGACCGATTCGAGACTGTCGGATGAAAGATATAGGGGGGTGTTTGACCCTGAGACGAGCGGGAGATTGTTATGTCGAGCGAGGTGGTCGGGTACTAGCTGGAAGAAGTCGTCGTCGATTGTCGGGTCGAAGGCGGCTAAAGAGAGTTCTTGTTGAAGAGTTCTTCGAGGAAGATCTCGAAGACGACGGTCAGAGGGAGGGATACGGGAAGAGGAAGCTATGGTGGTGCTAGACTATTCCTCGCGGTGGGCTCCAGATGTAAAGGCGAGGTCGGGGTGGCTGCGGAATAATGATCCTAAGCCTGAGGGGTCAGCGTAGAAGTGACTAGGAATAGTCTAACAAGCTTCAGTAAGATAATAGGATATAAAAAGTAAGAAGCCGCCGAGTAAACTACTGAAATCTATCGAGACCGATCGAAGCCGACGAAGCCGACGATGTCAGGTACGGCGGGTCGGGTGTCGGGTGACGAGAAACGTAGAGATAAAGGCGGTAGAACGACGGGGAGGGCGTCGAGGAATCCGACGAGCAATGTGTGCGATGGAATTTACTGAGAGACTTAATTCTCAGAGAGAGGAAATGGGGGAACTGGTTTCTTATTTTGAGACGGCGCTTGGGCACCGTTTTTATACTACAAATTTGTGTACCTAGATTCGGACGAGAGTCCTCGGCCGATGAGAGGAGACAAAGGAGAATAAAAATGGGGAAGTAGGAAGAGCGTTGCGAGGCGACGATGACAGGTAAAATGGGTGGAAGATATGAAAAACCGTAAAAGATGCAATATACTTTACTATATCCCCATAAGGGAGACGCTAGGCGTGAATGAGGCAAGTCCGATGTCGGGATCCCAGTCCGATGAGATCTATCTCTGATATTTGAAGTTCCGTGAGTTTATGAGATAGACCGACCAGGTACGTGAGCGGCCGTGCTAGTCGGTATGCATCGGGTTGCGTCGGGTTACGTCGGGTTTGAGCGTAGATTGCTAGAGACGTCGGGTTCGAGCGGATTTGCTAGATATCGATGTTACGGCCTCAGAGGGTCGAGGACCCTCTACAACGGAGGGCGTGGTCGTGCAGTCTGTGCATGGCCTCCTCCAATCCCCGACGATATTCATGGTAGAGGGCCATCTTTTCCACAGGAGTCTTATTCGCGTTGGTGCGTTTTGCTCATTTGCTCTTAGTTTTTTTAGTAAAGGTCAGTACTTGTACTTTTCGTGTAGTTTCGTTATGGTCATTATTATTCCTAGTTTTGTAGCCTGGAAGGATGGCCATCTGGGCCATGGAAGACGTGATCGTGCAGTCTGTGCACAATCCGCTTCCACCCTTCCAAAACCAACTGAGGGGATGGCCGACTGGGCCACGGAGGGCGTGGTCGTGCAGTCTGTGCACAGCCCTCCTCCAGTCCCGGACATTATTTATGGCAGATGTCACAGAGGGTGGCCGTCTGGGCCATGGGGGTTGTGATCGCGCAGTCTGTGCGCGGTTCACCTCCACCCTCTCAAAACGGTTGAGGATGTCACGGAGGGTGGCCGTCTGGGCCATGGGGGTTGTGATCGCGCAGTCTGTGCGCGGTTCACCTCCACCCTCTCAAAATGATTGAAGATTGGTTGAGGATATCACGGAGGGTGGTCATCGGAGCCACGGGAGTTGTGATCGTGCAGTCTGTGCATGATTCACTCCCACCCTCTCATAATGTGTATCCGTGCCCCTGCTGGTCGTGCCCCTGCTGGTCGTCTCTCGGGACCCTTCGATGACTCGAGACCGGGACTTCGTCGGATTTCCGCTGAGATGCATCAGCAGAAAGTGAGCTACCCAGCTACATGGCCTAACAAGCAGTCACTCTGGACCCATGGATAGCCTGAGCATGGGCTATTCCGGACCTCCGCTGAGACTAGCATGTACTAAATTGTGACTTGGGGGGATGGCCGTCTGGGCCGTGGGGGTTGTGATCGCGCAGTCTGTGCGCGGTTCACCTCCACCCTCTCAAAAATGGTTGAGGATGTCACGGAGGGTGGCCATCTGGGCCGTGGGGGTTGTGATCGCACAGTCTGTGCGCGGTTCACCTCCACCCTCTCAAAACAGTTGAGGATTGGTTGAGGATATCACGGAGGGTGGTCATCGGGGCCACAGGAGTTGTAACCCCTTCCACCCTTCACCTTTAGGGTACAGCTTTAAATATTTTGAAATCATAATATTTCTTGAAGTCATGTTTTTTTTCATTAAATAACAAGTTGGCCCATCACGTGACCTGTAAAAAAGTTTTCTGCTGTTCAAGTCAGACCGCTATACCAACGCCATGCAAACCCATTCTATGGTAAACAATATACCTCTCAGCTAGAGAGTCTAGATAGCCAGTTACTTAATCTAATCTGTCAGACTCAGGCCATCTCCGCTGATAATTCATTCAATTTTGAACAATTGTTGGGCAAAGCAGTACAATCAGAAATCAGCAACCAGGAGGATGACACAGAGGACTATCTGTTCCAATCCATATGTCTGGTGGACCAACCCCATGCCCTTGCACCGTCTGACCACGATTCCAATGTGGATATCAGCTCCGATAAACATCAGGCTCCTGTGTCGTCCACGACCACCCCTATTTCTCTTAAACACTTCCAAAATCTGTAAAGGAACATCGGAAACAACAAAGTAAACAAAAACGCCAAATGAAACGACAGCAAGAACGGAGTAGTCGTTCCTTCGGCGATTATACGGTCTGTCCTTCCACTATGAAGAAACATATCAACGAGGTCAATAAAGTCACTGCCGATCTTGACCTCGACGTCGAAGCTGTACCAGTCTCAAAAATTGGATATACTGCGGTCAACTCGGAGGGGTATGGGAGGACTTTTACTTTGGAGGAAATGGTGGGTTCCGACTCCGTATTCAAGTTTACCCTACACCATTGGGATGGAAAGTAAGTCTCATTCCCATTACTGGTGATCAAAGCTCATTATACAATAATAGAGAGTCATTTCCTATTGAAAACCAAGAAGGTCTTTTGATAGTTGTCATGGTAGGTCGACCGGATGGTGAGCTAGGTCAGAAGATGCATCGAGACGCTGCGGAAGCCATGGCCCATGCTAGGACGTTAGCTAGCTTCTCAGTCACCCAAGAGAGTCATAGACGCGGCGTTTTCTATGTGCTAAGCCACGGGGCATTGTATGGGGGGGGACAGAAGGCAAACTCCATTTTTGTATTGCCGATTCATCTACTGATTCCTTCCCTGAGTAGACGCCTGGGAACCTTTGCAATAGCGCTAAGGATAGCGAGATCCTCACGATGCTCATTAATCACCCTGCAATTAGGGGATTTGCAGGATTTGCATCAGGAGCATTTTCGACGTGGATGCCAAAGCTGTATTCCTATTACAAGGAAAAAATGGAAGCACTGTATGAGAGGTATCCCGAGTTGGCAAGGACATTCGACAACAGCATATGGTCAACCAGCATGTTCAATTTCGGACCACAGACAGTATGCTTCGACCACATCGACTTCAAGAATTTGTCTTTTGGGATGTGCTCCATCACCCCACTGGGCGACTTCGATCCAACACTTGGGGGCCATCTCATCCTTTGGGATTTGAAGATGGTTATCAAGTTTCCCGCTGGGACCACCGCCATTATTCCTTCCACCATCCTCCGCCACTCCAACACCTCCATTCAAAAGGGGGAAACGAGAATGTCCTTCACACAGTACACGGCAGGGGGCTTATTTAGATGGGTGGAATATGGGTTCCAGACTGTTGGTGAGCTGCTGGCTTCGAAAAAGTGGGCTAGAAAAGAATTGGAAGAAGAAGGCCCTGCTAGATGGCAAATGGGACTTGGACTTTTCAGTAATCTCAAGGAGCTTCTGGGGCAGTAGAATAACAGGCTGTTCATTTTATAAGAAAGTGTTACGTTGAATTGAATTACAGGTGTGGAAAAACTTTTTCACCAAAGGAAAAACTTTTTCACCAAAGGGAAACCGTGACGAATTCAATGTCAAAAATGCTCTCATGAAAGAAAGCTAAACGTTTCTTCGAGAGCAGATATAGCGGTATATTGGGTTTTCAAACAACCCGACAGATTCTGAATAATAAAATAAATACATGTAAAAAATTATGTCCAAGCCGACAATTTGCTAAGCCCTAGTCCTAGTCCTCCTTGGCTAAAACAATGACCCACTGAATGTTTAGAGAGAGCTGCTTGGTCAAGTTGTCCTTGGGGATCCAGCTGTTCGCCGTATAGCCAACTAGACACATCTTCCCCACCAAGTCATCCTCCCACAGTTTCAAGTCGGACGAAAGGTGATGGAGCCTGGTAACATCTACCACACCATTCATGCCATCATATATGGGAACTGGCGAAATCCTAAGATCATGGCAAACTCGGACGAATTGATTTGTACTCACCCTGGTCTTCAAAGTTCAGTGCACCTTTCACCGCTGTACTATTTGAAGAGACAGCTTTCACCGGAGACAAATTGGCAAGGGACTTCTTCCTAGCCAGCATTTTCGCAATGTTACTTCCTGTAGATCCAGCTGAAAAATGTCAGATTAAAAAAATTGTAGTGCATATATGACACGAAGTACTTACCGTCGTCCTTATCTCTTTGTTTAGCACGAGTGCTAATCATGACGGAACCCTCCAGTATTTGAGCCCTCAGCTCAGGAACCTTGAATACCATGCAGAAAAGGCGCAAAACCTCTCCCACTCTTGAGTGCACATCAGTCCACCAATTTGCCGGAAAATCCCAACAGGTTCCGAGGTCAAATTAGAACTGGTCACAAGCAAAACAGAAGTAAAAACGATATATGGATTGAAGCCATATGCGCCAGCCTGGCTTGCGTATTCCACAGATCGTACACTTTCTGATACTGGGTTGATCTTGACAAGATTCGGGGATGCTCTGGAAGGATTCATGAACACCCCAGACCTTGTAAAGGTGATGGCCTCGACAAGAAGCCTAATTATAGTTTGAAGGACGACTCATGTTAGAAGTAAAGGAGACATACCTCATATTTGCGGAGGGAAAGATTTTTGGAACATTGCTAAGCAAAAACGGTTCTATGTGATCAATCCCAGGATTGGCGGTGACCAGAGTCCCTTTTCTAACCAGAGAACAACCATCAATCAAAACTATATTATTATTAAAAAGACAAATACTCACCGAAGAGGTGGGAGGTTCTTGTATGTGTCCACCAACATGGAGTCCATCAGTTCTTGGACGAGAACTTCACATTTGACTGGACCATCACCGGACTTGATGAAATTTTTGCTACCGGAAGATTATGTAGTGTATATAAAGTAATGAAACATGTCGACACATACGATTCAGGAAAGTCCTCCAAATATACCATTTCGTCTTTAGGTTTCTTGAGTGAGGGTGAACTGGTATGATAGCTAATTAGTGCAGTCAAAACTAAGGGCCGGCCTCCTACCGAAAAATGTCCTCTTCAGGACTCGGAGAATCAACTGTGGTATAGGAAACCTGTTTGGATGACACCTTTTGGTGAGATGCTTTTTGAGGGGATGCCTTTTGAGGAGACCTATAGTGAAATCAACAATTCAGAAATAAACAAGGTAGGCTGAAGACTGGTGAATACTTGGATTGATGCTTTGATGGACTGTTAAAGTATTAAAAAGGACAATCGACAGAACAAGAAATCTTACAGATGTTTTCACTTCTGGTTCAGATAACTCTGGGGTTGATGCAACGCGGGCTTTCTTTGAGGACCGAGGGGCAATCTTGGCAGTCAAAGTCCTTCCGTTGAACGGATCAATCCAAATAGGCTCAATAACGAAAATGTTTACACACCGTTTGCATGTTTTTCCTGACCTGGGCTTTGGCGAAGGTGTTGCCTCATCTCTAACAACATGAATAAATGAACTCAGTAAAATAGTGTAGAAAGCCATACTCACTCAGTGGCCTGTTCGTTTTCACCATCGCTGCTGGAGATTGGTCAGAAGCAAGTACCATTTCAGTAACAAATGCGTACATCTCCTCAACATCACTATAAACATACAGAGGCTTGCTTGTCTGAGCACGTTTTCGGCTTTGCCTGCTAACCCATCATGATAGTAAATAAATTAATGCAGAAGAACATAGAGAATTGTTACGGTGCAGCCCGAGAGGACTCAATACTGGAATACATTTTTGGTGGCATGTGGATGAGAGAACGGTGAGAGAACGGTGAGAGATAGAGTCTTTCCTTTGAAACAGGACTTCAATATTAAATTTTAATGGCGAAACAGGAACATGGCCTTCTGATATATTTTAAAAATGAATTCTCCACCCCTTCCGCTTGGTGCCTCAGGGTGCCTTGTGGTGTCTCTCTATAGCTTTCCGATGTCTTTCAAAATACCAGATACAGAAAATAATCTGTACTTATAAAGATATATACTTCTTCAACAACCTTCTGATATATTCCATGATAACCTCTCCGTGCCCCATGGTGCCTTGTGGTGCCTCTCTATAGCCCTCTAATTCTTTGAAAATACCAAATGCAGAAAATAATTTGTACTTCTAGAATAATTTGTACTTCTAGAAAATACTTGTTCAACAGCCGGTGGTTTGTTGATCCAAAAAAATTTCACCGCAGGCACAAATGGGTGTTGTGCCTTACGACAGGATCCAATACTTCGGATTCAAGATAGACGGTCGAATATAATACCGACTGATTTTTATTTATGCGATGTCATTGCCAGGTTACTGATTACAAAGTTCCACCAATAGGCACTACAACATGTCTTTTCGGAAAGCACCATGTCATTTTGGAAAGTACCCCTGAAAAACACCCCTTGGTCTTGCATTACATGAGGCCATGGAACAGCTCGGCATATCTAAATATAGTTTAAAATTCCACGAATTTCTATTAGAAATACGCAAGCACCGAGTGTAGTTTACCGTATTGAAGTAGTCCTCGGTGTTTCCGCCTGTACTCAGTCATGAATCAATTCTACGACTACAAAGCAGCTGGTGAGAGAGAGTCTTTGTTCTCAGCTACGTTGGTTGACTTGTAAATTCTTCAATGACAGCTGAATCCGTGGAGTCTTTGTCAACCTCAGCATGTGAAGGAAAGCACCATCGGAGGTATTTGAGTTCGTTTAACAAGGCATGTCTTCTGTCCCATATGGCCTATGAGGTTTTGAACAACATACTAGGAGAATGGCCTACACTTGAAAGCCAAGACCCAGTATAATCGAGCCATGGCACAATACGAACTTGTACAGGAAATAGATGGAAAGGAGATGGAGAAAATTATACTTCGTCTTACAGGAGTCATCGCCGAATGTGACTTACCCCCAGTCAACCGACTTCCAAAGTGAGTGCTAGTTGTCAATATCGAAATCCTGGACACCTGACTTGCAAGTGGTCCATAGTTCTGAAGCCAGGGTCAAATTTCTGCGACAACATGTCACTTTGACAGGGCTGAATTCCTCTCGATTCGACCTGGCTATGGAGAATATCCAGACCATCCACTCCATTTTTGCCAAGGGTATTAGTCCCTTCAAACTCCAGCCTTGGACCCCTGGTACATTTTCAGGATATACAACGATTGAAGCGTACAAAAGATACTTTACAAGCGCAAAATTTGCGAATCACTCTGACATTGTTCCTTTTCCTCCTCTTGTTGATCCCCATGGTGTTTTGGCGTCTGTGGATCAAAGTCAATATTTTCACACCACTGCCGATTAGTGTGTGACACAGGTGACACCAAGGGTGTGAACCTGACACACCACACCTGTCACCTGTAACACCAGACCTGTGACAGGTGAGGTGTACACAGGTCCAGGTTTATACCATGGGTTTCAGGCACAAACCATGGGTATGACACCATGTGAAAACACCGCGGGGAACCCGCATGAATACTTATAACCGATCAACGGACTATCAACGGACATGGCATATTGTACCTAATTGTCAGTCTCCACATCTGTTGGCACTGTTGCCGCCTCGCCATCACTCTCCACCCTCTTACGTTTACTGTTGCGACGCTGTACAGCCTCAATCACATCCAACATTACTACCAAATCTTTGCAGCACCAATCTCCAAGACAAAGTGATGCCCGGATCGAGGATGCAGAGAGCCTGCTCCGGGTATATGGGAGAAGATGGTGGCCTTTCGAGAACACACGCTCAACTGCGGTCGAGGTTACGAGTTCTTTTAATTTATTAAAAGACTTGTTCTTTATCAAACCAGGACCAGTGAGGGTTCATATTTAATTAATTAATGTTCTATGATCGCCTATAGAGAAAATTTTTTTGGGCAAGAGATATGATTCTACTTCTGATACTGGAAAATCAGATACAGTTAGGGCCATGTGTGGACAAGCTTACATAAGCATCCAAATATGGGTTGTTACAAAAAAGACAAATTACCTTCTAATTATATTCAAAATATTCGTACTGGTCTCAATTCTTATCAGAATCAGCTGAAAATCAAACTGCTGACTAATATTGTCATTTCGGATCAGGTGTGACAGTGACATGTGACCAATCTAACCATATAAGGTAATTTTTGATCTTATATAGCAAATTTTTTGCTGATCGCAATGGTGACAGTCACATGTGACCAGTCTAACCATATAAGGCAATTTTACACTATATATGCGAAATTTTGAGCTGATCACAGGAGTTATAGTCACATGTGACCACTATTACTATATATGGAAATATCAGCCATATAAGCAGAAATGAGCTTAACTCAGATAATATACTGATATTTTTACTTAAAACATAAAATTCAATGTGATATTGCTGTATATATACATTATCTTATATGCTAATTATATATTTCAAATAAAATTATGGTGTTCATAATAATCATACAAACAAAAATCCAATAAAAGAAAAAAGACTTTGTTCATGTCATATGTAACATTAGCCCAATCACCAAGCACAGCTGTATTCATAAGTCAATTATTATCATAATGTTTAGGAGACAGTTGTATTTGACAGTTGACCTATTGCTTCCTCAACATTTCTTTTATGGCTGAGAATATTATATAATGATACAACACAGAAGACATGACAGTAAGAGAGGAGGTTGATGAACACTCAAGACACTTTATGTAGTTTATTTTTTCTACTTTTCATGTTGCTGAGGTGAGAGATGGGCTTATTAGAACAATTGGCAGTATACAAAATATGATATATATCTTATACCATATGTAACATGCTTTATGCAATTGTTTACTTCATCATGGAAGTGGAGAGGAGAAAAAAAGAACTCGTTCATGCCATGCGCAGCACTGGCCCACTAAACAAGTGGGGATCTTTCTGAAACCTCTTGTCATAATACATTAACAAATGTCTCTTGTGTTTGATTTCAGAAATCTTGCCTTGAATCAGAGAGTTTCCAATTCCACCAAGTCCATAAGGAAACAACCATGGCATCATTTGAGGGAACAACTGAGGATTATTGTAGATGGATTGTGGATCACTCTCATGTCCAATTGCCAGGATTTATTTATTATCCATCAAATGTTTTAAGGCAATGGCTTTTATGGCTTTCATACTTTTGGTAGAGTACTCTTCACCTGTGAGACCATGAACTACAAATGGACACATGCCTGTCTCAGTGCCTTCTTCCTCTTCCATGTCATTAACAGCAGTGGCTTCTGGGTTTTTGTTGACAAAGAAATGTCTGTACTCTACCACAACTGGTATGTCATTCTCAGGATATTGCTTCAAGTTTTCTTCTGAAATCTTCAAGTCAAAATAGTCACAGTGGTTCAGTTTCAACCAGTTCAAAGCAGTGGCAACTTTGTTTCTCCTAACAAGCAATGGTGTTCTCTCAAAATTAGACTTGGTAGGCTTACATGGTCCTGTATAAATGAATGCAAGTACTTGATCCAACTCATCAACAGGTGGAGGTAAAATGTCATAAATCTTTGGAGTTGGATTGGCAAATGTAATGGCATTGGCTCTCATCTTATGCATTCCTGAAGAAACCCGGACAATGCATCTATTGTGTCTCACTCTAGCAATTAACAGGTGCTCTGCATAAGACAAGTTACTCAATTCATTAGGAATTTGTCCAAGCCATAAACCATTTGCCAGAGATATAGCTGGGCATTTTCCCTTGACCAAAGACTTGTAACACTTCTTGCAAATGCCATGGAGATCTTCAATTATTATAGGGCTGTCTGAAGATTCAATTGGATCATTTACTGAGAAGCGCTCTTTTTGAGTTATACCAGCTTGTTTCAAACAACTCAAATTCAAGTCTGTGTAGCTTTGTAATTGAGAGACTGGAGTCAATCTTCCACAGACAGCACAACCAGATTCACAAAATTTGTTGGGAGAGGTATCACTACAAAATCCTGACATAATAGTGTGTTGCAATTTGGCTGAAGGTTGATCAGGAGGGAATTGAATATTATCTCTGTAAGTTTGAACAGCAATCTGGTTTATTTGTGCATGCTGCTCAGGGTGATTTATGGTATGGTATGTCTTCTAACTGCATTTAGTGTGTGTTGCAGATGCTTTTCATGATAATCAACCTTGAATTTTGTAACAGCTGCAAGGTTTTGTGTTGCATGCTTCTCAGGATTTTCCAGATGAAATTTCTGGACAGCCGCTAGGTTTTGTGCTGCATGCTTCGCAGGATTTTCCAGATGAAATTTCTGGACAGCTACTTGGTTGTGTTTTGAATGCTTGGCAGGATTGTCACTCTGAAATTTCTTAACAGCTGCTAGGTTTTGTTTTGCATGCTTGGCTGGATTTTCACTGTGAAATTTCTGTACAGCTGCTAAATTATTTTTGGCATGTTTGTCAGGATTTTCACTCTGAAATTTATGTACAGCTGCAAGATTTTGTTGTGCATATTTGTTGGGATTTTGTCCTTTGAACTTATTTACTGCTCTGATGTTCAAAGTTTTCTTGTGAATTGCAATTGCTTCATGGTCAATAAATTCAAAGACAGATTACGAGTTCTTTTAATTTATTAAAAGACTCGTTCTTTATGAGACCTGGTTCAGTGAGGGTTCGTAATTAATTAATTAATTAATTAATTAATGTTCGTGCATCGCCTATAGAGAAAATATTTTTGGGCAAGAGATATGATTCTACTTCTGATACTGGAAAATCAGATACAGTTGGGGCCATGTGTGGACAAGCTTACATAAGCATCTAAATATAGGTTGTTGCAAAAAAGACAAATTACCTTCCAATTATATTTAAAATATTCATACTGGTCTCAATTCTTATCAGAATCAGCTGAAAATTGAACTGCTGACTAATATTATCATTTCGGGTTAGGTGTGACAGTGACATGTGACCAATCTAACCATATAAGGCAAATTTTGATATTATATAGCAAATTTTTTGCTGATCATAACGGTGACAGTCACATGTGACCAGTCTAATCATATAAGGCAATTTTACACCATATATGCTAAATTTTGAGGTGATCACAGGAGTCATAGTCACATGTGACCGCTGTTACTATATATAGAAATATCAGCCATATAAGTAAAAATCAGTATAACTCAGATGATATAATGTTATTTTTACTTAAAACATATAATTCAATGTGATATCGCTGTATATATTATATTCCAATTATATATTTCAAGCAAAATCACTTATCGATGTTTGTAATAATCATACAAATAAAAATCGAGTGACAGAAACGAGACTTTGTTCATGCCATATGCAACTTTAGCCCACTCAAGCACAGCTAGCTATCTTCATGTTATCATTGGTTGTGCAGCAAGGTTATGGAGAAGTAGGGTGGAGCAAATGTAAGCCAATTGTTATTATACTGTTTAAAGACAGTTGTATTTGACAGTTGACGTGTTGCTCTCTTTTTGGGCTGAGAATAATACATAATGATGAAGCAAATAACACGCTATGCAGTTTTATTGTTTCTACTTTTTATGTTGCTACGGTGAGAGGTTGCTATAATGAAAGTGAGGAGGAGAAAAAAAGAACTCGTTCATGCCATGCGCAGCACTGGCCCACTAAACAAGTTTTATGAAGGACGCTTCAAAGACACTCTTGAAAACACAACGTCTTCAGGTCAAAGTGTCTTCAAAAATCAGGAAAAGAGGTGTAGCGTTTACTGATGATGAGGATGAGGCTGACATCGCCCCCAATGCGGACTGACATTGGCAGCTGTTCATGGTTGCCTTTTATTTAATACACATACTCTGTTTCAGTTTGAGTCGAATCTGGACTTTATAAAAAGGTTTTTCTCATCCATAATAGTTGAGAACATGCTTTGCAAAATCTGACGCTGAGTCTATCATCATCAAACTCTCATTGAGGAGTTTTTAATTTGTTGCAAGTCAAGTTTTAATTCTAAAGTAAAACGATTATAATTAAGTTTCGAACTTAGTCAAATTCGATACAAAATATGGTGATATAAGATGGATTTAGTATGGCTTGCCGGAACACAAGCTCTTGAGATGGCCCGACCACTCGTTTTCAATGGATACGGAACGTGGGTGATGTAAACTTCAGGGGTGGTTGAAAACGGGGCGGGTCCGGTCCTGTGGTAAAAAAAGATGGGGTGGTAGTGGTGTGGCAGATAGCCGGAACCTGAGGGCCTGAGACCCCCCGAGCACTCGTTTTCAACACGAATGAGGTGCGGAGGGTGTAGATTGGCCGTAGGTGATCAAAAACGAGGTGGGATGGGGTATCCTGGTAGTTGCAAAAGGTGGGTTGGTGGTGGTTGGGCAGACAGCTGGAACTCGAGGGCCTGAGACCCCCCTGACCAAACATTTTCAGCCAAGGTCAAAATAGCTGGGACGGTGGGTGTTGAATGTTAAAAGTCGGGGAGCCGAGAGAGTATGTCTGTGACTTAATGTGACAACTTCCTTTTTCAATCAAATTCCGCGTCATACAAATGTTTGAACAGCCATCTGGTTAATTTGTGCATGCTGCTCAGGGTGATTCATGTTATATTCTCTAACTGCATTTAGTGTGTGTTCCAGATGCTTCTCATGATTATCAACTTTGAATTTTGTAACAGCTGCATGATTTTGTGCTGCATGCTTCTCAGGATTCTCCAGGTGAAATTTCTGCACAGCTGCAAGGTTTTGCTTTGCATGTTTGTCAGGATTTTCCAGATGAAATTTCTGTACAGCTGCTAAATTTTGCTTTGCATACTTGTCAGGATTTACAGTCTGAAATTGCTGTACAGCTGCTAGATGTTGTTTGGCATGCTTGTCAGGATTTTCACTCTGAAACCTTAGTACTGCTGCAAGATTTTGTTTGGCATGCTTGTCAGGATTTTCCAGATGAAATTTCTGTACAGCTGCTAGATTTTGTTTGGCATGCTTGTCAGGGTTTTCATTATGAAATTTTTGTACAGCAATCAGATTTTGTTTTGCATGTTTGTCAGGATGTTGTGCTTTAAATTTATTGACCGCTCTGATGTTCAAGGTTTTCTTGTGAATTGCCACACAGGGTGCATGGTAGCATACTATGTAATGCAGTATGTTGAATTTATTGGACAAGTATACTAAATATTGTTATCATATTGTTGCACACAGTATTCAAAGAGTATTCAAAATGATGATTCAATATTTTGAGACAAAGTACATTACTGGTATCAAATGACACTTTTAGAGTACTGCTTCAATAACAAGACATTTACTGAAATTATTGAAGTAGTACTGTAAAATTGCCATTCAATACTGGTAATGTACTTTGTTCAAAATATTGAATCATCATTTTGAATACTCTTTGAATACTGTTTGCAACAATATGATAACAATATTTAGTATACTTGTC
This sequence comes from Hygrocybe punicea, assembly GCA_963556145.1. Taxonomy (NCBI): domain Eukaryota; kingdom Fungi; phylum Basidiomycota; class Agaricomycetes; order Agaricales; family Hygrophoraceae; genus Hygrocybe; species Hygrocybe punicea. The sequence goes on from OY744464.1 coordinate 2,693,301, forward strand.
CAATAAATTCAACATACTGCATTACATAGTATGTTACCATGCACCCTGTGCCATTGCTTCTTTATCAACAAATTCAATACATTCAAAGACAGATACAAATTCTGGGCAGGTGGAGCACACATGAGTCTGAATTGCAGTTTGAATTGATGCATGATTCATTTTTGAGTGTACAAGAATGCTATGACTAGCTGCAATCACTTTCAAGTTTGCAATGGTCAACTTTGGAATCAACAATTCAAATGGGTGATTTACAATTACAAGTAACTTGTCAGATGATGAACCCAGTGAGAGAGCTTCATTTTTTGGCAGGTAAGAGTGGAATTTACATTTAGCTACATCTACACTAGCATTGTCATTGGTTGAAGCAGGCATCAGTTCATGAAGTGAGAATACATTTGCTTTGCCTCCACTGATGCATTCAATATCAATGTTGGCATTGAAGGATATATTTTCAGACTTGAAAATGTCAAATAATTTCGAAGTTTTATTACAAATATAGTATGCAGACACTTGACAAGCTAGAAAATGATGCAGAACCAAGAAAAATAGTACAATTGCCCCATTGGCTAATAGAGGTTGTTTTGTAACATATTTCAAGTAAGCTCTGAAGTCATGTTTTCTGAACAGATTCTGTTGAAGTTTCAACTTAATATACATGCACTTATTAGCAATGCTGGTTGTACAATGATACACAGAAAGCAAATCCAACATGTTTAAGAAGACTCTGGCATATAGTTCAAATAGGAAAGAGGTATGAGCTGATTGATAACTGGAAAGAACAAATTCACTATTGTTGTGGATACTTGTGATTTTTTCAGGGACCTGCAATGTGAAAGAAGAGGTGGACTGAAGACCAATGTGATGAACAGGAACTAAACTTGGTGAATAAGTGGAATTTTCATACTTTGTCAGATTTTCTTTGTAAAAAATTCAAAGTAATTGGACACAGCATGACATTTGGTATGACAGAGACAGTTGGTGTGACATGGACATTTTGTATGACATTTTCAGGAGGCACAAGGCCAATCCCAATGACAACACATTGTGCCCAAGACATTGCAATGATAAAAATCATAAGACATTGTGACAATAATGACATTTTTAACATTTTTGTGAACAGGTTTATGGTTTTTTTGAAAATAAATGCTGGATAACAATATGGATATGTCAAATATATCTGGAGATTATGAATAAACAACATACCCATACAAATTCTAGCAAAAAAAGTAGTACAAATCGAAAAAATCCACAGAAATTTGCATTTAAAGGCTATATATGAATATAATATGTAAACATTTGATCATAGATGGTAAGAGATTCATACCTGAGCCAGAAAAGATCCACTGTAAACCTGTAGGTGAAGAAATGAGCTTATACAATCTAAAAAGGTGAAAAAATGGAAAATTTCCACATACTTTGAATGTTGACAGGGAGATTGGCTATCAAATGATAGATTATGTCAACCAATGATAATTTACACCAATAAAAGACATTACCAGTGGTCCAAGATACAAAACAGAGCCAGAGAAAAGAAAAAGCATGAAAATCCAAAGAATTTTCGACTTTTATGTCTATAAAAGGAAACCTTATGTCAGCATTGGACCCTGAGTGGTCCGGGCACATCACCTGATCCAGAAAACATTTTGTCGGAGTCTAAATATCAAAAACTGAGCTTAAACGAGCCAAAAAGGTCAAAAAACGCGGACTTAACGCACCAAATGGGGAAGGTGGTGGTTCAGGTTCAAGAAGCAAAAGTGCAATAAGGTTCAAAGTCTGGGTTCAAATGGTGATCTGACTAATGATTACATAATCATGATTACATAAGAAAATTGACCAAGACCAAAATTGAAATACAAAGTAATCTAACCATATTGGGTTTGTTTGTTTGTATTTGTTTGTTATATGGCCAAGTTGCACTGTCACTTAGAAACGTCTGGTGATAATATTAGTAGGACCACATTTTATTTGTCTTTGTTTACATCTGTTTGTATTTGTTTACTAAAGCTCAAATAGGACCACGAAGACCAAAACACATGATGAAATGTGTATTAGTGTGTTATATAATTAAATTTGCTACATGCAATGAATACTATAATACTTAGAATCAAATTTAGCGCACATTATGGAAAATTACCTTATATGGTTAGACCTGTCATATGTGACTGTCACAGTTGCGATCAGTATAAAATTTGGTATATAATGTTAGAAATTACCTTATATGGTTAGATTGGTCACATGTGACTGTCACATCCAACCCGAAATGATTGTATTAGTCAGCAGTTCCATTTTTAGCTCATTCCGATAAGAATTGAAGAAGATATGAATATTTTGAATATAATTGGAAAGTAGTATGTCTTGTCTGAGGCAACCCATATTTGGATACTTATGTAAGCATGTCCAAAGATGGCCCCAACTCTAACTGATTTTCTAGTATAAGAAGTAGATTCATATCTCTCACAGAGAAAAAATTTCTCTATAGGCAATGCACGAACATTAATTAATTAATTAATTACAAGGCCTCACTGATCCAGGTCTGATAAAGAACGAGTCTTTTAATAAATTAAAAGAACTTGTAACAATGATACTCAGAAAGCAAATCAAACATGTTTAAGAAGACTCTGGCATATAGTTCAAATAAAAAAGAGGTAGGAGCTAATTGACAACTAGACAGAACAAATTCAGCACTGTTGTGAATACTTGTGATTTTTTCAGGGATTTGTGATGTGAAAGAAGAGGTGGACTGATGAACAGGAACTACACTTGGTAAATAAGTGGGATTTTCATACTTTGTCAGATTGTCTATGTAAAAATTCAAAGTAACCAGGCCTGACATGACATCTGGTATGGCAGAGACAGTTGGTGTGACATGGACATTTTGTATTACGAGTTCTTCCATTTATGGAAGACTCGTTCTTATGAGTCCAGGATATATGGCAGTTCGTCATTAATTAATTAATTAATTAATTAATTAAGTAATTAATGTTTGAAATCAACCATAGAGCCAAAATCTGCAGTTTGGACCCGTTTTTTTATAGAAAAATCATATATATACTAGATTTTCTGAATTTTGTTCTCAAATATTTTCATGAATATAGGATTTATGTTGAGGTCATAAAAAATCACAAACTGTGCTGCAGGATGAGAAAAAGAAATTGTATGACGCGGAATTTGATCCAAAAAGGAAATTGTCACAGTCAGTCACAAAGTCTTCCTCAGTCTCAACAAATGCCCCCCCAGTCTCAGATCTCTACAGCCAGATCATGGATCACAAAACTGAGTGGGGAGCAGTCATTTAGGACCAAATGGACAGTAAGTACGGCCCCAGAAGTGTACCGATGTTTCCTGTTGAGTGTTACTGACCACTTCCTCATACCCCCCCATAGACCAGATCTCTACCCCCCGAAGTTGGACGACCACACCACTCGAGGAGCAGTTGGGGGGGACCCAATGGACTGTAAGTACACCCCCAGAAGTGGTCCGATGTTTCCCGTTGAGTGGTACTGACCACTTCCTCCTCATACCCCCCCCATACACCAGATCTCTACCCCCCGAAGTCGGATGACCACACCACTCGAGGAGCAGTTGGGGGGGACCCAATGGACTGTAAGTACATCCCCAGAAGTGGTCCAATGTCTCCCAATCAACCACACTGACCACCTCCTCCTCATACCCCCCCATAGACCAGATCTCTACCCCGTGAAGTTGGACGACCACACCACTCGAGGAGCAGTTGGGGGGGACCCAATGGACTGTAAGTACACCCCCAGAAGTGGTCCGATGTATTGAAATATATAGTTTGCAGTGGTTGTTGACCGCTAAGATATTTTGTGTGGAATGAATTAATTAATATTTGCCTCTCTCTGAGAGGGTTTTTATACTACTAGCTAAATCTACTAGAAGTTTCCTGTGGTAAGTAGAATACATGCTGCGCTTCAGCATTATTCATCGGACGGGTGTGTTTGAGTTCCAGGGTCACGTGATACGGATTACTAATCCTTTCCGCGACTATTCGGCCACTATTCCCAACACTCCCCCTTGGTCGAATACTCTTCGACTCGTTCCAGGTCGCGGTAAACATCGTCCATGTATTCCGTTACGTGTTCCGCTCTTTCCCGTTCCTCTCTGGTCAATAGACCAAGTTCGGCTGTGAACTTTGTGTGAAGCGGGCGAGGTAACCCTTTTTGTAAATATGTCCGCTAGATTTTCTTCAGAAGGAATATATGTGACTTTGAGAATACCAGACGCGACGTGATCTCGTAGGAAATGTAGATTGATATCTATGTGCTTCGTCCGCGCGTGGAATTCCGGGTTGTGCGATATAGCAATCGCGGCCTGATTATCGGATCGTAAAATCGATGTTTCGTCCGACCGTAGGTCCAATTCCTTCAATAAGTTTCTATGCCAGATTAGCTGTTTCGTGGCATGAGTAGCGGCGACATATTCCGCTTCGGCTGTTGACAACGCAATCGTGCTTTGCTTCTTCGAGCTCCAAGCCACAGCTCCCCCTGCGATCGTGAACACATATCCGCTAATGGATTTCCGGTGCGGGTTGGATCCCCAATCGGCATCGACGTAATGAACAGTTTCCATCATAATCCGTTGGTCCTTTCCGCCGTATGTTAGTTCATAATCCATCGTTCCCTTTAGGTAGCGGAATATCCTTTTAAGTGCTGTCCAGTGTTCCGGACTCGGGTTCCGTGTGAATTGTGCAACAGTTACAGTTGCATACATGATATCGGGTCTTGTTGCATGCGCAGCATACAAGAGCTCTCCGACTCATGTCGTGTACTCGATCGAGGTGCGTTTCCACTCGCTCTCGTCGGTGTCAGTTTCGTTTATTCGTAGGACGACGTTCTGGTCCATCGGGGTTGATACCGGCTTGGCATCCTTCATTCCGGCCTTTGCGAGGATCTTCCGGATATAGCGGCTTTGTGATAGGGTGATTTTCTGTTGTTGGCGGTCTCGTTTGATATGGATTCCGAGCAGTAACGTTGGCTTTCCGATGACCGTTACCGTGTATTTTTCCTTTAGCTGGTTGATTACCCGCTGATTTATCGCTCGGTTGTTTGCGTAAGCCGTGAGGTCGTCGACCCATACGAGTACAATGGAAAATTTTTCACCTTCCCGATAGTAGTACGCGCAGTAGTCGGTCCGTAATCTCATATAACGAAATTCCTTCATTGTGTTATCGAAATCCGTGTTCCATACGTTTCCGGCTTGCCTGAGACCATATATAGGGCGTATGAGGCAGCAAACCCGTCCGGTTCCGTCCTCAAATTCCGCCGGCTGCTTCATGTACAGCTCCTCCTTCACCCATCCGTTAAGGTATGCGCCTTTGATATCCATCTGCTGGATATCCCAGTCCTTGACTGCGGAATACGCGAGCAACGTCCATAACATCTTGAACCGCATCACAGGAGTGAATGTTCCGGTTTCGCTGAAATCCACTCCGGGCTTCTGCGAGAACCCCTGGGCTACTAACCGGGCCTTGTGCCTAGCGATTGCGCCCGTCTCATCGCGTTTCCGGTGAAAAACCCATTTGCTTCCGATGGCTTCCCACCCCTCTGGCAAGTCTACGAGTTTCCAAACGCCCATTTCCTGTAGCTGGTCGAATTCCTCTTTCATCGCTACCTTCCAGTTCTCCCAATCTACGGCTTCCCTGGCTTCCCTTAAATCCCATGGGTCCTTGTCGGTGAGACTGCTATCTTGTTGCATTGCGCTCAAGAACGCATATGCTATGGTTGTTTCCGCGCTGACTTTTTCTTTTTGTTTCGCCGCGGATGATTCCGTTGGTCTCTGTACATCAAGCGGTTCGCGTATCTCGCGTTGTGTTGGTTGTGCACGCGGGTTGTTTAACTGTCGGTAGTCGCGGTCGACTCCTCATGTTGCTCTCGGTGGGTATGTTATTTCGGTTTCCGGTCTGCGAATGGCCCTTTCTGGTGCCATTACAGTGGGTTCCAGTGATTCCGTTGCGGGTTCCGGTGGTTCCGGAGTTTGCGAGTCGTCAGATTCACTCTGCTCCCCCTCGAATTGCAAACCCGGTAAGTCGGATACAATCTGGACTTCCTGCAATGCCCCATCCTCATGAAATGCAACATTCCGTGATGTTTTAACAGTCCGCATTGCGGCATCGTAGTATCAGATAGCCTTCTGCGACTCCACAAATCCTACGAACTTCATCTTAGCTGATCGCGGTGCCAGCTTCGATCTTTTTCCGCCTTGATATAAGACCCAAACATCGCATCCGAACTCCCGGAAATGCGATACGTCTGGCTTCTTGCCAGTCCAAGCTTCATGTGGAGTCATTCCGTCTAGAGCCTTGGTGGGGGATCGGTTTCGAATGTATGCTGCATGTGCAACGGCTTCCGGCCAAAGGAATGCGGGCAGGTTTTTAGCGATCAACATCGCGCGGGCTAACTCCAGTAATGTGCGATTAAATCTTTCCGCCGTTCCGTGTTGCGAGGGTGAGTAAGGGGCCGTTGTCTCGATGACAATTCCCTTCTCCGCTGCCCATCTCTCGACTTCCTTGTTGACGAGTTCCTTTCCGTTATCGAACCGCAAATATTTAGGGTTTCAATCGAACTTCTTTTCGATCGTGTTAACGTAGGCCTTGATGCGTTCCGTCGCCTGGCTTTTCCGTTTCATGAATAAAGTGGTTATGGTGCGTGTCGCGTCGTCCGTGAATGAGATATAGTATTTCGATCCTCCGATAGACTGTACGCGTGCTGGGCCCCAGACGTCGCTCAAACTCTGCTCTTTGGCGACTTTGGATCGTCCATCAGCCTCTTTTGGAAATGGCTGGACGGCTTGCTTCGCCTGAATGCAAGCCTCACAGGTTCGGGAAGGGACACTCCCTTCGTCGATTTCTAGACCCGTGACTAACCCCTTTCTCTGCAGGGTCTCGAGTCCGCTCATTCCGATGTGTCCGTATAGGCGGTGCCATTCATCCCAAGACATTTTCTTTGGTTTGGCTACGTTTGCCTTTTCCGGAGTGCGGGATTGCACTCGGGCATTCAAACGGTATAGTCGTCCGTCTTTCCGGCCTGTTCCGACAAGTTTATTCTCCTTCGTATAGAGCCTGCATATTCCGTTGCGGAAGTTAACCCATCCGCTGCTTTCATCGAACCGGTTAAGCGATAGTAGCGAGTTTCGTGACTCCGGTACATGTAGTACGTCTCGTAGCTGGTGCTGTATGTCTTTTCCGTCCACTGTGAAGTGTAAGGCGACGGTTCCGTGACCAAGAGCTCGAGCGGCTACCTTTCCTAGTCCTTGAACGGTAGCTTCGTCCAGAGTTTTGTACATGATAAATGCGTTTCGGGAATTGCTGATGTGACTTGTCGTTCCGGAATCCAGTAACCAATCGTAGTTTGAAATATTGTCTGTATTCACTGCGTATGCTACGTCCTGTAACATATTATTGACATTGTCCGCAGCTTGATTCGATCGGTTCCATTGGTTTCCACCTTTTCCGGCACCCTTTCCTTTCCCTTTCGGCCCTTGCCCTTCCTTTCCGCCACCTTTAGACCAGCAGTCCTTCGCCATATGTCCCTTCTTGTGGCAGTTGAAGCATTCCGTTTCGGAATCGGCCGCTTTCTGCTTTCCGTTACCCTTTCCGTCGCGCTTTCCGGTGAACCTCCCGTGCATAGCGACGTTGTTAGGATCTCCGCTGCGGTCTTCCTCTAATAGGATCGCGACTAGTTCGTGTGACGTCAGTGACGTTCCGTCCTTCTTCGAGCCTAAATATGCTGATGTATACAGGTCCCAGCTTTCCGGTAAAGAGGATACAAGTATCATCGCGAAATCTTCATCGGAAACGAGGCTTCCCATCAAGTGGAGTTCCTCTTGTAGTTTCCGGAGCTTCGATATGTGCTCAATTAGGTCGAATCCTTCTTCGGCAATCGACCGGTACAATGCACGTCGCGTCGCTAATATTCCGAGCTTCCCCCTGGATTCCTTTACCAAGGTTAGCTGCTTCCACATCTCACTCGCCGTGTGTGCGCCAATGATATGTATCATTTCCGCATCGCCAATTGCGAGCTCGATCCGCATTCTCGTCTTGGCGTCTCCGCATCCTCGTCTTGGCGTCTCCGCCATGCCATTTCTTCATCGCTTCGGATTCCTCTGATGTTGGACGGGATGCGTCCGCCGGGACAGGGGCCTTTGATTCCGCATCGATGTACGTCTCTAACCCAAGATCCCGAAGTACGGCTAACATCCGTCTCTTCCATGGCATCCAATTGTTTCCCTTCAATAACTCGATCCGGTATGATCCCGATGTGTGTGTGAATTCGTCCGTCATAGTTGGCTAGTATACGAGGTAGTAATGCAATGTTCAGAGGTGCGTGATCGTGTTTCCGTTAAAGCCATTCAGGGCTCATAACCTATTGAAATATATAGTTTGCAGTGGTTGTTGACCGCTAAGATATTTTGTGTGGAATGAATTAACACAGGGTGCACAGTAGCATACCATGTCACACAGTATCTTGAAAGTACTTGACAAGTATACTAAATATCATTACCATAACATTCAACATGGTATTGTAACAGTATTCAGACATAAACTACAATACTTGGGCTCAAATTCATCTGAAGGTATGAAGGAAAATGAGACTTATACCTTTTCAATAACATCAAGCCTTTTGTTTCACTACTTTTACTGTATTTACAGCAAAGTACCGTATAGTTCGGATAGAATACTTGCAGCCTAAGATGAATAAAAGTATTAAACTAGTAAGGAAGTTGTGCCACTTTCACTACTAGGATACCTTTTGAATCCTTTCAAGATACAGTGTGAAATAGTATAGTACTGTTGCCATATTGTAGATTTAAGATACTGTGTCAATACTTATAAGATACTGTTTCAGTACTTTTATTATAATAAAAGTATCTTAAAAGTATTGACACAGTATCTTAAATCCACAATATGGCAATAGTACTATACTATTTCACACTGTATCTTGAAAGGATTCAAAAGGTATCCTAGTAGTGAAAGTGGCACAACTTCCTTACTAGTTTAATACTTTTATTCATCTTAGGCTGCAAGTATTCTATCCGAACTATACGGTACTTTGCTGTAGATACAGTAAAAGTAGTGAAACAAAAGGCTTGATGTTATTGAAAAGATATAAGTCTCATTTGCCTTCATACCTTCAGATGAATTTGAGCACAAGTATTGTAGTTTATGTCTGAATACTGTTACAATACCATGTTGAATGTTACGGTAATGATATTTAGTATACTTGTCAAGTACTTTCAAGATACTGTGTGACATGGTATGCTACTGTGCACCCTGTGTAATTAATATTTGCCTCTCTCTGAGAGGGTTTTTATACTACTAGCTAAATCTACATCAGTAAAACAGGGATTCTACTTACTCATCTTAATTGTCTTAGTTCACTTGAGTAAGACCATTAAGACAACTAAGATATGATAAGACAACTAAGATAGGATAAGTAAGTAGTGACAACTTGGGGTCACAGTTAGGGGGATGACTCGGAGGAGGGGGGAAAAGGAGAGGGAGGGGAAATGGGATGGAGGGGGGGATGTGGATGGGGAGGGGGAGGAGGAGGAGGAGGAGGAGGAGGAGAGGGAGGGGGAGGAGGAGGAGGAGAAGGAGGAGAGGGAGGGGGAGAGGAGGAGGAGAAGGAGGGAGGGGGAGAGGGAGGGGAAGGGGAAAGGGGGATGTGGATGGGGAGAGGGAGGGGGATGAGAAGGAGGAGGGGGGAAAAGAAGAGGGAGGGGGATGAGGGAAGGTGGGGTGGAGGGACGGATGTGGATGGGGAGGAGGAGGAGGAGAGGGAGGGGGATGGGGGAGATGGGATGGAGGGGGTGATGGGGAGGGGGAGGGGGAGTAGGAGTAGGAGGGTGAGGGGGAATGGGGAGGGGGAGGGGTAGGGCGGAGGGGGATGAGGTGGAGGAGGAGGAGGAGGGGGGAGGAGGATGAGAAGGAGGAGGTGGAGAGGGAGGGGGAAGGGGGAGGGGGAGGGGGAGAGGGGAGGAGGACTGGGGGAAGAGGAGGAGAGAGAGGGGGAGAGGGAGGGGGAGGGGGAGGGGGAGGGGGAGGGGGAGGGGGAATGGGGAGGGGGATGAGAAGAAGGAGGAGGAGAGGGAGGGGGAAGGGGGAGGGGGATGAGAAGGAGGAGGGGAAGGGGGAAGGGGGAGGGGAAGGGGGAAGGGGGAGGGGAAGGGGGAAGGGGGAGGTGGGATGGCGGGGATGTGGATGGGGAGAGGGAGGGGGATGAGAAGGAGGAGGAGATGAGGTGGAGGAGGAGGAGGAGGGGGAGAGGGGGATGAGAAGGAGGAGGAGGAGAGGAGAGGAGGGGAGGGGGAGGGGGAGGGGGGAGGAGGAGGGGAGAGGAGGAGGGGGGAAAAGGAGAGGGAGGGGGAAGAGGAGGTGGAGGTGGAGGTGGAGATTGGATGGAGGAGGGGATGTGGACAGGGAGGAGGAGAGGGAGGGGGATGTAGATGAGGATGAGGAGAGTGTGTGTGTGTGTGGAATGTGGATGAGGAGGGGAGGGGAGAGGGATGTGGGGATGAGAGTGTAGTGTTACCGTTAAAAATAATGTTATATGCTCTATGGAAAATCTAGGATAACTTCCCAATAACATAGCTTGAGTAGTTTAGTGTTACAGTTAAGAATAATGTTATAAACTCTATGGAAAATCTAAGATGACTTAAACATAAATAATTGATATGACCATGAATGTGCTCTACAACTTTTATGTGGAGTGTTGAATTCCTTCACCCTCCTCCTCTTTATCCTCAGCTCCTTTTCCATCTTTCTCACAAGATGACTCAACAAAGAAGTTTCAGACCAAGAGCAGAAGACAAGGGCTAATAAAATTGAGGATATCAAACACTCTGAAAATTACAAGCAGCAGGACAACAGGATGGTCTGGTTGAAGACAGAAAAGGTAGAGATGGCCAGTGACTGAGAAATCATGCCATTTCTCGAATGTAAGTTCTTAGTCAGGAGATGTGGTATGTTTCATGTTTTCAACCATTTCTGTAAGAGAACAGAATGGAGTAGGGGCTGGAGTAGGGGTTGGTAGATGGAGTGGGAGATGGGATGAAGAGAGGAAGGAAAAGGGGGAAGGGGGGGGTGCAAATGCAAATGGGATAAGAACAGGATGAGGGAGGGAAATGAAGGGGGAGATGAGAATAAGGAGAGTGGAGAGGAATGCAAATGCAAATTGGAATGAGAACAGGAAGGAAAGGAGCTTGGGCAGGGGCAGGACGATGAGATGGGGATAAGAAGGAGGAGCAGGATGTGGATGTGAATGGAGATGAGAACAGGAAGAGGGAGGGGGTTGGTGTGGGGCAGTGAGATAGAGGGGGGGATGCAGATGAGGAGAGAAAGGAGGATGCAGATGTGGATGCAAATAGGGATGAGCATCAGATGAGGCAGGGGGTTGGGAAGGGGTTGGGGCATTAGGTGGAAGGGGGATGTGAATGGGATGAGAACAGAACTGGGGAGGGGGTTGGGCAGGGCAATCAAGGGCAAGATGAGAAGGGGGAGGGGGAGGGGGATGTGAATGTGAATGGAGATGAGAACAGAAAGATGCAAGGTAGAGGTAGGTTAATAGAGGGAGTGACAGAGGGGGATGTGAATGTGAATCGGGATGAGAACAGCAAGAGAAGGAGGAGAGGATGCACATGTGAATGGGAATGTGAACAGGAAGGGGCCAGGGAATTGAGCAGGGGCAGGGGCAGAGGGATTGAGAGGATACAGATGTAGATGTAAATGGAACACACCAAGGAGGAGGGGGTTGGGCAGCTGCAAGGACAGGGGTATGGAGCGAGGGATGGGGATGTGTACGATGGGGATGAGTGTGATGGGGATGAGTGTTACAGTTAAGAATAATGTTATATGCTCCATGAAAAATCCACAATAACTTTCTTATAATCACGCTTGAACATAACTAGCTGATATGATCATAAATATGCTTTACAACTTTTATGTGGAGTGTTATTGATCCCTTCACCCTTCTCCTCTTTATCCTCAGCCCTCTTGCCATTTTTCTCACAAGATGTCTCAAGAAAGAAGTTTAAGACCCAGTACAGCTAAAAGTACCCAGGGGTTACCCATTTAATACACCATCTGAAACCCTCAATTTTAGTAGCCATTATCTTCTACTCTCATACCAGCACCAATTGGAGCCATGGTTATTGTACCCATGGGTTTTACCCATTATTTTAAGCCCTGGATCGTACAAAATGGTCAAGTATTGAGCTCGATATGCTCAAAATACTTTATTCTAGTATTTTGAGAACATCTAGCTCAATACTTGACCATTTTGGATGATCCAGGGGTTCAAAAAAAGCTGGTGGGTCCAGGAATCTGTACCTGTACCCTTACCCATGGCTCTACCCATGGCAAAACCCGCAGGTTTACCCATACCTGTGCAATACAATTATTACAGAGTATAAGCAACAGGATGACAGGACACTCAAGCTCTGGTTGAAAACTGAGAAGGTAGAGATGGACAGTGGCAGAGAAATCATTGTATTTCTCAACCGTAAGGTCTTAGTCACAAGAGGTGATGCATTTCATGTTTTCAACCATTTCTGTAAGAGAATATCAAGTTGGTGATGCAAGTACAGATTTGGTATATTACAGACCCTGACAGTTGATACAGAATGATGAGCTTTCCTTTCAATATTGATATACTGTCATACTCATCCAATTCATATCTACATTGCATCCCTATTCAACTAGCAAATATCCTCATTTTTAAAATTGACAAGGCAAAGGTTATATTGTTTTGAAAGCATGATGGTCAATAAATCTATTTACGTAGAAAGCTTTGAAGGTGTCAAGGGATTGGTGAAAGTGTAGCGCTCTAGGAATGACAACATTCCCAAACACACAAAGGAGATGAGCAGCACGTACCACACATTCAAGATGAATAATAGAAAGGACTGGAGACTCGTCAGCATCAACTTCTGGCTGAACAATCCACATCCCTGTGTCCTCATCTGCATCATCACCAACAACTTTAAACCAATGGACCAATGCACAAGGATATGTTGTGCCACTGAAGTCAAAAGAAAATAAGAGAAGGACACGAACAACATCAAATCCACGCATTCCGGGCAATTCAGGATTGCGGTTGAGAAAGACACAATCATACCGACCGGGACCCTTTCTCCATGATGGAACAGCTCTGATATGCTCACGACGCATGCCACCAATTCCACTGGGATCACTTGGAGCATGGAAGGTGGCAACAGCTGAATTGTGCACCCGGATCTTGCCTGTGTATGATGGACATGCACTGAGAGGAACTTGAGATGCAGAGAGAACATTATTAGGATATCGTTGATCATAGAGAAAGCGAGCAAGAAGCATGGGAAATGTAGGTTGCTGAATCTCAGCTGCAAGAGAGTGAACATTCCGAGTTCGAACTACATAATGTACACATGTTATTAATTTGATGTCCAAAAGGTTAATAAAACACATACCAACTGTTCATGCAAGATCAACATAAGATGTGATGGGAGGACCTTCAACAGCACCACCATAATCTTCATGCTCATCTTCACTGTCATTCTCATCAGGGACATTAACACCTCCACTACCATCACCATCCCCTAAGGATAATATTACTCAGAAATATCTAATTGTGAAGACCCCAAGACATACCAATTTCCTTGAGGATGTCTGTATAACATGTCCCTTCAAGCATTCCATGGTGAGTGAAGTCTACACGGAGAGCTGCCAGCTTATCGAGCCGCTGATTAGCCAATAGCATCTGGCCCAAAGCCTCATGGTGGCTAGATCGACGCCAAGGTTCTTTGACAGCTTTGATGTGCTTTGATTCAGTAATTGATGAGCACAAGCCATTTGGGCTTCCAAAAGCTCGAATCAGGCGAAGGTAATGAAGCATGGAATGTTGACGAGGAAGATTAAACCCATCTGGGCGAACACCAATGGCCACAAAAATCTCTCGGTAGTGGTGGAAACGATCCATCGCCTCAGTGAGCTGACCAAGCGTTTTCTCATCATGAACATCCTGTCGTGCAATGTAACAAAATTCCAGAAATGCTTGAAAGCAGCGGACCACCTCGACAGGGACATAACCTTCGATGGCAGGAAGGTATACCTGTGGTATCATTATTAGTACCAATCAATAGAGCTCATCATGGTGTCTTACCTTCATCAGAGCTTTTGAATCATCCCCTGTCCACTGCTTAAATCCTCGCCCTTCAGGGAACCGATGGAGGTTTGCAAATGGTGCAGCAATTGCAATACTACAGTACCTGTTAGTCTAACTGACCAACTCAGTCCAAAAGACTTACCGGCGATCAATGTCATCCAAAATTTCATTGCCACGCTTCTTTCCATGAGTTGCAAGCAGATAATCTTGCACCCACTGCACAAGGTGATCTTTAAATACACCTTTGATGAGCTGGTGAAGCAGGTCAGGGGCAAGAAGTTCATAAATATCTGCTCGTGGAAAACTGTGGGTGAATGGCTACATAGTGGTGGAATGAGAGAGAATCAGAACACAGTGGGGAATAAATTACTTGACATTTTCCTGCTATTCCATAATCACGCCATGCCACACCTAGCCCAAATGAATCGATTATAAAATTTGCATGCTCGGATGTGCGAGAATGGCCATCACCACCATCTAAATTTTCAGGGGAGGCAGTGCACCTGTAAACCATATGAATAACATTGAGTACTAGCAAAAAATGTCTATACTTGGGACACCATCCCTGCACAATACAGGTAACAGGTACTTGCTCTTGGTAGTCAGCAATATATGGACCGATACCATAGATTGCGCGGCGGAAGTGGCCATCATAGCAGCGGACAACTTCAGGAACTGTCATGGCTGGTTTGAGGGGATTGAGGATCTTGGCCATTGAAGTGTGAAAAAGTTGTCATTTAAATTCATGAAATTCATTTGTATCAGCCTCAGCTCTTGCAACTGCGAACCGAAATGAATTGACATCAAATATGGAGAAAGTATAAGAAACCTTGCGGAATAGCAAGAAAACCAAGAAGAACAAGAGCATTTCGGTGAGCACGCCGTAGGCCGTTGTGTGTGTTACCTATTGCAGCATAGAGTGGGTAATACCCTGTGTCACCAGTTGCAACCGAGACCGTAGTTTTATCACTGCCGAGGATTATAGGCACAAACACCGAGCCATGAGTCTCTGGATCCTCAGCAATAATGTCCTGTCAAAATATGAGTATAAAATGTTAACATGAACCGGCCACTTACCGCTTGATCCCATGCCCAGTCGCAGGACATAAAGTTTTGGTATTGTCGATCTCCATCGGTGTTATACTCCCGAAATGGGGCAGTGTCCATCTCCCCAAGAAAATCCACATTGTCAAGCATATTCTTCACAACATCATGAGGGTTTCGATACCATACATTGAAATCTTTTACCATCCACGAAGGGGGCTCAACAGGAACTTCACCATCATAACGAACAGTGAAATTCCTCCACGGAACGTCGCCAACTTTCGCATTGTCGATCGTCTTGTAGAGATCCTCATGACTGGCAAACGGGGGTGCAGCACCAGACTCAGATGCAAGTAATGATGCCCCCCATAATTCGAGCAGGGTGTCAATGTCTCCAGCCGACATCTGATTACGTTTGTACAAAAATTCCGTCGTCTCAAATTCGACCCGAGATGTGAATGGGAACCAATCGTCGGGGGGTAGCTCATGATCTCAAGCGGGTGGGGGTGCATCCGGAGGTAAATAGTTGCCATTTCGATCGCATGGTTTCCCTGTCGATAAGATCCATTAGATGACAATATTCGGCACAAGGATGTATTAACTCACCGTTTATATGTGGGTGGAAAACGTGGTGGGGATGTTGTTGCTGGTCCGCACCCGAGTGACGTTCTTCCTCCTCTCCGAACATGGGTTCTCCATCGTCAGCTGCATCCAAATGTTGTTGAGGAGATGGTGGTCGAGATTCAGCTGCATCCGACGTATTTGGGTCATCCGCATCCGACATATTGGGGTCATCCGCATCCGACGTAGTATTGGGGTCATCAAATGACACGTCAGATGGTGGGCCACTCTGGGGCGGCACCACTCGACGTTCCGATGGACCTGGGTGTGCATGTTTGGTCCGGGTGTGCTTGAGAAGACCGGATCGATTATGAAAGAACCGTTTGCACCCTGCAAACGTGCAGGGGATACACCGAGCATTGAGATTACGAGTGACTAGGTTTCGCGGAAGCATACCAGTATCCGGCTTGCACCGGGCGTAGCGATACCTCAATGCTGTTTCACACACTGAAAAACAAGAGGCAAACAAGTTCAAATTCAAGTTTTCAACTCTTGAACCCCACATACCCCACAACGATCCGAGTCCTCCACTGTGATGCCTGTACCAAACGACCGCGTGCAAACTCGAGCTAAAAACAGTACTCAACATCCGGGTCTCGCAGTACCCAAGCGGAAATGACGTACCCAAGCGGAGATGCACGAGTACCGTGAACGTGAACGACTCGAAAAGGAGGCCCTTGACCAGCTACGTGAAAAAAAGCTTCGCGAGCTTGCTTCCCTAGAAACTACGATTAGCCGGAGTGATGCGAGGGCGAGCGCAGGCATAGAAACTCATGCCGAGGCCCGTCATCAAGCGCCTTCGCAACGTGTTCCTAGCTTACCAAAGGTATAGTACTATCTTTTGAGTTATGAATAAACATCAGTGGTAATGCCTCCTTCAGAGAACAGCCAACTCCCTCACCGAGGACGCAGAGAACGATGATGCCGCAAGTAGTGTTGCGATAGGCTTCGACAAGGTAGACAACAATGAGGTAATTGATGACGACGACAACCTCTACCTGCCTGATGAAGATGGGGGTGATGAAAATGCCGTGGAAGAAGTGGAAGAGGTGAAGTCGAAGAAAAGGAGGCGAGTCGGAAAACCAGGTGTTCGTGAGGCTGTCAAGGCGTTCCGTGAAGCTCCAGTCAGCAATGCTGAAGGTGAGCTGGCAGTTGAGCGCTTTCTGAGGATCAAACACAGGCTGATTATCACAGCGACTCGAGGCACTCTTACCCAATCAGTCAGGTGACTCCCATCACCATGTTCCAGCTCGAAGAGACGACACTTTTTTACTATAACTTGTTTAGACCTTTCGACAAGTCTGCATCTGGCCTCGTTGACAACTGGGTGGCCAAAATTTCTTTGGGAAAAGGAGGAAAATCGAAGACCAGCGTTGCAAGTGCCAGTCTTCGATCGGGTTCGACCATTCAGTCTTCAACTCTTGTTTCAACGGCCTCGACCAAAAGCAAGGTGAAGGTTGCTACCATCATCCATAAATCAGAGCCGGTCCTAACCAAGCTCAAACCCCTCTCCGAACCCTTGGAGCTCCTTGACGCGAGCGACGATGAATGGCTCGCATCCAAGACGCCAGCTTCTTCGATTCGTCAAATGGCATATTCAGTGAGTGCCGTCGTTGACTCATTAGCGGTGGTTGTATAGTCTACCATTGCAGGTCCCCCTCAAAGTCGAAGATGGTGATCCGGACGCATCACAAGACAGCAAAACTCTCACCAGCCGCGGGAAATTCGTCAACAGCCAGCTCCCAGCAGGTTGCGAAAGGGGCAATACCTGGCGCCGAGTCTACATTCCAACCTACCTCAACTACGTTGCCACATACAAGGATCCCTGGTACGTCGAGGACCACGATGCTGTCACGGCTCAGCAACAGGTGTGGAACGAGGTCTACGGCGACAGCATCCCGCTCGTTGTCACAATCAATGAGGCCGTCTTTAGTATTGTAAGTTCAAGCTATTTACATAATTTTACACTACAAACTATTTACAGGCTAACCAACGCGTTTATGAATGGCGTGCGTCCTTCGGCTCTGCGGCACTTGCGATCGTCAATGCCTTTTATGACAACAATGAAATGTTTGATAATGACGGGGCCCGCGCGTCTTTTGCGGCACAACAACTCGAGAATTTGGCCTTCCTTTACCAGAAAGCTGATGGGAACGACCGATCGGTACGTCTAACCTTTTGCGACACAACGGCACTAACATTTTTGTTCACATTGTAGAAATATCGTGGCCTATTCCATGGTCCCATTGTTCTTCAAACATTTGCAACTCACTATTCGGCTATCCTGGGTGCCGTGAGGGTGCCCGATCTGGATGAACTGGGTCCATATAATGCTCTGGCCCTCTCACTCGCTGCCGTACGTTCTTTCTCCTTTTTACATACTTAAACTCACCATTTGATTAGGTTGAGTGCGCATATGTACTTTGGCGCGACAACGCTATCACCATGGAGTCCCTGGGTGGGGATACAAAGAAAGGCAAGTATGTTTCGAAGGCGATCATCAAATCTGTCAACACTGCCACAGGCAAGGAGTCTGCCAAGGATCGCGCCTTCAACGAACCGAACTGGGGTGCAGTGTCATGGAACTATCTCACCTCAATCAAGAACCTTCGCAAAGGTTCTTTTGCGAAGATCGTTGAGAAGGCACAGACATATGCAAAATTCAGCCGGCGGGGTGATTCTCAGATGTCCTGGATTGGAGCAGCCGGGGGGGATGAGCGAGCGGCTCTTCAAGACGTTTCGGATGATGATGGTATAAATCATTTTTGTTCCAAAATCGAGACAAATCTCATTTTCTCATAGATTGATCAATCCCCACACCGCCTACCCGTTTTCCCACTGCCTGCCGCGCCGCATCTGTTGAACCAATGCTCCCATGTCCTCCATCATCCCCTTGCCTTGTTCGTGCCCCCTTAACTTGTGCCGTGCCGTTGCTTTTTTTTGTGCCGCTATTTTTTTTCCCTCATTATTCCCAAGCCGCCTGGCGCCGTGCTGGTCATTTACTGCGCCCCCGTCCGAGTCCTCCCTATGCCCCCACCCATAATATAGTGATCCATTTACATATCTCGTACTTCACTATGCAAGTCATAGTAGTATTGAATTGATTTATTTGTTTTAATTCTGTCTGAAATAAGATATATAAGAGACAATTAAGATAAATCTAGGAACATATAAGAAGACACTAAGAATGTATAAGAAAAAACAAGACGAAGTAAGAAAAAGTAAGTGGAAGGACCTTCTTATTTCGTCTTATTTCGTCTTATCAAAATCTCGTCTTAATTCGTCTTAATCTGTCTTAACTCACCACTAAGACAAATTAAGAACTTAGTAAGACGAACTAAGATGACCCTTGTTTTACTGATGTACTAGAAGTTTCCTGTGGTAAGTAGAATACTTGCTGCGCTTCAGCATTATTCATCAGACGGGTGTGTTTGAGTTCCGGGGTCACGTGATACGGATTACTAATCCTTTCCGCGACTATTCGGCCACTATTCCCAACACGATGTTTCCCGTTGAGTGGTACTGACCACTTCCTCCTCATACCCCCCCATAGACCAGATCTCTACCCCCCGAAGTTGGACGACCACACCACTCGAGGAGCAGTTGGGGGGGACCCAATGGACTGTAAGTACACCCCCAGAAGTGGTCCGATGTTTCCCATTGAGTGGTACTGACCACTTCCTCCTCATACCCCCCCCATACACCAGATCTCTACCCCCCGAAGTCGGATGACCACACCACTCGAGGAGCAGTTGGGGGGGACCCAATGGACTGTAAGTACATCCCCAGAAGTGGTCCGATGTCTCCCAATCAACCACACTGACCACCTCCTCCTCATACCCCCCCATAGACCAGATCTCTACCCCGCGAAGTTGGACGACCACACCACTCGAGGAGCAGTTGGGGGGGACCCAATGGACTGTAAGTACACCCCCAGAAGTGGTCCGATGTCTCCCGTTGAGTTGTACTGACCACCTCCTCCTTGTGCCCCCCCACACACCAGATCTCTATCCCCTGCATCCGGACGGGCAAACCAAGTGGGGACCAGTTAGGGGGGACCCCCTTTACCTCATTTGCTTCCACAATGAGGGCTCATTGGATCCAGTCCCTTATGTTCATGCCTCGTGCACTGCTGCCAACTTTGTCACAACCAGAGGTCAGTTCTGACATGTAGTTTTATTAGTGTCCTTAGTTTTCCTAGCTGCGTAGCATAGAAGGGTGGCTGTCTGAGCCATGGAAGGTGTGATCATGCAGTCTGTGCATGATCCCCTTCCACCCTTCTGAAATCAACGGAGGGAGATGGCTGTCTGGGCCGTGGAGGGTGTGGTTGTGCAGTCTGTGCATGGCCCTCCTTCAGTCTCCAATATGAGTTATCAGAGGGGGCAATCTGTGCCATGGGAGTTGTAATGGTGCAGTCTGTGCACCATTCACTTCCACCCTCTGGATGTGTGCTTTTGAGGATGGTCTCACTGGACCCTTCGATGACTCGAGACCGGGACTTCGTCGGACCTCCCTTGAGACTTGTCCAGAAGGACACACAGTAAAATTAAATAAGGGTGGTCTCTCCGGACCCTTTGAGGATGCGACACTATGACTTTGTCAGATGTCCCTTGAGACTTGCTATATTTGTGTAAATAATGTTTTTTATTATTAAATCAGGACATGCATATATACAACAAATGAGATGGTGTGTGTACTAGCCAGGTGTTGTCAATAGGTGCATGGGAGGAGCATCTGTGTGATGTTTAAACAGCTCAGAACAAACCATAAAATAGGTCGACACGTCAAACAATGATTAATAATATTTTCCCACGGTTCACGAAGATTGAAAAACTTTTTTTCTCAACTTCAACCACATCCCAATGACTTTCAAACACCTCATCCTACTGCTGCTTCTGTCACTTACAATTTTATCATACCTGAACAGCCCAAAGGTCCCATTTGTCTTTAGATTCAACATATTTAAATTGCTAAATGGATTTATATTAGTGGTTATCCACGGATGCTCACATCAATGGAAAACCCAGTAACAATATTTATGGAGTTAGCCAATTGCTTTGGGAGGGCTGCGGTCAGTAAACCCAACTACCTCTATATCTACTGAATCTACTGAATCACCAGGTCCAGCAGATTGGTTTAGTATTACTTGTTAGGCATATTCAACCAGAATCTGCCCGCCCAATTTATTGGGTTTATTATCCTCTCTGCCCAGACAGTTGGGTTTATTGTTTGCTCTGCCCAGACAGTTGGGTTTATTGTCCTCTCCGCCCAGACAGTTGGGTGTATTGTTTGCTCCACCCAGACAGTTGGGTGTATTGTCCTCTCTGCCCAGACAGTTGGGTGTATTGTTTGCTCCGCCCAGACAGTTGGGTGTATTGTTTTCTCTGTCTGGTCAATACAAGGCCATAATATGTTCATTGTTTTACCAGTCAATGTATTTTACGTCAACTATACTATTCTTGCAGTACAATAAATGTTTCTATGCCACCTTATGTGTTGGTATAGGTATCTTATTCTGGCATGTTGGTACTTTGATATTATGGCTGAGCCAAGCAGTGAAGTTATTTAATTCCCATAATATGTCTATATCATCTCAAAATATTCATGAAAACAATAATATATCTGGGACATATATAGGTGGTGGCAAAAAACCTATTTTTACCATGTCTGAACTTGGATTAAAGTCATCTCCACTTGGTCACGGCAAAGAAGGAAGCTATACATTTAAATCATACATATTCAAGCAGAACCTGACCCTTCAGGATTTTTCCAATGGTTCTCTGGTACTGTTAGACATTTCATTAGCAGTGTTAGTCAGCAAATTAACCATTGCAAATCTCGAATTAATTGCTACATATCATTCCATCTATTTGGCAGCAAACATGAAGCATGCAGATATTCAAACTGAAATTGTAAATCATAGGTGCAATGATTGTTCTTGTTATGTTTCAGTGTTTGAGTTTATGGATGAGCTAGAGATAGTGAGTAAAAAGCGTACAGCTAACATTGAAGCTGTAAAATGATCACACAATAAAAACATTAACGAATATCAGCACCAGAATATTTGTGCTGTTCAAAAATACAAGACAAAAAACATTGAGAAGCATCAGCAACAAAATATTGCAGCTGTTCAGAGATATAACTTGCAACATCCTGAGAAACATCAGCAACAAAACATAGCAGCTGTGCAAAGATATAACATAAAACATCCTAAGACACATCAAAACCAAAATATTGCAGCAGTTCAAAGATATAACTTTGAACATCCTGAAAAACATCAACAACAAAATAATGCAGCTGTTCAAAAATATAAATTGGACTATCCTGAGAAACATCAGCAACAAAATATTATAGCTGTGAACAGATATAAATTGGAACATCCAGATAAATACCAGCAACAGAATCTTGCAGCAGTTCAAAAATATTGCTTGGAACATCCAGAGAGACATCAGCAAAAGAACCTAGCAGCTGTTCAAAGATTTTCATCTGATGATTCAGAGAAACATAAACTTTTTAATCAAAAAGCTGTTCAAACATTTCGTGGTAACAATTTTGATAAATGCAAGCAGCAAAATCAAATTGCAGCCCAGTCATATAGAGAAAAAGTAGAATTTCCTCCTTTACCTCCATCTCAATCCTTACAACACACTATTATATCAAATTTTTGTAGAGAAAGCAGCCCTAACAGATTTACAGAAGCAGGTTGTGCAGTTTGTGGACGATTAACAGCTGTTCAGGAGTTAACAAGACTATCTTCACTTGATTTGGATTTGAATTTGTTAACACAAGCTTCAGCTACTCAACAAGAACGATTTTCAGTTGATGATCCAGTGCAATGCATTGATAAGCCCATTTTGATTTATAATTTAGCTAACATATGCAAATCATGTCACAAGTCATTGAAGAAAGGAAAACAACCTCTTCATGCACTTGCAAATGGTCTGTGGATTGGTGATGTGCCAGCAGCTTTACAAGACCTATCATATGCTAAACAGTTGATGATTGCAAGGGTCAGACACAATAGATGCATTGTCAGAGTCTCTTCAGGCATGCATAAGATGAGAGCCAATGTAATTACATTTGCAAATCCAGTTCCCAAACTATATGATATTTTGCCACCTCCAGCTGATGAATTAGATGAAGTTCTAGCCTTTATTTACACTGGTCCATGCAAACCCACCAAGTCTGACTTTGAAAGAACACCTCTGCTTGTCAGGAGAAACAAAGTAGCAATTGCTTTGAATTGGCTAAAGTTAAACCACTGTGATTACTTTGACTTAGAAATATCACAAGAGAATTTAAATCAATATCCTGAAAATGATATACCAGTGGTTGTTGATTATCGTCAGTCATTCACCAACAAAAGTCCAGAATCAACTGCAGTCCATGATATAGAAACTGAAGAAGGAACAGAGACTGGCAAATGTCCATTTGTTGTTCATGGCTTGACTGGTGAGGAATATTCAACCAAGAGTGTCAAAGCATTAAAGGCCATTGCGTTAAAACATTTGAAGAGCAACCGCATGGTGCTTGCTATCGGACATGACAAAGATCCACAGTCAATCTATGGCAACCCACAGTTATTTCCACAAATGATGCCTTGGCTGTTTCCATATGGACTTGGGGGTATTGGAAATAATATAAAGCAAGGATCTTTGTCTGATATTGCACATAAAAGACATTTGTTAATGTATTATGACAAGCGCTTTCAGAGAGACCCACACTTTCCATTAATTGCATTTAATCATGAACAAATCAAGCAGGCAACTACTGGAGGCTACTTGTTGGCTGAGAAAGCAAAATTTGATCAGATATCCCAGAGACTGATGGATCTTGATGTTGGTGTTCTTAATTACATCTCCAGGAAGATGGAAGAGGGTGAACATGTCAAACCTGACACCGATGAAGAAAAGCTTTGTTTCCAGCTGATCAAAGACATTGACCATGTTGGAAGTCATGTACAAGGATCATTGACAAATAACAAATATATGAGAAATGAAATCTGGGCTCTGATGTCATTCTGTGGGGCCTGATCTTGGTTTATCACCTTTTCACCTGCAGATATCATGCATCCACTATGTTTATATTTTGCTGACACCAAAGAGGAGTTTTCCCCAGCCTTGCAAGATTATGATGAGAGATACAAACTGATTGCCCAAAATCCAGTGGCTGGTGCAAGATTCTTTCATTTTATGGTCAAGTTGTTTATCAAACATGTACTTGGAGTTGGCTCAAATCACTCTGGGTTTTATGGAGATACAAATGCATATTATGGTGCTGTTGAACAGCAAGGACGATTAACTCTTCATATGCATATGATGTTATGGCTCAAAGCATGCCGGTCACCACAAGAGATCAGAGATAGAATCATGGATCCTAACTCAGACTTCCAAACAAAATTTGTTGAATATCTTGAAAGTGTTCATGTTGGTGAATGTATGACTGGCACAATGGATGAAGTTAGAGCCAATGTCAATGCTCAATCCATAAAAAAAGGTTACAAAGATCCAACCCAAACCTTGCCTGAAATACCACCTCCTCTGTGCAGTGACAAACATGAAGACAGGGATGATCAATCTGAATGCATTGAATGCAAGAATGTTGAGTCATGGTGGAACCGATTCAGAAACACTGTGGATGATTTGATACTTCACTCCAATGTTCATAATTGTGGCAGATACAAGTCTAATGCTGAAAAAGTCAACAGAAAAGACAGACCCACCTGCATGAACAAACATGGAAAATGCAAAGCTAGATTTCCAAGACCATTGTTTGAATCCACTCAAGTTGACCCAAAGACCGGTGCACTGAATATGAAAAAGGGTGAAGCATGGATCAACACATTAACCCCACTTGTAACATTTCTATTGCACTGCAACACTGATATCACAAGTCTTCTATCTGGCACAGCAATCAAGGCCATTGTGGCATACATATCTGACTATATAACCAAACCAGGGCTAAAAACTTATAGCATATTTGATACTATCAGAAGTGTATTTGACAGAAATTCTGAGATGCTTGGTGGATCAATGCAGAGAAAAGAAAAAGCTAGAAAATTAATAACACAAATTATCAATACATTAACAGCCAAACTGGAAATAGGTGGACCCATGTCAGCTCTATATTTGCTGGGCAATCCTGATCATTACACCAGCCACAAGTTTATTCCTGTGTATTGGAAAAATTATGTCAGAGAAGTGTTGAATGCTTGGAAAACAGATGGTGATACGGAAATGTCAAGTGAGCCAGACAGAGTAGTCCTCCGAAATCAGCAAGGCACTTTTGTTGGAACATCAATGGTGCATGATTACATTTACAGACCTGAAAGGTTTCAGGATGTCAATCTATATGAATGGATTCAATATGCCAAAAAAGTTAAAATCCAAACAAAAATAGTTCACAATGAAATTCACAGTGAAGATGAATTACTTCTAGAGCCGGCATTACAAGATTCAGCTAATACTTGTGGTTTCAAAGCATCAGCTACTACTCATTGTGAATATGATATTGATTCTGATGATCTCAACATTGATGAGAATAACACATTATTTGATCAAGACATTGATGATTATGCAGATGACACAGAAAGCATGCATTCTGAAAATCTAGGACACATATTGTTCCTGCAAGATCATCCTCTCTATGAAACACATTGCATTGACTTGTCTAGTGGGCCAGTGCTGCGCATGGCATGAATGAGTTCTTTTTTCCCCCTCCTCACTTCTTTGCTAAATTAAGAAAATTGTATAGAGCATGTTACATGTGTTGCATATTGCATATTGATCTAATAAGCCCACCTCCCACCTCTGCAACATATAAATTAGCATAACATAAAACTACATAAGGTGTCTTCATCAACCTCCTCTCTACCTGCCATCTCCCCTGTGTTGCACCATCATGCAACACTCTCAGCCATGAAGCAATTGCTCAGGGAGCAACAGGTAAACTGCCAAACACAACTGTTCCCCAAACAGTGTGCTGACAATTAACTCACATTTGCTCAACCCTACTTCTCCATGACCTTGAATGCTAGACAACAGATTACCACATGAAGAAAGCCGTGCTTGACCTCAAGGAGGATGCTCAAAGACTCTGAGCATAAATAGCTAATACTAGGTTTCTATTTTTACAGTGTCTGATATCATGGTCTGAAAGTTGTGTAAGGTCAGGGTCTCTGGAACAAGAGTTGCCTGTAATCATTCCATCATGATACCATACTTGTTTCTGTGCAGTAATAATGCGTGAGGTGAAATGATATTGACCATGATATACAATGCCTCTAAGTTCTAATGTCTTTGTGCCAGTCTCTGAAACAAATTCTAGTCTATGACTGGTTTTAATATTTTTGGATGGATACTCTAGCACAAGAATGTGTGGTGCTTCATTATAAAATACAACTTGATTCATTCTGCTGTTGCAATCAGGACATCTTCTATTGGTTTTCTGTGACAAGGTATCAACCCAATTCATGGTTGACTGTTTAATAGTGTCATCAGCATGTAACACGTAGCCTAGTCTGTCATCAATGGGTTCTTCTGCAAAGTCACATTGAGAACATTCATGTTGAGAAGAGGCTACAATGTCATTGACTTTAAACAACTCCATAGCCAGATTGGCAACACTGATGCCCACAGTGCCTCTAGGAAAGTCTGTAGGATTCATGTTATGCAGTGTAGTCCTAAGGTGATCTCTTAGCTGTTCAAATGCCACATTTTTGTGCAATACCTGTGGAAAACCATGAGACAATGTGGTCAAATGATCATTCATGCTTCTGAATACTGTGGACCACTCTGCATGATTGTCTTTCCACAGATTGAACAGAATCACCAACAATGAGTCATATGCACAGCTGTAGTCATTTCTATCCCAGATCAGTCCAGCTGGAGAGTTAATGATCTGTTGCTTGCTTGTGGATCCTTTGTTGACATGGTCTTTGGTGATCCGAGGCCTTTTAGCTACTGGTTCATTGTTTGTGTCAAGTGAATGTTTGTGGGTTGAACCAATAGCAACTGAGCCTTTTGCTGGAACAAATGAACTTGCAACTACAGCTGCATTCTGTTTGCCTTTGCCTTTTTCAACCAATTGCCATGGGCTGTCAGGGATTCTATGAGCCAATAGTAGTTGATCAGTTGGTGACCATTTAATAGCAGTATCAGTTTTGGCAGGAACATAGTGAATTCCCTTCCACTGCTGAAAGTTTCGAAGCATAACTGAGTGTGTACTAGCATCAATGTGGTCAGGCAAATTTCCTTCATATCTGATCCTTGTAATCTCATCAAGCAATTCTAGTTCTCTAAATTCTTGTCTAAGATATCCAGAACAACCTCTAGTGATCACTTTAGTGTCAAAGCCTTGAATGATAACAGTTCCAGCAGCAGATGCACTTCTAGACAATGAAGAATAATATGACATGTGGTTGAAGCAACTGTTTAAATGCACCACATTGAATGGACATGTTTTTCCTTGAGCAGCATGAGCAGTCATTGCAAAGTTAGGAAGCACCCAGACTTGTTGTCTCTCAATGGATTCATTCAGGTCACTGGGAAATACACACTGAATTGTCTTGGTGTTTTTTACAATGGGCACTACATTCTCAGGAAGTCCTGGAATCTGGATCAGCTTTGGAGGTTTGTCCAGTTCAACAAACAGGGTGTCAAGTACTCTTTTGCCATGACTTGCTTTGAGTGACTGCCAGCCAACAACAAATCCCTCTTGTCCTTTTGTAATGCAGAGCTCAGTGGCATCATTGTTGCGAAGCATCACAGGCATGCCAAGACATAAGGAGAGTTTCCCAGCAAAGTTATCTGTTGCAGCATGTCGCACTTTCCATATCTCTCTTTGTGTATCAAAATCAATGTCACTGGATTGATGTACTGCTTTAGATTTGGATTGTGACTTGCTTCTCACACCAGACTCCTTGTCTTTTCCCCACTTGTCAATAGAATAGAAGTTGGTCAAGTTCTGGTTGGTGTCAGAAGCAAATCTTTCACATCCAAGAAGATTGATCTGATCCTTTTGTGAGTGAATGCCACATATGATAGGTACATTTCTAAACTTCTTAGAGGCTACATTGGGCTGGTCTGGACATTTGCCTGCAATTCTGGTTCTCAAAAATTGAATGTCCTGTGTGGTACATTTGCCATAGCGCATGTTGACAAGGGCAGTTCTAAACAGTGCATCCTCAGTTGTTTGTGTCAACTGTTCCACTGTACAATGGTGCACCTCCAACTGGTGGTAACTGTGCAAAGTCTCCAGCAAATATCATGTTGATTCCACCAAATGGGATGTCATGTATGTTCAAAGCTTTTGCTAGTCTAGCACTGATTTTGTAGTCTCGAACCCAGACGTTTTCACGATACCACGGGGGAACCCGAGCGGAGTGCGAAAAACATTTGCGAGGTTATCGTGTAGAACGTCTGGTGAGTTTGAGTACAGCGGGTGTAGATCATCCCTCACATGAGCTCAACACGTAGAATAATCAGTAATTAAAGTACTGTAGATAGACGCGTCTCTGCTACCTCCTGGCAATATAAACCCCACACTGTTTTTATTAAAATACATGTCCTCACAACCTACCTCGGAATCAGAGTCTAACGTTCTTAAGCTTGCTTGTGATGCTGCTGTATTGTCTCGGAACTATGACGGGATGGCCATTCGTCAGTCTATTGAAGCAAACTTTAAGACAGCATTCGACGGGAAAGCACCTTTAGGCAATGACACGGGTATACCCGTGGGTGTCCCGAGGCCGACCCAGACCCGGACCCGCTACAACCCGTACCCGTCTACCCACGGGTCTTTTTTCAGCGGGTAGATGGCGGGTAGCGGCGGGTCGGGTACAGGTATTGACCCGCGCAGGAAACCCGGCGGGTTCCAGCCCACATCTACCTCACGTTGCTGACATGCACGTCAATTGACGTGGCGCTGTGCAAACGCGAGGAGTGGGGGGGCTGGGAGCCACGCGACGGGTGGTTCTCGTGGGGAGTGGGGGGGGGCTGGGAACCAGGTGACGGGTGGTCTCGTGGGCGAGAGAATCTCGCCCATCGTATCCATCTCCTCGTTCCCCGCACCATCTCCCATTCTCCCCTTCCTCTCATCCTCCTTTGTCGTCTCGAACCTTGCGTACGCGTCAGCCCGCGTTTCGATGCCATTGAGCCTTGGCGTTCGCAGTTGCGGCGTCTGGACGGTGGCGTCATGATTCTGGGCTGTGGGCGCGTGTGGGCATGTAATTGGGGGGAACGGGGTCTGGAGCGCGTTTGGGCACGTTCTGTTGCACGGGCACGGGTTTTGCGGCCTGTGTGGGCGTCAAATTGTCGGGTGTTGTGGGACCGCGGTCTGGGACGCGTTTGAACACGATT
This sequence comes from Hygrocybe punicea, assembly GCA_963556145.1. Taxonomy (NCBI): domain Eukaryota; kingdom Fungi; phylum Basidiomycota; class Agaricomycetes; order Agaricales; family Hygrophoraceae; genus Hygrocybe; species Hygrocybe punicea. The sequence goes on from OY744464.1 coordinate 2,722,483, forward strand.
TCTTGCACGGGCGTGGGGTTTGGGGCCGGGGTGGGACTTGAGACGCATTTGGACGCGTTTTGCAGCGGGGACGGTGTGTTTTGGGCTGACGCGGGAGTGTGATGCGTCTCCATGTTGGGACACGGTTTTGCGCGAGGATGGGGCCGTTTGGGACGCCATTGGTGGTGTTTGCGTCGAGGCGGAGGCGGTGGGCACTTGAAAACGGTGTTGGTAAGTGGTTGCTGCTGGGTTGTTGTGTCCGTTTGTGTTGATGCTGACATGCGGGTATGCCAAGACCCGCGGTCACGGGTACGGGTTTTGCCTGGGTCCAAAAAAGGTAACCCGTACCTGTACCCAGCAGTACCCGTACCCGCAACCTGCGCGGGTTACCCGTACCCACAACCCACGCAGGTTACCCGTACCCGTGTCATTGCCTAAGCACCTTATGACTGGCAGATTGACGTTACCGAAGCTCTTATGCTCGGATTGGACTGTGTTGTTATTGCCGGAACAGGCTCAGGCAAAACTATGCCCTTTGGGATGCCTCTCCTTTTGGACGAAGCGAAGGACAAAATGGTAATTGTTATTTCACCTCTTAATGAGCTGGAGTTTGAACAGGTGAGCCTTTATAAAAATATAACCCACTGAAGTATTTGATTCCGGAATACATTGATCAAAGGCTGAAAGATTCAAGAAATTTGGCCTTACTGCAACCGCTGTTAATGGAGACAATTATACCCAAGCGCTTCACAAGGTAACTCAAGAAAACTCTTTCGAATTTTATTCTCAATATATTTGATCAGGAAATTGAAAACCGAACACACCGTGTCCTCCTCACATCTCCCGAAATGTGCCTTGAACACCCGAGGTTCTCAAAACTGATGCGCACACCAGAATTCACGACAAATATATTGGCGATTGTAGTTGACGAAGCGCATTGCATCTCACAATGGGGCAAGAACTTTCGAAAGAAATACAGTGACCTCGGCAAGCTGCGCTCATTTGTGCCTGATTCTGTGCCTTTCCTCGCAACATCTGCAACCATGCCGCCTCATGTTCTCAACAATATTCGGCTCAAGTTGTGCCTCTCGGAGTCCCGTACCTTCACTGTAAATCTTGGCAATGATCGATCAAATATCACGCCCATTGTTTGCCGCATGCGTGGTGCAGCTGCTGACCTCAATGCTTTGAACTTCGCCATTGACGAGGCCAAAGCTCAGCCTACAAAACCACTCATAAAGACCATCATTTTCTTCAACACCCACGATCTTGCGTATAGAGGGTGCAAGCACATTCGCAGCCTCATTCCAGAAGGAATACGACATAGAATCGACTTTTTACATGCTGGACGGACGAAACGTGCTGGACGAAAGATCATGAAAGATTTTAGGTCCGGAGAGACGGATATCCTCTGCGCAACCGAGGTAGCTGGTATGGTATGTGTGTTTCTTTATAACCTTTAATACTATCTAATGTGTATCGTAATTACAGGGCATGGACATTCCAAACATTTCCCGTGTGATCCAGTATATGGTCCCAACCTCGCTTTCTGTTTGGACACAACGTTCTGGCCGTGCCAGAAGGTCTGGAGAACCTGTAACTGTAGTTCTTTTAGTTGAGCCCTCAGTGTTCAAGTTGAAAAAAACAACCAAAAAAGCTGGAGAAACGGAAGGTCAAGATGCTGGCGACGATGAAGATGAAGAGGATGGTGAAGATGAGGCGAACATGAATCAAATTGGCGGTGTTGACACAAGATACCAAAAGAAGGTCGAGGAGGGGATGCGGAGGTGGATAGAAGCTGTCAAGTGTAGATGAGAAGTGTCAAATACTTACTTCAAAAACCCTCTGCGTATAACCGGTAAGTTTGCTTTTTTTCAGGCTGTAAACATAACTAATCATTCACAGAACTCACTGTCCCATGTTGCGATGTATGCATTCTCAAGAAAGCGGTTGATGGTAAAGACCTCACAACTGGCGAAGCTGAGATACTGTGTTTCCACAAGTGCATCAATTCACGGGAGATGCCAATCGCCATCGCAGACAGTACAGCAGTGCAAGATATGCGAGAGGGTGATGAGAGTGATGACGACGAGCAAGCAGGTCTGAATGCTGGTGAGGATACCGAACAGGCCGCGAAGCGACCCCGCCGTCCAGGTTGTCGTCGACAAGAAAGGTTGGAAGCTTCTTGGAATGCTCTGATGAGCTGGCGAATGAAAACATGGCAAACAGACTTCGAGGATTGCGTGTGGGGGTCAACCGTGCTCCTTCCTGACACCGTTCTCACCAAGCTCGCAACAAGAGCTCGCCTCAAGACTGTTGATGATATCAAAGTTGAGATTCCCGAGTGGGATTGGGCAGACGAGTACGGAGAGGTGATCCTGCATCTCTTGGAACCAATCGACCAGGCATGGTACGAGGCGAACGAGCAGAAAAAAGCAGAGAACAAGGCCAAGCAAGCGAAAATCTCAGCAGAAAGGAAAGTCAAACGCAATGAGGAGCGTCTCGCACAGGCCCGTGAGGCAACTGCCCAGCGTAGGGCAGCGTCATCCTCTCGCCCAGTACTCCACCCTGCTCAGCCGACTGCTCTATATCCACTTGAATGTGTGCGCTACCCTCTGCAACACACTCCCCAGCATCCATCGCTCCCGCCATATCCGCCATATCCACTTTATCCAGTATACCCTCAATATAGTACATTCATACCGCAATCATTTATACCTCAACCGTTTCCTTTTCAAATCCTTCCTAATGACTTGTAATTTATTCCATAGCACCAAAAGCAATACAATGAATATTTAATAGTCTGTTCAATCTTCTTTGGTGGACCACTCAGATACTCTGTTTGCGGCCCACTTCTCCATCGTCTTGATCAGTTTAGTCCCCTCTGATCCTATCGCCATAATGTCTGAAACTCTGTCCTTCGCATCAAGTTTCTGCCCTGGCCTGTTGACATGGATCTTAGATGCTTTGAATGAGGCCTGCAGACGAGCGAGATCATCTTCTTTTCCGGGAGAAGAATGAGCTTTACCGCGGTGAAAATGATTAATATCGTGTTCAACGTGATCTTTGACTTTGCGTTGGCAAGGTATCGATGCTGAAGTTGTGCCAATATAGTCCCAATCGGCGTAAGGACCTGTAGCAGCAAAAGTGTGCTAAGACATGTACTTCAGTAAATATATGATGGTATTGCATTAACAGGACCTTACTTTAATGTCACGGACATTGTGTTCTTGAAGAAGGTCGATGGGGTGAAAACCATCTCTTTTCCCAGTGGTATTTGCGAGCCAGCAGTATTTGAGAATATATGTTCTAACGATAAATGTCAGAAAAGGATCCTAAGTACGATTTGCAATCAACACCACCTGAGATCGGGAGGCCACTCCCGGTGTAGACCCTGTAACAACTCCAGTATTTCAAGTGCGTAATTCTTGTTCGTCCCACCTACAAATTGGAACAGTAGTCGTGGGAGTAAGTCTTGTATACGTCCAATATCCCCGATTTTCATCGACTCGTCAAACTCGAGGTAATCCAGGAGATCACGAGCCATCTGGGTCGACTCGACTGGTAACGGAGATCATCCTTGTTAGATTTCTTGAGCGCAATCCTTTGTAGAGTGGAAGTAGATGCGTGGTCCTTCGCGATTGTGGCTGCCAGGGTGTAGAGTTCTTCTGGTGAGCAGCTCCGCAGTTCCTCGAGTGTGTCAACTTTGCCCACGACGCACCAGAGGTCCCGGAAGCAAGCCTCTGCGATGTGGAGCAAGCCTTCTTTAAGATTGTGGTGGAATGTTCCCTGTACCGTTGCTGAATGAAGACCTTTGCGGTTGAGGAGATCGAAAGCTTGAACCAGTCCAAAACCAAGCTGAGTGCCATAATATTGAGAATGAAGTGAGTGCTTGAAAGCTATCTGTGCATGAAACCAGCTGAACACTTCTTTGAGGAACACAAGGCGTTCGGATGAATTCAAGTCATCACAACGAAACTTTTGAAGCCCTCGAAGTCGCGAGATGGTGAGTTGGTCGCCAGCCCAAGCAATGATATATTTTTCGCCGAGTTCTTTTTGTTTTTCAGGTGAGTCAAGTTCAAGCTGGTGCCACCACTCTTCGAGTACACGATCATTTCCTTCGTAGGATGCTTCCTCGATGTGTACAGTGTTGAGCATGTATTGGCAGGTGACGTGATCTGGACCAATAGGTAACGGTTCACGGGGCGGTGGAGGATTGAATAATTTGTGATCGTTTTGGCTGTAAGTTTCAAAACTGAACTCTGGTGCAGCTGTTAGAATTGAAAGAATGTGGTGAATAGCACGAGCCTTGAGACGGGGACTGGCATCCATTTCAAGCTTGATGATGTCCTTATATTTTATCGTGTTGACTGCGCCGAGTGCTCGCTGTTCCTGGAATGCGCGATTATCTGGCCAAACAGCGTGGGGGTCTTTTATAACGAGGATAGTCGCCGCCGTGCCACTATCAAAGTGGGATTGATTGTCGAGTCGTTGCTCGTACACCTTGAATGGCAAATTGATGTTGTCATGGGTTCCAAACCAAGGATACCGTTTTAAGTCTTTCAAGAGAGCGGCCCGGCTAAGTTCAGAGAGTTTTTCAATGCCGCGGTAAGCCCACTTTTGACTCATCGTAATCCCGAGGGCGTGGAGAGTGTCGAAAGCTTTAGTGGCAAGCCCACAGCTCTTGAAGTATATTGTCAGCAGTTTTGCAAGCCTGCAGCGATGGTGTGAGCGCGATAGAGACGCCATGGAGATCATCATAAGAGCTGCCTAGTGGCCATGAAAAGTTAGACCATAGCATCAGAAACGAAACAGAAAGCAGAGACCGGGTCAGGGTTCTTGAGTTTGTTTTTCAGTCGTTGCTTGGGCGTGCAGAGAGCATGGTGGAAAAGCTTCCACATTGTCAGCACTTGGCTTTTGACCTCTGGAATCATTTCTTTCCAGCTAATAGACAGAAGGGCCTCTTCAGAAAGATTCTCTTGAGGAAAGAGCATTGTCGGCTTCAGAGTATCCAGCTCGCGATCCATAGTCTCACAGACAGTTTCCAGCGCCCAGTTATTCATCGCATCCCTTGCAGCTTTTGTATGTATACCTTGTCCATGAGAACGAGGGGGCCGGTGCCAGTTCGCCAAGATTCCTGGAAGCTCATCGCTAAGCATAAGCACAGTTCTTGCAAACCGGACACGATTGTTCGAGACCAGTTCCAGAACATTCCAACTAATGGCCCAGAGAAACAAAGGGAGATTTAGATGCAGTGAATCCATCAGAGTCAGAACTTCAAGAACACGATCAGAAATGTCGCCAGAGACATTGAGGAATTTTCGGCAGCTTTCTGTTTGTCGAACATGAGGATCCGAGCTCGGAACACGTTGATGTTCACCGAATAATGATCCCCCAGTATCGGAACCCAGGCCAGAAGTATCAGAGTCCGAGCTGCTGTCAGATGAAAACGCGTACATTTGCCAGGAGGTAGTACAAATGCGTCGATAAGTACTACTTTAATTACTCTAAATTCTGCGCGTCGAGGTCACATGATAGATGATCCACACCCGCTGTACTCAAACTCACCAGACCTTCTATCGCACAAGCGTTCACTGTTTTTCGCAGTCCGCTTAGAATCCCGCCGGATTCTTCTGCCATGCGAGAACGTCGGGTACGAGACTACTGATTTTGTAGAGATCATGACAAGACAGCATTGAGACTTCATCAATGAAAATATAGTCAACTCCTTCTAGTCTACCTTTTAGTTGAGCAATGCCCATTGCTTCATTTCTATTTGACATGTTTGGATTGATGCCCAGGAAGTAGTGATAAGTTGAGCCATTTTGTAGAGCTGCAGAAGTACCAGTAGGACCAAGAATAACGAATCTGTGAGACTCATGTACATTGTCAAAGAACTCAACAACTGCTTTGATGACTTGTGATTTTCCAGTGCCAGCCATTCCAGCAATATTCATTTTCAACTGGTCAGTGCTGGAAGATGAAGCATGATTTGCAATGATTCTAAAGGCTCTTTTTTGCTCAATGTTCAGGCTGAATTTTCTAACTGTAGCATCAATTAGCTGTTGTCTCTGTGCATTTTCAGCTCTGAAATTTTGCATCAAGTACGATTGGTCCACAATCATCACATCATTGTCATTTGGATCAGTATTTGTTTTGTGTGAACTCAACTTTGAGTTTGCAGGAATATATTGATTTCGTTCATCTAGTATTTCTTGTCTCTGTTCTTGAACAACTTGTTTCCATTGAGTACCCAGTTGATTCATTTCAACTTCAAGTGGAGCAGAATTTACAGTAATAGAACCATCTGGACATGGTTCAAGCCAACCAATGTTTCTGACAATGTTTTCAGTGGCATCCATTTGAGCTTTGATCAGTCTACCATGTTGACCAAGTTCAGAATATTTGTTAGTGCCATAATCTGCATTATTTTTGTCCTGCTCATAATGGTCATCTCCAAAGTCACCACCATTTTGAATGTTGTCATCATCCAAGTGAGATATCATGTCTGAAGTCATAAATTGAGGACAGGTACCATCTAACACTGCTCCTTGTCTAAGCTGAGCAGAATAGTCATCCCTGGCATCAAGGCATTCATATCTCAGGTTAAAGTTGTCCATAATTTCTAATTGTCTATCAGTGAATTCATGATCAGTGAATGCTTCATCTCATGATTCCAGTTTACTTTTCAGGTTATGACCAGATCTCCATGGTTTGAACAGAGTGAGCATTGTGGTGCAATAGTATTCTCTGTCTCCTCTATCACATCTGGGCATTGAACCACCAACAAAGTTTGGAACAAGATGCTGCTTCTTCTCACTGAATTCTATGCAGTGTGTTTCATATAATGGGTGATCTTCTAGGAAAAGCTTGGTATTTTCTTGGACAGACTCAGTACTATCAGACTCATTATCCTCTGAATCACATGCTACAAAATTGTCATCATCTTTGATGTTCAGATCATCAAATTCTATGCTCAAGTCATTACTGGTAGATGCATTAGATCTCGAAGTTTTTTTGTGAGTTGCAGTTTGTGGCTCAGATTCCATGACATCTAACTCATCATCACTGTTTATTTCATCATTAGGTTTTTGAATGTTCCTCTTGACTCTTTCTGCACCCTGCACCCATTCATATAAATTCATGGCTTCAAAATGAGCTGGTCTGTAAATGTAGTCGTGCACAGCTGATAGTCCTATGAATTTTCCCTTTTGATTGTGCAGTACAACCTTTTCAGATTCAACTTGCATGTCATCATTTTCATCTGGATTCCAAGCTTTCTGGACTTCTTTCACATAGTTTCTCCAATAAACAGGAATGAATTTGTGACTGGTGTAATGGTCAGGGTTTCCAAGCAAATACATCGAAGCCATTGGACCACCAATCTCAAGTTTTGCAGTCAAAGCATTTATGATCTGAGTAAAAAGTTTTCTAGCTTTGTCTTTTCATTTCATGGATCCTCCAAGCATTTCTGAGTTTCTATCAAACACACTTCTGATGGTATCAAATATGCTATATGTTTTCAATCCAGGCTTTGTAATATAGTCAGAAATATATGCTACAATTGCTTTGATTGCAGTGCCAGAAAGAAGACTTGTAACATCTGAATTGCAGCGAAGTAGATATGTCACAAGTGGTGTCAATGTATTGATCCATGCTTCACCCTTTTTCATATTCAATGCACCAGTTTTTGGGTCTACCTGTGTTGATTCAAACACAGGTCTGGGAAATCTAGCTTTGCATTTACCATGTTTGTTCATGCAACTGGGTCTATCTTTTCTCTGCACTTTCTCATTGTTTGAACTATTTCTGCCACAATTATGAACCTTGGAGCATAAAATCAAATGATCAACAGTGTTTGAAAATCTGTCCCACCATGAATTGACCTGTTTGCAATCATTACAATTGTTGTCAATGTTCATATCATGTACACATGGGTGGGGGTGCTTCAGGCAGAGTCTGAGTGGGATCTTTGTAGTCTTCTTGTGCAGATTTCTGGTTGACTTTAGCTTTGACTTCATCCATTGTTCCAGTCATGAATTCACCAATATGTACGCTTTCTAGATACTGAACAAAAGCTTGTTGGAAATCTGAATTTGGATCCATTATTCTATCTCTGATTTCCTGAGGTGACAAACATCCTTTGAGCCATAGTAGCATGTGCATGTGAAGTGTGAGATGTCCTTGTTGCTCCACTGTGCCATAGTATGCCTTGGTGTCACCATAAAAGCCAGAATGGTTTGAACCAACTCCCAAGACATGTTTGATAAATAGTTCTACCATAAAGTGAAAGAATCTAGCACTAGCCACTGGATTTTCTGCAATAAGTCTGTACCGCTCATCATATTCTCTAAGCTCTGGTGTAAAGGTTTCTTTGGTATCAGCAAAATATAAAGACAGTGGATGCATGTTATCTGCAGGTGAAAATGTAACGAACCAGGAAGGTGCACCCACAAAGGATATCAGAGACCATACTTCATTTCTTATATATTTCTTGCTTGTGAGTGATCCTTTGACATGACTTCCTACATGATCAATGTCTTTAATTAATTGGAAACAAAGTTTCTCTTCATCTGTTTCTGGAGTGACATGTTCACCATTTTCCATTTTTCTAGCAATGTTATTCAACACTCCAAGATCAACATCCATCAATCTTTGTGAAATGTGTTCAAATTTTGCTTTTTCAGCTAATAGCCAGCTGTTGTAGACTCCTTTATTTGCTCATGGTTGAATGCAATCAAAGGAAAGTGTGGATCTTTCTGAAACCTCTTGTCATAGTACATTAACAAGTGTCTTTTGTGTTTGATTTCAGATATGTTGCCTTGGATCAGAGAGTTTCCAATTCCACCAAGTCCATAAGGAAACAACCATGGCATCATTTGAGGGAACAACTGAGGATTATTGTAGATTGATTGTGGATCACTCTCATGTCCAATTGCTAGGATCTTTTCATTATCCATCAGATGTTTCAAGGCAATGGCTTTTATGGCTTTGATACTTTTGGTTGAGTATTCTTCACCAGTCAGACCATGAACTACAAATGGACACATGCCAGTCTCAGTTCCTTCTTCCTCTTCCATGTCATTAACAGCAGTAGCTTCTGGGTTTTTGTTGACAAAGGATTTTCTGTACTCTACCACAACTGGTATGTCATTCTCAGGATATTGCTTCAAGTTTTCATCTGAAATCTCCAAGTCAAAATAGTCACAGTGATTCAGTTTCAACCAATTCAAAGCAGTGGCAACTTTGTTTCTCCTAACAAGCAATGGTGTACGCTCAAAATCAGATTTTGTAGGCTTACATGGTCCAGTATAAATAAATGCTAGCAATTCATCCAACTCATCAACAGGTGGGGGTAAAATGTCATAAATCTTGGGAGTTGGATTGGCAAATGTAATGGCATTTGCTCTCATTTTGTGCATTCCTGAAGAAACTCGAACTATGCATCTATTGTGTCTCACTCTAGCAATAAGAAGCTGTTCTGCATAAGACAAATTACTCAATTCATTAGGAATCTCTCCAAGCCACAAACCATTTGCCAGAGACATAGCAGGGTATTTTCCTTTAACCAAAGACTTGTAACACTTCTTGCAAATGCCATGGAGATCTTCAATTATTATAGGGCTATCTGAAGATTGGATTAGATCATCAAATGAGAAGCGCTCTTTGTGAGTTACACCAGGTTGTTTCAAACAATTCAAATTCAAGTCTATGTCGCTTTGCAATTGCAGAACTGGTGTTAATCTTCCACAGACAGCACAACCAGATTCACTGAATTTGTTAGGAGAAGTATCTTGACAGAACTTGGAAACAATAGTGTGTTGCAATTTTGTTGAAGGTGGATCTGCAGGAAATTGAATGTTGTCTCTATATGTATTGACAGCGATGTGATTGGTTTGGGCATGCTGCTCAGGGTGATTCATTGTATGTCTTCTGACTGCATTTAGTGTGTTTTAGGTGTCTGTCATGATGATCAACTTTGAACTTTTGAACAGCTGCCAGATTTTGTGTTGCATGTGTCTCAGGATTGTCCAGATGAAATTTCTGTACAGCTGCTAGATTTTGTCTTGCATGCTTCTCAGGATTTTCCAGATGAAATTTCTGGACAGCTGCTAGATTTTGTTTAGTATGTTTCTCTGGGTTTTCACTCTGAAATTTCTGCACAGCTGCTAGATGTTGTTTGGCATGCTTATCAGGATGTTCATTTGTGAAGAAAATAGTGGCCACACCAGGGTTTGAACCGGGGACCTCCCCAATACATGAGGGTAGCTCTACCAACTGAGCTATGTGACCGGTTACAATGGGAGTTAGGATATCTAACATATACCCTAAGGCAGACCTTAGTTCACTTCTTAACCATCCGCTACTGTGTAGTGCTGTAGCTCCGGTGTTGATTAACCTGCCATTAGGTGGAACCATTGGATCTTAGCTCTGTTGAAAGTGACTACTACATCACCACTTCCAACATCATTCTGAAATTTTTGTACAGCTGCCAGATTTTGCTTTGCATGCTTGTCAGGATTTTCACTCTGAAACTTTTGTACAGCTGCCAGATGTTGTTTTGCACACTTGTCAGGATTTTCAAGCTGAAATTTCTGTACAGCTGCCAGATGTTGTTTTGCATACTTGTCAGGATTTTCAAGCTGAAATTTCTGTACAGCTGCCAGATTTTGTTTTGCATGTCTCTCAGGATATTGTGTTTTGAATTTTTGAATAGCCAGAAGGTTTTGTTTGGAATGCTTCTCAGAATTCTGATTTTTGAACTTATTAACTGCCATGATATTCAGGGTTTTCTTGTGACTTGCAATTGCTTCTTCATCAATTAATTCAAATACTGACACAAAAGCAGGGCAGCTGGAGCACACATGATTCTGTATTGCAGTCTGAAGTGCTCCATGATTTATTCTTGAGTGTACAAGAATGCTATGGCTAGCAGCAATCACTTTCAAACTTGCAATGGACAATTTTGGAGTCAACAGTTCAAATGGGTGATTTACAATTACAAGTGACTTCTTAGATGATGATTCCAGTGAGAGTGCTTCATTTTTTGGCATGTATGAGTGGAATTTATATTTAGCTGCATTCATACTAGCATTATCATTGATTGAAGCAGGAATTAGTTCATGAAATGAGAATACATTTGCTTTTCCTCCACCAATACATTCAATATGAATGTTAGCATTGAAAGATACATTTTCACACATGAACATGTAAAATAATTTTGAAGTTTTATTGCAAATATAGTGAGCAGACATTTGAAAAGCCAGGAAATGATGCAGAACCAAGACAAACAACAGAATTCCTCCATTGGCTAATATAGGTTGTTTGGTTACATATTTCAGGTAAGCTTTAAAGTCATGTTTTCTGACTAGATTCTGTTGAGATTTCAACTTAATATACATGCATTTGTTAGCAATGCTAGTTGTACAATGATAGACAGAAAGCAAATCAAACATGTTCAAATAAAAAAGAGGGATGAGCTGATTTACAACTAGAAAGAACAAATTCAGGGCTGTTGTGGATATTTGTGATTTTTTCAGGGTTTGGTGATGTGGAGGAAGAGGTGGATTGGAGACTAATATTATGAATGGGGACTAAAATTGGTAAATAAGTGGGATTTTCATTCTTTGTGAGATTGTCTTTGTAAAAAGTCAGAGTAACAGGGCACAGAATGACATTTGGTATTACAGAGACAGTTGGTGTGACATGGACATTTTGTATGTCACTTGCAGGAGGCACAAGGCCAATCCCAGTAACAGCACATTGTGCCCAAGACATTGCAATGATAAAAATCATAAGACATTGTGACATGGATGACATTTTTAACATTTTTGTGAACAGTTTTATAATTTTTTTGAAAATAGAAGCTGGATGACAATATGGATATGTCAAATATAGCTGGAGAAGATGTATAAAAAACATACCAATACAAATTCCAGCACATGAAGTAGTAAAAATCGAAAAAATGCACAAAATTTGGCATTTTAAAGCTATATATGAATATAATATGTAAACATTTGATCATAGATGGTAAAAGATTCATACCTGAGCTAGAAAGGATCCACTGTAAACCTGTAGGTTAAAAAATGAGCTTATACAATCTAAAAAGGTGCAAAAATGTGAAATTTCCACATACTTTGAATGTTGACAGGGAGATTAACTGTCCAATGATGGATTATGTCAACCAACAATAATTTACACCAATAAAAGACATTACCAGTGCTCCAAGATACAAAACAGAGCCAGAGAAAAGAAAGAGCATGAAAATCTGAAGAATTTTCGACTTTTTTGTCTATAAAAGGAAATATTATGTCAGCATTGGACCCTGAATGGTGCGGAAACATCACCTGATCCAGGTCGCAGTTTTTCGGAGTCTGAATATGGAAAACCGAGCTTAAACAAGCAAAAAAGCTGAAAAAACATGAAATTTGTACATACTTTGAAAATTGACAGGGAGATGGGCTGTAAAATGATATAATATGTTAACAAACAATATGATATACAAATTGAAGACATTACCAGTGGTCCAGGAAATAAAATAAAGCCACAGGAAATAAAAAGCACAAAAATTCAAGGAATTTTGCACTTTGATGTCTATAAAAGGAAAGCTTATGTCAGCATTGGACCCTGAATGGTCCGGGCACATCACCTGATCCAGAAAACATTTTTTCGGAGTCTGAATATGCAAAACTGAGCTTAAATGAGCCAAAAAGGTCAAAAAACTCGGACTTAACGCACCAAATGAGGAAGGTGGTGGTTCAGGTTCAAGAGGCAAAGTGCAATAAGGTTCAAAGTCTGGGTTCAAATGATGATCTGACTAATGATTACATAATCAAGATTATGTAAGAAAATTGACCAAAACTAAAATTGAAATACAAAGTAATCTAACTATATTGGGTTTGTTTATTTGTATTTGTTTGTCATGTGGCAAAGTTGCAACATCACTCATGCATGTCTACTGATGATATCAGCAAATAAGGATTTTATTTGTCTTTGTTTATATCTATTTGCATTTGTTTACTCAAGCTCAAATAAGATAACAAAGACCAAAACATTTGATAAAATATGTATAATTGTCTTATGTAATTCTATTTGTTACATGCAATCAATGTTATGGTGGTTATTGTTGTTGTCACGTGACTTGGCGGTTGCCGCTTTTGAACATATTATTGAGAGGGTACTTCAAAGAGCTGTAGCTCACTCAATTGTGAATAGTTTGCTCTGAAATTTTAAATGTGAGGTATTTAGTAGTATAGCTAGGTGCAGCTGACAGGTGGAGTCATAATTTAAAGTATATAAAAAATCAAAATTTCCAGAGTTAGCAGTGAATAAAGTTGACTTTTTATATACTTTAAATTATGGCTCCACCTGTCAGCTGCACCTAGCTATACTACTAAATACTTCACATTTAAATTTTCTGAGCAAACCATTCACAATTGAGTGAGCTACAGCCCTTTGAAGTACCCTCTCAATAATATATTCAAAAGTGGCAACCGCCAAGTCATGTGACAACAACAATAATATGAAATTTAGCAAACTTTATGTAAAATTACCTCATATGGTTAGACCAGTCACGTGTGACTGTCACCCTTATGATCAGTAAAAAATTTGGTATATATTATTTGAAATTACCTTATATGGTTAGATCAGTCACATGTGACTGTCACACCTTGCCCGAACTAGTTATATTAGTCAGCAGTTCAATTTTCAGCTCATTCACCAGAGACACAGCACCATCTGAATGGGTGACAGATTTGTGACCGATGTTAGGTAATATTTAAAATAAACCAACGGATCTGTGAATGGCACAGATGTTGTGACAGATTTGGCATTTGTGTCAACATCTGTATCCTGTACCGATTGGACTGCCAAATTATAAATCTTATTGTGATTCATATTGTAAATCTGTGTTGCAATCAGGTACCTGTCCAGATTTAGACGCAGAGATTAAATGTGAAGAATCATCTGTCACATGGTCCGATTCAACTATCCATTTTAAGTCTGTCGCATATACAGATGTTCTCAAAAATTTTAAATTGGTCCTATTGTACAGGGCTAAACTTTGCTTCTCACACCGAGTTTAGTACAGATTTTATATTTGTTTCCGAATCTGTCCAACAGTCATATGTAAGTTCTGATTTAGAAACTGTACACCGGACAGATGCGGCGGGCCGATGACTGGCCCCTCTCATCTCATCAGTACCCCACTGAGTGGGCCGTCAGGATGTGAAGTCGAACACAATAATGACTCACGCCACTGACGGTTAGCGTCATCAACCGAGGAGACTCTGACCGAGCTCACGTTTCAAGAAAAGTTTTAGGAAATGTGTCAATTACAGATCTACCTATACATTTTGTTTCCAACTTTGCGTGACCACCCGAGCGAGTCACTAAGGGTTATATTTTGTCTTTGTGACGATGAGCATTGAAAAACCACTATCAGAATTGCAAATGCTTACCAAACAAGGAATAGGCACAGCTGAAGACGCCTCCAGAAATGAACGATATGCTGTTGTACGTGTTTTATACCAATCATCGTTGTACCAGTTGCGAGGTAATTTTCGAACTGGTGGGTTGTTGTGGTCGGTCTTGGTGGCAATGTAGATTCAAGGAATTGGTTTATTGCTGGCGGCAGACATCAAGCATTCGTCAGCGACCACCTTTTCGTATGTGTCAACGGCTTCAAAGAGGGTGGTGATGGCGGGATTAATCCAAGGCAATGCAATCCGACGTAGAGTCTTGTTTCGCGATTGCGATGGGGAATCGGTTTCGTCACCGCTCATTCCATGAATGTCGAGTTTTTGTAAAATTTGTCGGATTTCGACCCATGCAGGATGATCGGTTCCCTTCTGTTCGAGGACAGTATGTTTCCGCCGATCATAAAGCTAGAAGACAGGTGTCAGATGGCCGTCATCCAATATTTGGTGAGCTTACTCCTTTTCTGCGAGAGATCATCCTATCCCTTTGCTTCCGTTGTACGTCGGCCTGGCACTTATCATTTCGGGCTTTCGTGAGCTCCGCTTCGTTCATCATTTGCTCTCTGGACAACCGTTTGGCTTCACGGTACGTACGACTGAGTTTTCTGAGGCAAAGACCTCGCATGTGCTCAATCTCCATCGTATCAGCATGATACTGAAGATTCGGATATTTGCCATCCTTGACCTCTTTCAGAAAGCCAATAACAAGCAGTCCTATCGCTTCTTGATTCCACTTTGCGAGTTTGAGTGATTGACGCCAGTCTAATCGAAGAGGCTTGGACGCGTCCGGTCCACCTTCGCCATCTTCCTCGAACAGTTTGACTTCTGCTTCGGATGGAGACTCAGGAATACCAGCCTTTCGCCCCGGTAGAACCTTCTTATCTCGAAGATAATCGCGCAGCTTGCTCTTCACGAGACAGGTCAATAATTTGACCAGATAGGCAGCTTTGCACAACGTACATGCAACAAGTTTTCATTTTTACCCCGGCAGCCATGTTTTCCACGCGCAGACAACCTGCTCTTCCTTAGCAATAATTCCGCTTCGCTTTCATCACTGTTACTGGTCGATTCGTTGTCAAGCATTTTTGAATCCGACTTGTGGTGGGAAGTTCCAGCAGTTGACGAGAGTGACGACGCGATTGCTTCTTTAACAGCAGGCTGAATGAGGGTTATCGATTGATCAACGGTCACCTTGAGCAAGTCCCACCACTCTGAGGTGGATGGTGGTGTGGATTGCTTGTAGGACGAAACCTCAACCTGGAGCTTGTCCATGGCAACTTTGAGGGGTTGGATATCGTTTTGCACAAGGTGACCAATGGTCTTCTGTAAAGCACCATTGATAATGGATGCAACATGCTCGTTCACGAGGGAAACAAGGTTGTCTTTGACAGCTGCCTCGACCGATGCTCTTGAGTCGGGACAAGCGGTGTAGTGATTCTCATGATCGGGCCTGCGTTTACGCTTAATGGGAGGCTGTGATGTGCACTCGAGGTCCATCATGTCTGCAGACGAGGGTTGCTGCGTTGACCGCTGTTCCTGGGCGTGTGAAGACGCGGAGCCCTGAATTTGAGGCAGGAGAGGTTCGTTCGCCTGGGTTTGGGTCTGGGATGACACATTGAATAGCTCCGGAGGCACGTAAGGGAGGAGAGGTTCGCTCGCCTGTGCCTGGGTCTGGGTCTGGGACGACACATTCGATAACTCCGGGAGCACGTAATCAATGGGGACGTGTTGGAGCGTGAAACTATGCTGTGTAGAGACGCCGTGTTGGAGCGCCGACTGCTCCGGGAGTACATAACAAGCAGATGCGTTTTGGATTATGGCAAGCTGAGGATGCTGTGGAAGATCTTGGCCGTGTTGGGGTGCCGAATGATAAGCGGATGCTTGCTGGAAGGTGGGATGTTGGTCGACAAGTTGGGGTGCTGGACCAGACGGCTTGCTGGAAACAACAGGTGGTGTAACGGGCTGGTCATCGTGTCATGGAGACGAAATTGACTGCGACGATCGCTGAGGTAGTTGGTGCTTGTCTGACAGGTGTAAGGCGATCTTTTCCGAGGACAGGGGACGGACACCCGGCCGAGTTTCCGAAGTTGACTGCTCCAGGGTTTGAGACCGTTCAGGGAGTGAAGGATCGTCTCAGATTGCGGAACTTGATGGATCCATAGGGACTACGGAATGAGTTTGAGTCGTCGCGGCCTCACTCGTGGGCAAAGACGTTGTCGTTTGCTGAACGTAAGAATGTTCATTCTAAATGACGATCTTGCCCATCAAAAAGAGGGCACACCTCGGCAACGAGGATATTGTAGGCATTGTTGTCTTGGACCTGCCGAGCTTTAACAAATTGGGGATAGGGAGAAACGGTTCCCCTCATGCTCGTGCTCTGTTCAAATACACCACGGTGATTTTCAACAATGGGGGTGCGGTATGGAAAGAGACTATGCAGCTAATTGACAAAATTAGTGACATTGGTCACCGAATATGTTCGGACGCAGTAACCGACTTACTCGGTCCCGAACGCTGCGTTTGGCCATCTTAGTAGGCGATGAAGGACGGAGTAAGACATTTTTGAAGAGCTTCTCGTCGACTTAAGTATCCATCGCGAGGGCTCTGAGTAAAGGCTCGGAAACGCAGGTCGTTACATAGATACCTAAATTGACAATCGTCGTTAGAAAGCCCAAAGCTCACGGGCAAGAGTACCTCTAAATTCAAACAATAAAGACGAAGTGACTCATTCTCTCATTTGGCTCTTTCTTTCAATTATTATTGTTGTACAGTACCATACCCTTGAGCAGAACTTCCACTACGAGGACGCTGGAAACGATGGTGACGGTATCTAAACAAGAGGGAAGCGCTCACGTGTGCACCATGCTTTGGCTTTTGTGGTGAATTGAATGGCGATCAATTGGTGCTTGAAATTGGCACCGGCGATTCAAGCCGCTCACGCATGAAAACCAAACGGAGTTCGAATATATCTCCATTCACTATAAGAGGACAGGCCCGTTCATCCGTCTCTTCTTCCCACTCCATGTTCACAACTCGTCCACAAATATCTTTCAGGCTCACGCTCATTCCAAGTAGGGTCCGAGTAGGGTAGAAAATATGTACTTGCGCACAACGCCGAGCAAATAATTGTGTTGTTGCGAGACGAGATGAGAATCAAAAAACAAAAAAAAGGCTGACCTACTGGTAACAATAATTACAGGATATTCAGTGCGTCAAGTCAGCTATCTCTTAGGAGCAAGCGAGCGAATAATTATGTCAAGGTGGTAACGATGGTGGAACAAAAAAAAAGGGCTAATCGATAGATTGGTCTCGAGTCATGACTCTTCGTTCGTCACTGTCGATCTCATCCGCCCAAGTCATCGAGGCAACGCATCTTTGATCACGGCCGTTGTTTTTGTTATCTGTGAATATCGGTATCCGCCCCATTTCTCGGAAACAATAGGTAGAGGGACACTATTCACTACATAACAGCGAGGATGACCTGTGGTTTTTTTCAGTTCGTGATGTTTGATCAATGCCACGACCTACCCGCGCTCTCGGATGATGTACAGGAAGGACTCGAGGTAAGTATGAATGATCAATCCGCCAACCAACCGACACATTAACAGTGTGCAGGATATCCCTGCGCCGTTGAACGA
The DNA here is from genome assembly GCA_963556145.1 of Hygrocybe punicea. Classification (NCBI taxonomy): domain Eukaryota; kingdom Fungi; phylum Basidiomycota; class Agaricomycetes; order Agaricales; family Hygrophoraceae; genus Hygrocybe; species Hygrocybe punicea. The sequence goes on from OY744464.1 coordinate 2,740,577, forward strand.
CGTGCATCACGGATTCGTGGTAAGCTTGAACAATCAATCTCCTGACCAACTGACATATCAATTCAGGATAACACAGACATCCCTGCGCTCTTGAACAACGTGCAGGACATATTCGAGGTAAGCGTGACGATGAATATATCGACCAACCGACACCCTTACAATATGCAGGACAACAGTGGAGGCTCCGTTGTCCTGTTCCTGACAAGTGGTGTTCGGTGTGCCGCAAACGTTTCACGACATAGTTACAACCATGAGGACCTGTACCTTGTCAGTGTCGTTCCTGGACCAGACGATTCTTTGCGTGATGAAATAGATCATTTCCTCGCACCCCTCATAGTGGAAGTTCTGCTCAAGGGTATGGTACTGTACAACAATAATAATAATTGAGAGCCAAATGAGAGAATGAGTCACTTGGTGTTTATTGTTTGAATTTAGAGGTACTCCTGCCCGTGAGGTTTGGGCTGTCTAACTGATGATTTTCAATTTAGGTATCTATTCCCTCTTGCCGCAGATGCGATCGCCAACACAAACTCTAACCACATAAATTCTTCCATCGTTCGGACACACAGGATGCTGGAATCGTCAGTCACGCCACCTGCATATTAGATACGATTACAATGGCTCAGGTACCATTCACGCTGCTGTCATGGTTGTTTTACTCATCTAATGTCTGGTAGCCATAACGGGCTCTTGCACGACGGCAACCTGTTGAAGTGGCTGCATTGTCTGTTTAATTCGGTTTGCAGCTAGAGTTCTGTGTCTGCCGGTCTTCTCTGACGTTTTGCAGAGGACGCTTTCCTTGTCATGTCTGCGTTGAACTTTCTACCAGATTCAAGCTAAAGTTTACCGTCATTTCTCTGCGGGGACATCGATCTTCATTATCATTCAATATTCACGATCTGTTTCCGTACTCTCGCACTCGGCGTCCGCATCTAGACGCTGGCAAGTCAACAAGAAGATTGGAAGCCCCTTGCGGTCAGCAATCCATTTCCGTAAGGAATGTCCGTTTCGTGGTTCTATCCGCTTTATGTTTTTCCAGATACACGTTTTCTACAAGTCGGAGCAACCGTTTGTGTGTGGGGCATGTGGATGAGGTCTCCGTATGTTGTCTGGTTATTTTACCTGCAGCTAGGTTTATATGGGATCCATTGATTCTGATCGCTATTGCGTTGCTTAGTATCTACTTCTCTTACTTTTTTGACATTAGTGCCTTGCCTAAACACCCAAACTTTGTCTACATTTTAGAATTAAGGATCATCAAACAAAGGATTCACGTGACTTATCACGTGATTCACCATAAATTATGATCGGAGTAATCCGATAGTTCTCTTTCTCCATTTTCTATATTTGACCTTCGAGAATGGTTTTCCCCAACCCAACACGCGTGGTGAGTACTTCCATTTTCTTCGGAGTTCCCACTGAGCTTGCTGTGTAATCCATATATTGATGTTGAAGCTGCAGTCGGTGACTGCAGCGAGGACGACGACGAATGTGAAAGTGCCATCAGCGACGGTGATGTCATATTCCTATCATGTAGCTATATGCTCAGACAGATACGTAGGATCAATCAACGGGGATTACATCTGCGAGGACCCTCACGACCTTAGTGAACGTCGTGTCTCTCTTCCTTCGGACGAGGACTTTCTTCATCAACTTGCGCAGGAAATCAAGGACCGCTATTCTGGATCAACAGCATTGGACAAGTTCTCGATGGACGGGCACTTGACCCTCCCCTATTGGACGCTTAGAGTCACTGTCAGTCTCAGATATTCTTGTACCGATTTCTGCTTGATGAGGAAGTTTTAGTGAGGTTTGGAGCACAACATATGTCAGCGTCTGGCATGTTATGATGAAATCAAAGGGGTAATTCACCCCCCATCAATGCCAGGATTCGTGGTGGTATGTTGCGACACTATGGCGGTTCTTCAGAAAGTATGCAGCCAGCTTCTGTTGCGATGTGATGCACAATACTTGGACCTGGCGGAACGCAACTTTTTATCGGATGCGGCGATGAACCAAGAACCTTTTCCTGTGGGAACTTGGGTACGAATGACGGGCACTGGCAAGAAACTTGTCAGGTACCGCAACGATCTCGGCATTGTTGAGAAATCAGAGACCGGCCGAAATCTCGTGGCCGTCCTACTGGTGTCGCAAATCCCTCAGTCCGATGCCGACCCTACCAGTTCCCAGAAGATGGGTCGAATTCGGGTAGAAGTTCGTATAACCTCCCTTGTGGTCGAAGAGAACCCTCCATTCAGTGAAATGATTCCCTTTGTCTATGCGAGTCATCCTCCGCTCCAGGAACGAATTTCTAAATCAATTCACCGAGCTAGCGTGATCGCTTTGTCGTTGCCTGGAGATCATGTCAAGATTGTGCGTGGCTCCACAACAAGTGGTATTCACAAGATGACTCCGCAATCTGCATCAGAGGTATGCCACAAAGTTTGCCGATGTAGTTATCAATAACATTGCTTTGCCTGTAACATTTGTACATTCAATGTAAACTCTGCTACACCACATTGGGTGACTTCCCACGGCATCTACAAATGATTCAGAGTATGTTCAGTGCTAAGTTGTTGCGTGGCAATGCCAAAAAAAGAATGAGATATTATATGAAGCCTCCCAAAATGACAATCTCGCCGCTCCCAAGTGATCTCACATGAGGCCCTTCGTCTCAATATTGTACAGGACCATTCGTACAACTTAAAAGGAGGGAAAAAAGGGAAGGTCACGACAAAGTGGATTACGATGAACAGGAAAGTGACAGTCCAGATTGGTCTCTGTTTGGCTCCACTGTTGTTACCATGTACCATAGCGTGCCGTTGTAATTATTATTAACAACTGCCTTGTATATACACACAATCTCCGTATCAGCGTTTAATCATCTCTCACTTTCTCCCGCTAGAGCTATGGAATGGAACTGAATGAAGGGTTTCTAGCCTTTCCCTGTGTTTATCAAGTCTTGTCGCCCATTTTGGCCAAAATATGTTATGTATATTGTTGATCGCACAAGAATTATGATGATTTACATTCACCTCTATATATGGCCCCATATACACCAGCTTTGGGTGAGCTTGCCAGAAGCAATGTAGATATAGTGCAACCTTTTGTTAAGCTTTAGTTTCTCTAAGAAAGAGGATCGGTCCCGGTCACAGCCTTCTCGGAAGGAGACATGAAACAAAGCTGGAAAACTGGACAACCACCGCCCACAGTGATGCTGAAATCATGACTTGAGAATGCCTGATATGGAATGACACAGGGAAGACTTACTAAATTTCTGTCAGTGCAACACCCAGCAATCACAATCCGAATCGAGCCAACATTCCAAAGCAAATGCGCCACACGCTGCCTATGCAAGTCAACGAAGAATGGGTCTGGGCAATCTCCCGCAATGTGTATTTGAATATGTGATAGAGCGCTGCAACCAGCAACGCGTGTCAAGAGTATTCCCAATAGCGCGGCACCACCGCCTGCCATCATCGAGGTGTCGAGACGAACAATCAGGGTGTGCAACTTTAAACAAGTTAATGAAGCAAATAGTGTCCGGAGATAAGTTGCTGGTCCGTCTAATTCCAGTAGTTCTGGAAGTAGTATATGTTGACAAGAGCTGGAGCGAACACGCCAGGTACCTGGGTGGATGTAAAACGTGCGAATATCCGGGTGCTTTTGAAGAAACCTTATAATCGTCGCCAGTGGCACATCAGCGCTGATGTTGATCCTTTGCAGGAGGGGGACGCTCAGTTTCGTTAGAAAACTGGTCCACGTCTGGATACGTAATTCTTTCCACTTGAAATTGAGCGTCTTGGTTGAGGAACTGGAGAAAGTGTCGAGCGTGAATTGTTGATATGGCGGCACATAAAGAACCATCCAGTCAGGATCGAAAACGTCCAATCCCGTTAAAGGCCCGATATAGGTTACTTTATGTGCAAGTGCCGCTTTGGAGAGGGAGTTTACGCAGCCAACGAACGATATCGCCTTGCATCCCACTGATCGAAGACAATTAGAGAGGGTTATAATGGGATGAATGTCGATTGGAGAAGAAAAGCTCCAGAGTTTAAAGGTCACTGCACTGATGGGCGGGTGTGATAGGAAAAACATGCGCAGATGTCGAGCCTGCCAATGTAACGCTGATTGATTCACAGAGAACGTGCAGGACAATGATTCGAGTGGGAAAAAAGTGGTAGAGCGACGCCAAACTGACAAAGCGGCGAATGCTTTGTCGGCGACATTGATGCAACGATCATCAGATACGACAAGGCCGAGCTGAACGATATATAGAGGGGAAGAAATGGTACTAAGTTGGTGACAAACTTGAGTCAACGAGAGAAGATCTTTGTGATCGACTAGTTGCGCGATGTCAGCGAGAATTTCAGTCGGCAGTGTCCAAATGTAAGCGTTGTAGATGGAGCTAGCGGGAGTGGGTATTCGCTGAAAACAGATATTAATGCATACCCAAAAGGACAAAATCCACGTACGTACCGAAATGCCGATGAAGCGTTTCCTAACCCTTTCATTGTCTGTAAAGTGCGAAGACTGCCACTTTCGAGACTACCATGATACAGTCAATTGAGGTATTGGGGGATGTATTGACACTTACTATCGCCTGACCTGTCGTGACATGGCTTCTTTCGTCCGCCAACTAAATGATAGAGAAGCATGAGAAATCGTTGCCGCAAGTAAAATAACGGGACCACGTACGGAGATCTCATCCACACAGGCCCCGCACACAAACGGTTTTGCCGACTTGTAGATAACGTTTATCTGGAACAACATGAAGAGGATATAAGCACGAAATAGATATTCCTTACTGATTTGGCGGCTAGCTTCTTCAACAGGTTGCCACCGTGCAAGAGCCCGTTGTGTGTCGAGAACTAGACATGACATCGGCAAAATAATGACGATAGCAGTGCGAATGGTACCAGAGCCAGCGTATCTTTGACAGCAGATGTGCAGGCGGCGTGATTGTCGGTTTCAGCATCCTGTGCATTCGAAGTCACGATAGAAGAGCTTGTGTTGTTAGGGTTGGTGTTGGATGACATCGACGACATCATGTGAATGCGGGGAATGTTGGTAGAGAATGTATGAGGATATTGAGTGAGTCCTAGTGATTATATACCGAAATTATCATGAGCCAGTCCCATTTTCAGGGAATCCGTGAATCGACGATCGGCGGTCGCATCTGCAGGCAAGAGGAATGCCGTTACATAGATACCTAAATTGACAATCGTCGTTAGAAAGCCCAAACCTCACAGGCAGGAGTACCTCTAAATTCAAACAATAAACAGCAAGTGACTCATTCTCTCATTTGGCTCAAAGTTTCTTTCAATTATTATTGTTGTACAGTACCATACCCTTGAGCAGAACTTCCACTACAAGGATGCTGAAAACGATGGTGACGGTATCTAAACAAGAGGGAAGCGCTCACGTGCGCACCATGCTTTGGCTTTTGTGGTGAATTGAATGGCGATCAATTAGTGCTTGAAATTGGCACCGGCGATTCAAGCCACTCACACATGAAAACCAAACGGAGTTCGAATATATCTCTGTTCACTATAAGAGGCAAGGCCCGTTCATCCGGCTCTTCTTCCCACTCCATGTCCACAACTCGTCCACAAATATCTGCCAGGCTCACGCTCATTCCAAGTAGGGTCCAAGTAGGGTAGAAAATATGTACTTGCGCACAACGCCGAGCAATTAATTGTGTCGTTGCGAGACGAGATGAGAATCAAAAAACAAAAAAAAGGCTGACCTACTGGTAACAATAATTACAGGATATTCAGTGCGTCGAGTCAGCTATCTCTTAGGAGCAAGCGAGCGAATAATTATGTCAAGGTGGTAACGATGGTGGAACAAAAAAAAAGGGCTAATCGGTAGATTGGTCTCGAGTCATGACTCTTCGTTCGTCACTGTCGATCTCATCCGCCCAAGTCATCGATAAAGTTTCAGCGAGAACGATACGCAATAGTTTCGTAAATGTTATGGCAAGTGGTACATTATAGTCGCCTTGGAGCCACATCTTGATCACACTGCCATCGTCAGAGCGATCGTATTTTTTGTCTGCTCTCGGTAGGATCCTGCCCCCTGAAACACATTTCCCGGAAAGAGGAAACAATATGTAGAGCGCCCGCATTCACTATATAACAGCGAAGGTGACCTGTGGTTTTTTTCAGTTCGCGATGTTCTACCAATGCCACGACCTACCCGCGCTCTCAGATGATGTACAGGAAGGATTCGAGGTAAGCGTGAATGATAAATCTGCCGACCAACTGACACATTAACAATGTGCAGGATAACCACGATGTTCCCTCACTCTCGGATGATGTACAGGACGAATTCAAGGTAAGCGCGTGAACTTTCAGTCTGCCAACCAATGGACACGTTAACAGCATGCAGGGCAACAGTAGAGGCTCTGTTGACGTGACTGTCAACTCGATAACAAGTGGTATTCGCAAGATGACTCTGCAATCTGCATCAGAGGTATGCCACAAAGTTTGCCGATGTAGTTATCAATAACATTGCTTTGCAGCATATTCAATGCGAGACGGAGGAATCTCTCACCGAGAAAGTGTTTAGGCTAACGCTACAGGATAACCTTACGACTCCAACTCTGATGAACGGTGTGCCATTCTGGGGCTCCCAGACGTCGTCACCGTTTACGCTTCCGAACGAAAGTACCACCCATGCCACTCATGCCCCCACCGCAGCGACAGCTGTTGCGCAAGAGTCTACTTCAAGCGTTACCACTGACGCTATTCCTCGTGCTTCACAATATGACCGACTTTTGTTATTTGATCACGAAATAGAGCTCCATCTGGCCGGTGTCGAACAACTCCTCGACGGGCTATCCCATCCTACTGGGTCCATGTCACGAGGCGTAATTGGTTCTCTGGAGGAGCACAGACGCTGGATGGTGGCTACCATTCAGGTCGTACGTGTGATGGATATTTGTCAAGATGAGCTGACTCTAGATCTCCAGAGAGCCATGTTGTCGAATTTGGCCGTTTTTCGGGATGGGATTGATGATTGCTTGAGAACCCTCAAAGCCAGAACTTCGGATTCAACAGGACCTGAGATCATTTGTGATACTCGTACGTGTGACAATTACCTGTCCCCGGGAAAGACTGAGACGCTTACGCAGCTTGTTAGAACACTTCTTTAGTAACTCTCTTCGTAAAGCCCAGCCACTTACACTCATCTCCGTGTTCATCGTACTGGTTCTCAACGTTTTTGGGCACGTCACACGCCCTTGGTGCAATGTCGTCCTCGGTCTTTTAAAGGTTCTCCTGAGAACGGCTTTTGGAATGTCAGAACGCGAAAAAAAGATCTTAGATCGTTTCCCGAAAGACATGCGCACCGTCCGAGCCCTGTTCGATCTTGAGGCGTCCACCACAATTTACGCATGCTGTCCGAAGTGTTCTGCTCTGCACAAGCCGGAAGAGAAAGGAAAACTTGTGGTCTATCCTGCCCGTTGTCAACATAATCGGCTTCAAGGGGGGAAAGTATGCAGGACACGGTTAGTAAAGCAAGCGGTCCACAATGGGGAGAGCGTCAGGACACCAATACGACCGTTTGCGGTTCAAAATTTTGACCGCTTTGTCGCTGGATTACTCAGTCGACCGGGGATGGAAGAGGCAATGGATCGAGGTACAATCTTCCGCCAGCAGAACAACATGTGGGATATCAAGGACAGTAGTGGAATCGTTGAGCTCCAAGGACCGGATGAACAGCCGTTCATGGATGGTTTGAAGCGATCCGAGCTCCATCTAGCATGGAGTCTCTCAGTCGACTGGTTCAACCCTTACCTGAATAAAGTGGCTGGAAAGGCGGGGTCTGTCGGATCAATCGCCATGGCTTTGCTGAACCTTCCCCCGAGTCTTCGTTACAAGCCCGAGAACCTGTACCTTATGGGTGTCATCCCTGGACCAAAGGAACCTTCGCTTGATGAAGTAGATCACTTCCTCGCTGTCCTTGTGGAAATGCTTTTGCCGTCTTGGCAAAAGGGGACGTGGTTTACCCGCACTCACCGCAATCCAAATGGTCGAATGGTCCAGTCGGCCATTGCGGTTTCTGTGAATGATCTTGTCGCAGCTCGCAAAGTTTACGGTTTTGCGTCACATTCTGCCACCATATTTTGTGCGATGTGTCGTCTTACCAAGGCTGAGATCAACAATTTTGATATCTCGACTTGGCCAAGACAACTAACTCGTGAGGAGTATGTCCAAGCAGCAGAAGATTGGCAGGCCGCCCGTACTCAAACAGCGAGGAAGCGGCTATACCGGCAAAATGGGGTTCGATGGTCTGTGTTATCAAAACTTCCTTATTGGAACCCTTTCCAAAGCATAGTTGTCAACTGCATGCATAAATTTTTCCCGGGACTTGTTCAGTTCCACTTTCGACAGGTCATTGGCATTGATCACTCATTGGAAAAGTATCATGTATTGGACGATCAACCTGTTGACGAGAAGCACATGAAGAAGGCCAGAAAAGTACTTCTATCTAATCCAAGTGTTGGCACACTCCGACGCCTCACACTTCCCATGTTAAGGTGCCTGTGCACGGAAAACGAGGTGCCACTGCCTGGCCGGATTAACGGGCGACTTGTTTGTAAAGCCAACGTCATCATCGCACTGTTGGTACGTAGCCCCGAGAATACAGACCCAGAGAATCAAACTAATTGCGGCCTAGTCTCGCCAAGTTAATCAGCCGAGCGACGACTCCATGGTAGTCGATGAGGATGCTCCCTCATGCAACGACGACGCCGAGCCCCTAATCATTGGAAATGAGTATGTTGCCAATGGCATGGAGGTACCAACCAAGGAGCAAACCGAGGAAAACGACCAGTACCAGCTGCTTACGAAGGAGGAGCTGCTTCAAATCTGCAAACATTTACAAAATGTCATTCGCCCGTCTTGGCATTGCAGTCCCCCGAAAAATCTTGGCGAGCCTGGACATGGGAAACTTAAGGCCGATCAATGGCGATCATGTATCGAATTTGACCTTCCGGTTTCTCTGGCACAGCTTTGGTCAGCTGACCAAGGCGGAAAAGATAAATGGGTGCTTTGCCGTCGGAAATTGGTACACAGCACTATGCTTCTCGCTACGGCGATTCGCTGGGCCACTTCACATAGGACATCACAAACGCATGTCGATCAATACATGACATACATGCGCGGATACTTAAAAAGCCTGGTTGATGTTTTCCCCGACATCGCGCTCCGTCCAAACCACCATGTTGCGCTGCATATTGGCGAGTTTCTCCTGCGTTTTGGGCCCAGTCATGATTGGTGGATGTTTCCGTTCGAGAGGCTTATCAGAATCCTACAACGTACCAATACGAATCACAAGCTGGGTAACGGAATCTCCATTGATTTGGACGTGACTAATAGTCTTGTGCAGGCCAGTTAGAAAAGACCATGCTGGAAAGCTTTTGTGCGGCTGTGAACATCAGGGGATTCCTACATCGATCAGACTGTCCGTCGGCTATCCGTGACTGTTTGCCGATCCTTGAGCAATGCTGGGCTCAAGACAAGAGTGTCACTCTAAAGACCGATATGCGTTCCTTGGGATTCGAGGACACAGAAATCAAGTCGCAACATCGGTCTGAGATTCGCTGGGAAACACAAAAAAATTTAACTGCGGATGTTGCCTGCGAGTTGCACCTCAAAAAGGAGTACCTGTGCGCCAAGATTGAGAATTGGTCGACTCCGACCTCCGCGTTCTTCCATCGAAGGCATACCATTCGCGGCATACAGTATACAACCAGGCAGACATCTCGAGGAGATAGTGCCGTGTTTTTCCAGCCGATGGGAAGTGACAACTTCGTCCCAGGGAACATCCAAGAGATTTTCTCCGTCCCAGTTCAATGTTCTACACCCGAAGAATACAGGGAACAAACATTCCTCGTCATACAAAGACATTTGGCAATGAAGGAATCTTATAGCGCGGACATATTTCCCAACTACATTCACTTCGGTGCTTCTCTTTGGTCTGACCAGTTGGCAAGTAAGCCGGATGTGGTCCTTGCTACAGGTTGGATATGTCACAGTATAGGACGGCCATGGGCTGCCGGTTCGGTTGTACTGAAATCGTTGGATCGGGTGAGTTGATTCCTATCATGCTCATCATTAACCACTCAAATTATGAACAGGACTTCTGAGCCTTGCAGGCTGTGTACTTCCTTAGCAACGTAAATTCTCTCTTCTAAATAAGTCTGCCGATTTTGTATAATGATATCATTTTCAAACATGTCTCTGATGATTGATGGCACCTAAGACGTACTTGAGGGTCCCAGCGTACCCGCACATCAACCATTATTGTTTGTGTTTCTCTAGTTCTTCACCGTCGTTCTGACATCAAACGGACGGCGTAGCTTCTGGGTTTTCCAATTCGTCTCCTTCAAATCTCATCACCTGGTTGTGCCAAGACAGCAGGAGAACGGAAGCTCTCGTATTCACATCAGGCTTGCTATGGCCCACAACCGGGTGAATGAAATCCCAGGAAGATTTGACACTGCACTATTCAAGGAAGCGAGTGAAGTTTCTGGTGTCAAGGGTGAGACGTCCGATCCGTCAACAATGAGCGGTGACTGATAATTGTCATTTCCCATCGCAGAAATACAGTGACATCTATTCATCTCCAGCATTCAGGACCCCTGATTCCAACTCGTTATTGCGCCAAATTACATTTTCCCTCTCATCTTGGCGTTTCTGGCAAGCCTCTCGACGATATCGCCCCCACTATCAACTCGCGGATCTACAGTAGTCGCCACCAAAACCTCACCGTGGGGTCTCCCGTTTTCTTGTACAAAAATCTCAAACCTCCCATCCGCGTGAAAGAAACCCTGGTCGATACGATAACGGAATTTTTGGTCATGTATCCAAGGGGGGAAGAGTCGACGTCCCATCGCATCCTTCGATCCTTTCAGGAGCTTCTCAGGATTGCGTCCTTGCCTGCACATCTCGAAGAACACGCGCAGTAATCGACCCTTGTGAATGACTGAGTACGGCTTACTTATCTATCAATACTTTGCTTACCGCCATTGTTTAATAGGTGTTATTTAGGTAGTTGGTGAATGTGAAGCAGGGAGTATGATGGAGATGTGGGTAAGCACGATGGACGAGCAATACGGAATTGTGGATAAGTATCGTGTAAATATATAACTCAGCCAAACGCACACTCAATGCACCACTGGGCTCAACCGTGCATGAATGCCCACTTATTTCTGGTGAACCTCGATATTGGTGCGCCGTCCGCGGTAGTTATCGGGAACGTCCACGCGAGGTCTCATGATATTTTGGTCCTTCTCATGTATGGTTGTTTTACTCATATGTTGTCCAGTCGCCATAACGGGTTCTTGCACGATGGCAACCTGTTGAAGCGGCAGTAATTTACTGCCGTTTTTTGCAGAAGATGTTTTCCTTGTCATGTCTGCGTGGCGTGTGCTGAAATTTCTACCAGATTCAAACTAAGTTTACGGTCATTTCTTCACGGGGACATCGACATTCAATAGTCACGATCTATTTCCGAACACTCGCGCAGATAAATTTTTATACAAGTCAGCAAAACCATTCATGTGTGAGGCCCGTGTGGATGAGATCTCCGTACGTCCCATTACTGTACCTTGCCTCGGCGTAAACACAAATTGTTGATATAATGCTGCGATTGGATACAGCTGATGGCAAGTTTCAAGCTTACATTGAAAATGACGTATCAGCAAGATAGGATTGCAGATACTGCGGTTAGAACGATACCATACATATTTGTCGGGTTATGGGTACAACTTAAAGGGTAGCGGGAAGGGGGGTGAGATTGTTACAAATAACACAGGCCTTTCCACATAATCATGCAAACGATTAATATAATCAGGGCTACCCATTTGAAGGGTGAACACGACATGAGCCAAAAGTAGAAAAGTGAAGTCAGGACAGATTCACCTGCTAAAGGGGAATATTCCGGTCCATCCAACCCGTATTCTCCTAGAGCAGGAGGATTTACAAATTCCGGGGAGAAGTCTAATTCAAACCCAACATTAGCTGGAGAGATCCTGGATAAAAAGGGACAATGTCATTCACCGCTTCCATCCAAGTGCTCTTCTTCAAGGCTGTATGCTCCGGGCACATGGGGATCCTCTGAATGTTCCCTTGCAGATCGTGGAGACGGCGCATCTGATTTGACTGGACGTGAGGTGACAACGAGACCATTGATGTTGTTATCAGACGTCATAACGAACGAGGCAATGTCGGGGTAAAGGTGATAATGTTACAGTAACTCAATCATCAATGTACCTGGGTATTTATGCTTGCTGAGATTGCGAATGATATGATCGCGAAGAGAGCCATTCGCGTTGGATACCTAAATTAACAATCGCAATCGTAGTGACTCGAACGAACAGCGCAACTCCCATCAACCCATGTTTTCCGGCGGTATCATTATTATTGTTATTGTTATTGTACGTGTACCCTTGAGCAGAACTCCAACTATGACAGCAAATATGCATGCAGGCGGCGTGACTGTCGACTTCAGCATCCTGTGTGTCCGAAGTCATGATAGAGTTGTTAAAGTTGGCGTTGGCGATCGCATCTGCGGCAGGGATGTACATAGATACCTAAATTGAAAATCGTCAGCCAGACAGCCCAAACCTCACGGGCAGGAGTACCTCTAAATTCAAACAATAAACAGCCAGTGACTCATTCTCTCATTTGGCTCAAAGTTTCTTTCAATTATTACTGTTGTACAGTACTATGAGGAGTCCCGCTGAAAACGATGGTGACGGTATCTAAACAAGGGGGAAGCGCTCACGTGCACACCATGCTTTGGCTTTGTGGTGAATTGAATGGCGATCAATCGGTGCTTGAAATTGGCACCAGCAATTCAAGCCGCTCACGCATGAAAACCAAACGGAGTTCAAATATATCTCCATTCACTATAAGAGGACAGGCCCGTTCATCCGTCTCTTCTTCCCACTCCATGTCCACAACTTGTCCACAAATATCTTTCAGGCTCACGCTCATTCCAAGTAGGGTCCAAGTAGGGTAGAAAATATGTACTTGCGCACAACACCGAGCAAATAATTGTGTTGTTGCGAGACGAGATGAGAATCAAAAAACAAAAAAAAGGCTGACCTACTGGTAACAATAATTACAGGATATTCAGTGCGTCAAGTCAGCTATCTCTTAGGAGCAAGCGAGCGAATAATTATGTCAAGGTGGTAACGATGGTGGAACAAAAAAAAAGGGCTAATCGGTAGATTGGTCTCGAGTCATGACTCTTCGTTCGTCACTGTCGATCTCATCCGCCCAAGTCATCGAGGCGACGCATCTTCGATCACGGCCGTTGTTTTTGTTATCTGTGAATATCGGTATCCGCCCCATTTCTCGGAAACAATAGGTAGAGGGACACTATTCACTACATAACAGCGAGGATGACCTGTGGTTTTTTTCAGTTCTTGATGTTTGATCAATGCCACGACCTACCCGCGCTCTCGGATGATGTACAGGAAGGATTCAAGGTAAGTGTGAATGGTCAATCTGCCGACCAACCGATACATTAATAATGTGCAGGACGTCCCCACGCTCTTGAATGACGTGCCTCCCGGATTCGCAGTAAGCGTGAACATTCAATCTCTCGACCAACTGACACATCAATTCAGGATAACACAGACATCCCTGCGCTCTTGAACAACGTGCAGGACATATTCGAGGTAAGCGTGACGATGAATATATCGACCAACCGACACCCTCACAATATGCAGGATAACAGTGGAGGCTCCGTTGTCCTGTTCCTGACAAGTGGCGTTCGGTGTGCCGCAAACGTTTCATGACATGGTTACAACCATGAGGACCTGTACCTTGTCGGTGTCGTTCCTGGACCAGATGATTCTTTGCGTGATGAAATAGATCATTTCCTCGCAACCCTCGTGGTGCCGGTGATCAAGCGGAGCTCCACTTACTTTTGTTTGATGTTTGAAATTCAAAATGTATCGTGTTTGACATTCTAATGATAACCTCTCCTCGGGCAACACCAACAATCCGTCCTAACGCAACATTGACAATCCCTCGCGCAACCTTTCAACAACGCCAAGCTTTGCCAACGTTATGCCCAGATTGGGTGTGGGAATAACTGGATTGAAACTTCATCATGATGTTATACGGAAAATTGGCGGGTGGGCAGTACAATCAGATTGACATGAGAGTATCTGAATGACATGTGAATGATCTACCGGTGAGTACTTATCAACTCACGATGTTATACGGAATTGACAGGTGGGCAGTACAATCAGATTGACATGGGAGTATCTGAATGACATGAGAATGATCTACTGGTGAGTATTTATCAACTCATGGCTGCTTATCAGCCGCTTATTAGCTTTTCTCCTCCCTCAATGCTGGGCTCAAGTGAAAATACCGACAGTGACGAAAGCTCGAGTAGTAGTCAGGGATCTAGATTTGCGAGTATTCCTGAGCAGATCCAACGGCGATGACAACAACTTCAAGATCTGGCTGTTATTGTGGCTTCGATGATCAATGTCGTCGTCGAGCAATATGTCTCCCCACATTACGACAAAATCCCGTATCATACGTCGATACTCAAAGGTGAAGCTTGGGTTGTAGAGTTGCTCACTGGCCATCCACTTCGCATTCGATGTGAATTGGGTGTCCGGAAGCATGTGTTCATTCGCCTCGCTCAATCTCTGCGACACCACGGCTACAATGACTCCACAGATGTCAAACTCGAAGAGCAACTCGCCATCTTCTTGTACACCTGTGTTACGGGTTTATCTTCTCCCCATGTGGGTGAAAGATTCCAGCGAACACCCTCAACCATTGCGATGTTTGTTTGTTTTTTGCAATGCAAGTGATGTATCTGATACCCAAAATTCAGGTACTTCAAGTCGATGCTGCTTTATTTCTCCTCCACTCCATTCTATACCGAGTACGTTCGACTACCATTATCGGATGATCCCACTCCACCAACCATCGCCAATGATCCTAAATATTTCCCCTTCTTTATGGGTGCGCTTGGTGCAATTGATGGCACCCACATCCATTGTTCCCCTTCCGCGTCTGAACGAGAGGCAATGCGAGATAGCATGGGTAGGTTGACACAAAACTGCCTTGCAGCATGTTCATTCGACCTTCGATTCCTGTACATTCTGAGTGGCTGGGAGGGATCTACAACAGATGCTGCCATGTGGAATGATGCGCGTGTCGATTTTCGTATACCTCCCGGCCGATATTACCTTGCGGATGGAGGATTTGCATCGTGTGACCATCTTCTCATGCCTTTTCGAGGAGTCCGCTACCATCTCAAAGAGAACGAGCGTGCAGGCCTTCAGTACATTGATTCTTTACACTCTCACTCAAAACTCACTTTGTTTGTAGACCTGCCAATATGGAGGAACTATTTAATCTTCGACTTGCTAAAGCACGCAATGTCATTGAGCGGTTGTTTGGGATCTTAAAAAGGTGATTCAGAATCCTCATTCTACCACCGGGATATGACATGGATGTGCAAGCGCAAATTCCTCCAGCAATGGCAGCCCTACACAACTTCATCCGTCAACATGATCCTGAGGAGATCGAGGCGTTTGAACCGCTGGAAGATTTCGACATCGAAATGACTGAGGAGTTGTGCCCAGGCTATGTGGGACATGCAGAGAGTGCCCAAGCGGCTGAGCGGCGTCTTTTGATTGCAGCAGCTATGTGGGACCAATATCAGGGATATCTTGCCGTACATCCTGTCAACTAACTTGTATGTCTACAGTATTGTCTACGGTCTGCTATGTCTCCTTGTTTGCATGTACAATATTCTCTCGTTGCCTGTGTCCAGTACTGTATACTTGTAAGTCGTTCTCGATGACAGTAGTTTGTTTGTTTGCCATTTTGTACAGTAGTCACGTCAAATGTTGAATTTTCAATGTTTGGAATATTTTTCATGAGCATGAGTAAAAAAAAAATACGAGTACATAGGACATGGACTACGTCTCAGGAAAAGATGACTCCGGGAATCCTGCTTGCATGATCTTTCTCTTCAACCATGCCCGCCGAAATGCATCCTCCTCCTCCTCCATCAACATGTATGCATCAGCCTCGCGTGCATGTCCAAGGATGTCGAAGAGTGCCGCCAACATATCATGGCCCAGCCATTTTTCCTGCGCTAGGGCACGGGTCCTCGCAACACGGATGCGTGAGTCCTTGTTATTCTGTAATGCAGCTTGAGTGTGGAGATCATTTTGAAGCATGTTGGCCTGGAAGTTGGTATTGAACATGTCCAAAGTAGATGAAAATTCGAGCAACGCATTTGGTTTGGACTGGCGAGATCTGGAAGATCGCAGAGAGGATGTCGAATTTGGGGTGCCGAGAGCCGAATATTTGCATTTACCAAGAGAGGATGATGATACTGATGCTGGTGTTGAAGAGGAAAATGGGGGAACTGTGGGGATATCATTGTAATCGGCATCAAGACGAGGCTCTATGAGGTTACAAGGGACTGAGCCGGCATTGACATGTTGGGTGCCAGTATGGAAATCCTGAAAAGAAAAGGATGTAGATGGGGAAGATTCATTAAGTGTCCGAGCAGGAGGTGTCAGAAGTGTGGCAGTGGAATCTGGGATACAATTAAGGAGATCCTGAAAAGAGTTGGTGGCAGGATTAAGTGGAGGAACATTGTTGACCATTTGAACAGAGGAGAGTGGCAGTGGCACCATTGGCCTGGTTTCACTGGAACTGCTGGTGACCGTTCCAGTTGGCCGGTTTCCTGATTGTGTACCATGGAATATGTGGGTACCCCGGTCCTGGACGTTTGTTGGCATGAGTTGCAACATGTCATTCCAATGTAACCAGCCTTTGTTGCGGAAGGTGGCGGCACCACGGTGTTTCTATATTCAAATTGGAGAAAGTAATGGAAACAAAGTTAAGAAATACCTTCGTGTAATCCTTCCATACTGCCTGCTCCGCGAGCCCAATGTTGGCACCCCGATCTGCATCCCAGCTGAAACCAGATTGATTTGAGAGATGTTGAACAACGTGAAACGTCTCCTTGAGCTGCATTAGTGTTGGGGAAGTTCGGTCTCAGACCGACCCAAACCCGGTTTAGACCGAACCGAAACCGCCGGTTTTGGTTTTGGTTTGGGAAATTTCGGCTGAGACCGAACGGTTCGGTCTCCGGTTTGGAGATTTGGCCGCGGGCCGAAACGGTTTCAAACTGAGTTTGAACCACAAACCGACAGTACTTGGCTGACTTCGAAAGTCACCCAAATTCACCAACCCCCACCAACAACACCCCCAATGTACGCCAAACGAGGACGATGGAGCACCCGAGGTCGACAAAACGGGCGGCGGGGTACTCCCTGCCGCCCTCGTATGTTTTTTATTTATATTTATTCGAACTTAACTAACGCATTAACACATTACAGGTTGACGCACACCACCATCACCACCATCACCACCATCACCACCATCACCATCACCACCACCACGACGGCAACGACAGCGACTGCCACCATGACGGCCACAACCACGACAGCAGCGATCAACGCCGCACCAGACACGCCAACGCCTCCAACGCGCGCGCACGCAAACGAACGTGAACGGGGTGGAGTGGCAGTTGTCGAGCAGCGGGGGGTGGTGCATCCACCCCCGCTCCTTCGTGGTATGTTATTTTTATTCTTTCTTTTATTGATTTTATTTGTATATAACGGAACACGGCACAACACCACCACCACCATGCAACACCACCACCACCACCACACCCAATCGACAACAGCCGAGGTGGAACACACGCGTTCGACGCGTGTGTTTCGCTAGGACAGGGCCGTGCAGCCCACCAACCCCCAATCCCACCTCGTAATGAGGCTAGCCACGTCGATTGACGTGTGCAGCGCTCTTGCGAGGTCAGATGGGAGGGAGGGCCCCCAGCCCATGCGGTTCGCGGTTCAGACCGCGTCTGGACCGAAACCAAACCGACGTAAACCGTTTACGTCGGTTTCGGTTTCGGTTTGGGATTTTTTGGTAGGAACCGAACCGTTCGGTTTCGGTTTGGGGCAAAAAGGCCGAAAACCGGACCGAACCGAACTTCCCCATCACTAAGCTGCATGACCCATTTGAGTTCATTGGAATACATGAATTATATAGGATAGGCCAACGCACCCTGACCCACTTAGCCCTGCATGAAGCAACTGTCTTCTCAACACCTGTGTAAGGTCTCTTCGCCATCTCAGCAGCAGCCGCATCCCAAATTGATTGATGGAAGTTGACGCCATGTCCAGCTTCTGCCTTGTGCTCTAGGAGGAACAACAGAAGTGCCTTCTCATCTTCTTTGGTCCAGACTGCATGATCCATGCGATGGTATGTAGAACGAAAGCGGGCCTGTTTCCTTCGTTGAACTGACATAGACAACGGCACTCCGACTGACTATCCCAGCAATCATACTCAGTGTATACGACCGTTAAGTATGTATTACATAATATGCTAAGCTTGTCTTACCGCTGTCACATGTGACCTTCAGATTTGAATGTTTGGTTGTGTTACATTTGTTTGTCCTTAGGGAAAGTCACCATTGATAATAAAGGAACAATGATTAACGATTAACACCAGATTATTGTTATTATTCGATATTATTACGAGTCCCTATAAGGGAATCGTTCTATACGGTGGATTCTCAAACTCAGGGTCAGACTCTAATTTGCCAAGCCGTGGGAACAATTTTGTGAAACTGTGGGAACAATTTTGAAGCCCTGGGAATAATTATAAAACCGTGTGACTGGGCGGAGTTGAGTGTGAGAATTTGTTGTCTCAATCAGCAAGAACAATAAGGCAGCCGGATCACAGCAACCAATTTGGAAATGGGTAGTGTTATATTTTGTTGGTATTGCAATTGCAATCAGTGTCTTATAATAATCACAGGCATTGGTAATGCAATGTGCCGTGTATGAATGAAAAATATGTAAGTGCTATCTGTCATGTAGTTACATCTACTGTGTGTAATAGAATTGTTGATAATGAAATGAGGTCAAACAGTGTCCATTGTACACTTGTCACACAGGTCCAAATGTGTGCGGTGAGTGTTTGGTAGGTGTCCCAGCTTTAATCTGGTGCAGTCGTTTGCACAAACATCTGTATGGTGTTTTGGTGGACATGTTCAGTGCATGTAAGTAAACCGGTGTGACCGGATATACGACACCGAACACATCGAACATGTTCAGTGTGTTCTGTGGACATGTTCGGTGCATGTCAGTAAACTAGTATGACCAGATATACGACACCGAACACATCGAACATGTTCGGTGTGTTCGGTGGACATGTTCGGTGCAGGTCAGTGAACTGGTATGACCTGATATACTACACTGAACACATCGAACATGTTCGGTGTGTTTGGTGAAGATGTTCGGTGCATGTCAGTAAACTGGTATGACCAGATATATGACACCGAACACATCGAACATGTTCGGTGGACATGTTCGGTGCATGTCAGTACACTGGTATAACCAGATATACTACCCTGAACACATTGAACATGTTGAACTGGTGTGTTCGGTTGACATGTTCGGTGGATGTTGGTAAGCCAATATGACTAGGTATACTACACCAAACACATCTGGTGTGTTTGGTGGACATGTTTGGTGGATGTCCATGTACCGGTATGACTAGGTATACTACACCAAACACATCCACCAAACACACCGAAGATGCCGCAGCCTGCATGTGGGGCATTCCCCTTGCGCAAATAGTCATATGAACAATGTATTCGATGTGTCTGTAGTGTAGCTACATGTACAATGTGTATTACAATTAATATTAATGCCAGCATTGACTACTTGCAAAGTGTTCGGTATGTTCGGTAAGATGTTCGGTTGATGTCCCAGCCTTCATCTGTGGCATTTCCCTTGCACAAATCGTTGTACGAACAACGTATTCGATGTATCTGTAGTGTAGCTACCAGTACAATGTGTATTAGAATTAATAATAATGCCAGCATTGACTACTTGCAAAGTGTTCGGTATGTTCGGTAAGATGTTCGGTTGATGTCCCAGCCTTCATCTGTGGCATTTCCCTTGCACAAATCGTTGTACGAACAACGTATTCGATGTATCTGTAGTGTAGCTACCAGTACAATGTGTATTAGAATTAATAATAATGCCAGCATTGACTACTTGCAAAGTGTTCGGTATGTTCGGTAAGATGTTCGGTTGATGTCCCAGCCTTCATCTGTGGCATTTCCCTTGCACAAATCGTTGTACGAACAACGTATTCGATGTATCTGTAGTGTAGCTACCAGTACAATGTGTATTAGAATTAATAATAATGCCAGCATTGACTACTTGCAAAGTGTTCGGTATGTTCGGTAAGATGTTCGGTTGATGTCCCAGCCTTCATCTGTGGCATTTCCCTTGCACAAATCGTTGTACGAACAACGTATTCGATGTATCTGTAGTGTAGCTACCAGTACAATGCATATTAGAATTAATATTAATGCCAGCATTGACTACTTGCAAAGTGTTCGGTATGTTCGGTAAGATGTTCGGTTGATGTCCCAGCCTTCATCTGTGGCATTTCCCTTGCACAAATCGTTGTACGAACAACGTATTCGATGTATCTGTAGTGTAGCTACCAGTACAATGTGTATTAGAATTAATAATAATGCCAGCATTGACTACTTGCAAAGTGTTCGGTATGTTCGGTAAGATGTTCGGTTGATGTCCCAGCCTTCATCTGTGGCATTTCCCTTGCACAAATCGTTGTACGAACAATGTATTCGATGTATCTGTAGTGTAGCTACCAGTACAATGTGTATTAGAATTAATAATAATGCCAGCATTGACTACTTGCAAAGTGTTCGGTATGTTCGGTAAGATGTTCGGTTGATGTCCCAGCCTTCATCTGTGGCATTTCCCTTGCACAAATCGTTGTACGAACAACGTATTCGATGTATCTGTAGTGTAGCTACCAGTACAATGTGTATTAGAATTAATAATAATGCCAGCATTGACTACTTGCAAAGTGTTCGGTATGTTCGGTAAGATGTTCGGTTGATGTCCCAGCCTTCATCTGTGGCATTTCCCTTGCACAAATCGTTGTACGAACAACGTATTCGATGTATCTGTAGTGTAGCTACCAGTACAATGTGTATTAGAATTAATAATAATGCCAGCATTGACTACTTGCAAAGTGTTCGGTATGTTCGGTAAGATGTTCGGTTGATGTCCCAGCCTTCATCTGTGGCATTTCCCTTGCACAAATCGTTGTACGAACAACGTATTCGATGTATCTGTAGTGTAGCTACCAGTACAATGTGTATTAGAATTAATAATAATGCCAGCATTGACTACTTGCAAAGTGTTCGGTATGTTCGGTAAGATGTTCGGTTGATGTCCCAGCCTTCATCTGTGGCATTTCCCTTGCACAAATCGTTGTACGAACAATGTATTCGATGTATCTGTAGTGTAGCTACCAGTACAATGTGTATTAGAATTAATAATAATGCCAGCATTGACTACTTGCAAAGTGTTCGGTATGTTCGGTAAGATGTTCGGTTGATGTCCCAGCCTTCATCTGTGGCATTTCCCTTGCACAAATCGTTGTACGAACAACGTATTCGATGTATCTGTTGTGTAGCTACATGTACAATGTGTATTAGAATTATCATTAATGCAAACATTGACTACTCGTCGTACAGGTCGAAAGTGTTCAGTCAGTGTTCAGTAGATGTCCCAGCCTTTTTCTGATGCATTCCCCTTCCACCCACAATTGTACACACATTATATCAGATGTGTCTGTGTTGCAGTCACTGGATGCAAGCCATAATATTTCTAATAAAAATATCTTGAAATTGCCTGGAAATTAATCCCTATTATTTTAACATGTCATTTGCAGAGAACATTTACATATGTAGTGCATATTTTTTGTACACAGGTATCATAAAGATATGATAAACATTATAAGAAAACCAAGATGTTTAAAGACTATGAAATTGTATTTCTTTTAAGATAGCACTCAAGATACTTTTATGATAACTTCCTTTAAAACGAACTGACATTATTTAGAAGGTTTTCAAAAATTTTCTCACAATGTTGTATTACAGTAACATGGATTAATTTCCAGATAACTTCAAGATATTTTGAGTTGAAATACTATGGCTTGCATCCAGTGAGTCATATATAATATGCACATTGAAATCGTTCCCAATGCAAGCAGTGATTTCTTGTCAAAGAGGTATAATACAATGTTCCACCTTCAACCCTCGGCAATCCCATTGTAGACATAATATTATGACCTGTATATTGGATGGGTCTGTACAAGTGCTACATATCCTTGCAATGCACCTCATACTTAATACATTATCAATACTGGTAAAACAGGCTGAATGGATTTCAGTAAATCATTGGGCCAGTGTCCCAGACACAGTATGCAGCATTGCAGTGCAACAGACACTGTCTGTTCCATAAATTCCATTCGTGCATGTCACACCTATCTTCATCATGTGTGCTGGAATTGGTTCAGGTGTTCAATACTGATCAAACTGTTACACAAGAACATTGTGTCACCAACTTCACAGCTTCATGAATTGGAAGCATTGCTAGTGCACAAGCTGAACCAGTCACCTTGTTGATTCTGGTATCATCAAACCCAGTGATCTTATCAAAGTGGTTCCAATACAAGTGCAGTTGGTGTCATTGTACATGTGTTTATTTCTACCATACTCACAGGAGGTCATTCTTGACCCGACAAATAATTCAGATACTTAGAGTTTCTGGATATACTTACTATGTATTCTGTAAAACTTTCACAGAGTAACTATGACTACTGATAGAGTAGTAAATTAGTTGTATATATGCCAGCATGAACACTGCAAACTTGATGTGAAAGATGCCAATTTGGGATCTGATATTGCATTATGACAAATTGGAAGGAACAGGGTATAATCAATTATGAAAGCTATATCATTGTAGTATGGTATCTGAATGGTATCTGAATGGCATCAGTATGTAATAATAAAGGAAATATTAATAACTTTGCAAATATTGATTATCATAGCAGCATCATAATACTGTATGATTTGTATCCACTTATTCTCTCATTACTAAAAAGGGACGAGTAACCTGCCATGCAAAGCAATGGCCCACACCCCACTAGTTGCAAAATAGAATGATTCATATGAAAATAGCAATAATTGACATTCAAACTTTGTTACATGGCTATTGGCTTCTCGACGGCTCGCTACGCATCTGTGGCTTCTCTGGCGGCTCATAACCTTACAATTCATCACGCAAGCTCAGTAAAAAATGGATCATGGATTAGAGGCTTCAACGATGAGTTGCCAGTAGGGGGAAAATGCCTGCTGAATTGAATGGCGCTCCATCGGGGCTTCAAAGCATTGATGCTCGTCCACGAATATCCGACTATCATCTGCTTCTAAACAAGATGGAAATGAGGTAGTACACACAAGATGTCGATGGAACAAAAGGTTCAAATTGCACAGGACTTGGCTTCCAAATGTGACTCGTAAATTATAACGATGAGCACATGGGACAATGACTATGACTATGCATACATTGGCCATCCACGAGAAGTTGTGTTGACTTGAGAAACCTCATCGTGGGAGGAAACCTTTATTGGCAGCTGCACGAAAGCGTTCCAGGACTGCATTTTCGAACTGACCTGCAATCGAGTGTCAATCAGGTCCAAATCAATAAGTTCATTCGTATCCAGCTCATAGCTCATATTAACGTGCTGTAAGATCACGATAAGCCTCGCAAACGGAGACATCCACCAACCGAGATTCGGCCCTAAGAGCAAAAGAAACTCTCCAATGTGCAGTGTGATGTGGCGATTTGTAGGGCCAACCAAAGTTTCATTGTCGTTTCGCGTGGCAGGATCCTCAACAGTTAATTTGGAATCATCATTCGACTGATTAGCTCGGCCGGACTAGTCCACAATTATCAGTATGATTCTCTGGTCTGTATCAGATACATACCAATAGCGCGCTGATAATGTCTGCTTCAAAAAAATTTGCCCCGTTAATTAGGCCAAGTATTTGTACTGCGCTTTCTGTCCACACACACTTCACAAGAGGGTGTGCGAGGTTTCGGAGTGCGCCGCTAACATTTGGATTGGATAGAAGTACTTGTCTGGCCTTTTTCATGTGCCTCTCGTTGACAGGTTGGTCGTCCGATGCATGATATTCTTCCAATGGGTGATCAATGCCAATGACCTGTCGAAAATGTAACAGAACAAGTTCCAGGAAAATATTGTGCATGATGTCAACAAATCGGCCCTGGGAGGGAACCAAATAGGGAAGATCCAATAAGGCAGAAGGAACTTCATTTCGCTTGTATAGTGGCTTCTTCACCGCCTGATTAGGTACAGACACCACACGGGTAGAATATAGGTTTGCAGACGTGTAATGAAGACTCGGAGAAAGGTACAACGCGACAGGTGGAATGCTATCCTGTAGCATGGGCTTAGAACCTCTCTCAGTGATGGACTCTTCCGTCACGGGTTGAATGTGCTGCAAATCGATGTTATTTGTAGTGGCGACGTGAAACCAATGTCACATACCTCCGATGCAGGTATCATCCTGCGAACGTCATTTGTCACAGCCATGTCAAGGTGTCGCTTGGCCGGCAAATTCATTGTTACGTCGACCTCAAATTGGTCCTGCACGTCATAGAGCGCGGCGACGTCTTGTTTATCCTACACATGGTTAATGTGTCAGTTGGTCGAGAGATTGAATGTTCACGCTTACCGCGAATCCGGGAGGCACGTCATTCAAGAGCGCAGGGACGTCCTGCACATTATTAATGTATCGGTTGGTCGGCAGATTGACCATTCACGCTTACCTTGAATCCTTCCTGTACATCATCTGAGAGCGCGGGTAGGTCGTGGCATTGATCAAACATCACGAACTGAAAAAAACCACAGGTCATCCTCGCTGTTATGTAGTGAATAGTGTCCCTCTACCTATTGTTTCCGAGAAATGGGGCGGATACCGATATTCACAGATAACAAAAACAACGGCCGTGATCAAAGGTGCGTCGCCTCGATGACTTGGGCGGATGAGATCGACAGTGACGAACGAAGAGTCATGACTCGAGACCAATCTACCGATTAGCCCTTTTTTTTTGTTCCACCATCGTTACCACCTTGACATAATTATTCGCTCGCTTGCTCCTAAGAGATAGCTGACTTGACGCACTGAATATCCTGTAATTATTGTTACCAGTAGGTCAGCCTTTTTTTTGTTTTTTGATTCTCATCTCGTCTCGCAACAACACAATTATTTGCTCGGCGTTGTGCGCAAGTACATATTTTCTACCCTACTCGGACCCTACTTGGAATGAGCGTGAGCCTGAAAGATATTTGTGGACGAGTTGTGAACATGGAGTGGGAAGAAGAGACGGATGAACAGGCCTGTCCTCTTATAGTGAATGGAGATATATTCGAACTCCGTTTGGTTTTCATGCGTGAGCGGCTTGAATCGCCGGTGCCAATTTCAAGCACCAATTGATCGCCATTCAATTCACCACAAAAGCCAAAGCATGGTGCACACGTGAGCGCTTCCCTCTTGTTTAGATACCGTCACCATCGTTTCCAGCGTCCTCGTAGTGGAAGTTCTGCTCAAGGGTATGGTACTGTACAACAATAATAATTGAAAGAAAGAGCCAAATGAGAGAATGAGTCACTTCGTCTTTATTGTTTGAATTTAGAGGTACTCTTGCCCGTGAGCTTTGGGCTTTCTAACGACGATTGTCAATTTAGGTATCTATGTAACGACCTGCGTTTCCGAGCCTTTACTCAGAGCCCTCGCGATGGATACTTAAGTCGACGAGAAGCTCTTCAAAAATGTCTTACTCCGTCCTTCATCGCCTACTAAGATGGCCAAACGCAGCGTTCGGGACCGAGTAAGTCGGTTACTGCGTCCGAACATATTCGGTGACCAATGTCACTAATTTTGTCAATTAGCTGCATAGTCTCTTTCCATACCGCACCCCCATTGTTGAAAATCACCGTGGTGTATTTGAACAGAGCACGAGCATGAGGGGAACCGTTTCTCCCTATCCCCAATTTGTTAAAGCTCGGCAGGTCCAAGACAACAATGCCTACAATATCCTCGTTGCCGAGGTGTGCCCTCTTTTTGATGGGCAAGATCGTCATTTAGAATGAACATTCTTACGTTCAGCAAACGACAACGTCTTTGCCCACGAGTGAGGCCGCGACGACTCAAACTCATTCCGTAGTCCCTATGGATCCATCAAGTTCCGCAATCCGAGACGATCCTTCACTCCCTGAACGGTCTCAAACCCTGGAGCAGTCAACTTCGGAAACTCGGCCGGGTGTCCATCCCCTGTCCTCGGAAAAGATCGCCTTACACCTGTCAGACAAGCACCAACTACCTCAGCGATCGTCGCAGTCAATTTCGTCTCCATGACACGATGACCAGCCCGTTACACCACCTGTTGTTTCCAGCAAGCCGTCTGGTCCAGCACCCCAACTTGTCGACCAACATCCCACCTTCCAGCAAGCATCCGCTTATCATTCGGCACCCCAACACGGCCAAGATCTTCCACAGCATCCTCAGCTTGCCATAATCCAAAACGCATCTGCTTGTTATGTACTCCCGGAGCAGTCGGCGCTCCAACACGGCGTCTCTACACAGCATAGTTTCACGCTCCAACACGTCCCCATTGATTACGTGCTCCCGGAGTTATCGAATGTGTCGTCCCAGACCCAGACCCAGGCACAGGCGAGCGAACCTCTCCTCCCTTACGTGCCTCCGGAGCTATTCAATGTGTCATCCCAGACCCAAACCCAGGCGAACGAACCTCTCCTGCCTCAAATTCAAGGCTCTGCGTCTTCACACGCCCAGGAACAGGCAACTCACCTGTTACTCAGTGTGACAACTGCCTTTTTCGCTCAAATTCCGCGTCATACAAATTATTTTTCTTATCCATTGTAACGGTCTTTGAGTTCTTATGACCTCAAGATAAATCCTATATTCCTGACAATATTTGAGGACAAAATTCGAAAAATCTAGTTTATTCATGAATTTTTTCGAAAAGAAACGGTCAGAAATGCAAAATTTGACTCTATGGTCGATTTCAAACATTAATCAATTAATTAATTAATTAAATTATTTAATTACTGACGAACTGCGCTGTATCCTGGACTGATAAGAACGATTCTTCCATAAATGGAAGAACTCGTAATGAGCCTGTTTATTGTCTGTGCCATCAGAACCAATTGAATCTGAATTTGCATTAATATTGCTGGCATTATCACTGTCCTCTTTAGAAATGTCATTTCCATCTTCATCAGCAGTAATAGACCCACTTGAATCAGTGTTGCTATCATAACTACCACTGTAAAGTATGTTTTCATTTCTGATTTAGCATAACTATTCCACCTGGGACTGATTGCTTTGAATTAGATCTATTTCTCGTAAAAAAGCAACCAAGCAAGTCAACGAGCGTGAATATGGTTCCAGGTATTCATTAAACTTCTACACGTCACTACTTACTAAGATGTTTCTACAGTGACATGGATGTACTGTATGTTGTTCAGGACTTTACACATCAACTCACAACTTACATTAAATAGAGGGGAATCGGACGTTGACAATGTCATCAAGTATCTACTTGTTCTTGCCTTAGTGACCGACCACTCATCCACTCATTTCTAAACAGAGATGTGTCATCAAAGATTAATCCGTCCACTCCTACAAGGGCTTCCCGATCCATCCAGCGTTCCAAGAAACGCGCTGTATCTGAGTCTGACTCTGAAGGTCAACCTATTGCAAAGCTACCGTAAGTGCCACCTTTGTGTATTCTAGGTCATTGGTTTAGCACACAATAGGGTTAACAAACGCCAAAAGTCTTTGTATGCATGCGTAAATGACTTAGCCATTTTTATCATGTGCTGACTTTGCAAATCTAGAAATAACAAGAAGTCCAAGTCCAAAGACGTTCCATTGGTTTATGAGGATGAGGATGAGGATGATGTATTTTTGTAAGCACCAACCGCTTTTGCATTATCTGTTAACATGAACATGCTGATGGGACATTTACTAGCATTAAATCTAACACAAAGAAAGCAAAAGGGTATGTATCATATGATTGCAAATACACTATATTAACCATATATCTGTTACCATCTATCAGCCATCAGTCTGACTCTGCATTAATTGATGTTGACACTGAAGAATATGAAGGGTATGCCACTTTACTGGTCATTTGTGGATATGTGCTGAGGAGATGTTATCAATAGTCTTCCTGTACCGGATGATACGGCTACCGACAATATTTCTGAGGATAATCAGTCAGTGGCACGTACTAATCGTGCAAAGTAAGTTTGTGTTGATTCTGTGTGGTACTTCCCTTATAATCCTTCACAGGGTTGTGGACAGTGATAGCGAGATTGAGTTGGTCAAGTTTGTCGCTCATACATTACTGTATCCATACATCAATACTAATATTCTGTAGTCCTCATGTCAAGGGAAGAAAGGAGCAGTGAGTTATTCAAACTGATGCTTCATAGGTATACTTGATTCACACCATACCAGAGTACGTGTACAAGAAACGTCAAACATCACCAATGAATCAAAGGGCTCGAACGATGAAGCTATGATACGTTCTTCAGGCAAGAATACCAAGTAGGAGCTGTCTTCATCTCTGGAGTTACGCTTATATTTCCGTAGGACTGTGGTCAAGAAGAGCAAATTTAAACCAGTGATACCCAGTGAGAATATGGTTCCAGTATATCAGAGGACAACCGAGAACAAGTTTAGTTTTTCATCGTTGATCATGTTCACCATTTGATTAGTTTCCAGGCCAGTATCCAAGGGCAAGAAGAAAGTCACTGACCAGGAGGAGAAACTTGTGTATATAGAGGATTTGCCTGAAGCGTACGTATTGCGTATCTAATTCTATATGGCAGCTGATTAGATAATAGTGATTCGTTTGTTAATCCTACTACTGAGAAGGCACCATTGGACTGTGAAGTCACTGACCCGGGTCTGTTTGATCCTTTCATTGCTGACACATATGGAAATCTTCCTCACCTCCGGTGTGTATGTTGTTTCTCAAGTCTTATTCTAACTCACATGTTTGATCAAGTGCTGGTACACTTGTCACATCAAACAATGGACCGAATCCCATGGGTCCCTTTTATTTGAGCTTAATTCCTGATGTTTGTCCAGGTGTCAATATCGAGTGAGATTTATTTTATTACATTGAAAAATATACCGATGTAGTTACTCACCAATATAATCAATAGTGTTATCATCAAGGCCATTACGTTCACGAGAGCTTGGATCTTTGTTAATCCCTCATGTGCATCACCCTCTATTGTCAAGTCCGCTGCATCTTCTGATTCTGTTCGGAGCACAAGATATGCCATTCAAGCGAACGCTCCCCACAATTTTCTCTACACCGTTTTCACTTCCGTTCTTGCTGTCAACTCCTCCAATTTGCATGAGCGTGATCCTCAAGGGATGTTCCGCCAGATAACCGGCACTTTGTGCACCCAGGAGTGGGAACGCTTCTGTGCCTTCTTTTGTATGGTTTTTAAGGCCAAAGAACTTCATGCCCAGATCTATGAAGATGCGATATCCATCAGCACCAGAGCCAAGCCTAAGGACGGTGGAGGTAAACCATGATTAACTTTGTTAATATGATTGCTGAGTTGTGTATAGACCATTCTCAGCAAGGATTCAGCCGTTTGTTGGCTAAAGGCTCACCTGCCAAATCACCTGTTAAAGTAGCCGGATCATCGAGGACTGGAGCAGTGAAGGGTGCTCTCAATTTTGATGACCATGGTGAGTTGTCGTATTTTGTTAAATTGTGTTACCAATCATTAATATGTGCTATGTATGTAACTCAGTTCCAATCTACGATGGGAGAAAGGGCAACTTCAACACGAATCAACTGCAACTTCTAGATACAACGTTGAATCCTTGGACTGACGATTTATCTGGCAGTGTCTGTCTTGTTGGATACACCACGAATACTTGGGTTGGCAAAGAGCTTTCCACGCAGTTGTCACTCAACATGCAATGGGTTGTCGTCCTCGCATCATGCAATGAGTAGTATTTGATTATCTCCAATATCTGTCGCTGAATACCTTGTATATACCTGTACCACCTCCACCCCCCTTTGGATTCGTCTTTGTCTGGAATTGTCTGTTGATACCCTAGCCTGTACATTTTTGTATTCATGTTTTAAATTATTGCCAGCCGGTCTGCATATTGTTCTTGTCTGATTACTAAGAGTTTTCTTACTCTGAAAGCTAAACTCCGAAAATTAAACTCAACAGTTTCAATACTCTTGCCTGCATACCATGTTGTTCCACTGTGTTGTGTTTCTATTATTGTTGCTCTTTCCTGCTCCATCTTGTCATTTGAACAGTGCTAAGGTGGGTGTCATAACTGGATTGCTGTATTGCCGCAACTAATATCTATTGAGAGTATAGGCTAGTTCAATTGACCCGTATCATATGGCATATACAGATGATGCGGACATGTTTGCTGGTATATATTTCAAGATCCCATAGTCATTTGAAGCTGATAAGAATCATAGACACAAATGCATCATCGAGTATATAACTTCTGACCAATCGCATTTGTGTTAGCTGACCTATTCATAACAACAGAAACATCTCATGGCCTTGTCCATAAGGTACAAGGCTGGGTGTTATACTATCGTCCTGATACACCCCAGGATAGGGTGTTATACTATCGTCCTGACACACCCCAGGATAGGACACAAATATCTATTTATCGTCTTGCTGTGTCCCAAGACAGGGTGTTATACTATCGTCCTGACACACCCCAGGATAGGACACAAATATCTACTTATCGTCTTGCTGTGTCCCAAGACAGGGTGTTATACTATCGTCCTGACACACCCCAGGATAGGACACAAATATCTATTTATCGTCTTGCTGTGTCCCAAGACAGGGTGTTATACTATCATCCTGAAACACCCCAGGATAGGACACAAATATTTTCTTATCGTCTTGTTCATCTGTCCCAAGACTGGGTGTTATATCATTGTCCTGATACACCCCAGGATATGGTGCTTTTTTATCATCCTGTTTATGCACCGCAGAACTTGAGTGTAAAAACACAATCATCTTATCATCTTGCTCATGTGTCCCATAACATGCTATTGAATTATCAACCCGATGCACTCCAGGATATGGTGCTTTTTTATCATTCTGTTCATGCACTGCAGACCTTGAGTTTAACGACACAAATATCTCCTTATCATTTTGCTCATGTGTCCCAAGACAGGCTATTCAATTATCAAGCTAATGCATGCCAGGATATAGTGTTTTTCTATCATTCTATATATAGGTCTGCACCACAGAAATTGATTTCAAGGACACAGACAATATGTGATTATCTTGCTCATCATGTGCCCCACAGGAGAATATTAAACAATAGTGGAGATTATCATTTTTCTCATGATATCTCTCATATAACAGAAGAAACAGTACAATGTCTTCCTGACCTAGATCACCTTTGTTCAAACCATTGGATTTTAAAGCCCAACAAAGAACTACCATTTATTATTGAATTCTATGTACGACTTCTTCTATATGTCAATGCATCCATGCATGACTCATTATTTGTGCATGAAATACTTCCCTGGAAGTGTCAAAGAATACATCTAAAGCTGCTACAAAACATGTATGTAGCACATGACTTTGCAGTATATATGCAAAAATATCAAACATTAATGATATATAGTTTATTGTTTATCTTTCAAGTATTTCTGGTATATTATTCACAATATTTTATAGGTCTTAATGTCATATGTACCACTGCTTTGAAACATGAATCTGCATCAGATAATAAATATTGCTCTAATGATAATACCAAGGAGAACGATACAAATATGCATAATATTGTTGGTGGTGGATCAAAGTTGTTCATATTTAATGAGCTGTCTCCTTATTTATCAAATTCCATAAGATATCCTACTCATGTGAAATTCAAATTCAGAGAATATATAAAACAATCAGATACAAGAACTGATACATTAAATACATTAACATGTTTTGTGCCATGGGATGTGTTATTATCACAATCAACAACAGATCAACTAAAGTCCATTACAGCAGCTCATAATATTGTCACATATGCTAGATCTCATAAGGCAGATATTCAAACTTCAATCAAGAGCCATATATGTGCAAGTTGTGCTCAATATCTATCTGTATTTGATGTCATAGATATTGAAGTTTTAAATAAGGAATCAAAGGCATCTAATGCAAGAGCAGTGAAACGATATCAAAGCCAAAATATAGAATACAAAGTAAAAAATATGCAATCAGTAACAAGATATCAACAAACAAAAGGTGTAGAATACAGAGTAAACAACTCACATTCTGTGACAAAATACCAACAAAAAAAGGGTGTAGAATATAAATTAAATCATGCAAAGTCAGAAAAGAAATACAAAAATAAACACAAAAACATATTTCCACCTCCACCTCTCACAGCTGCTCTACAACATACAATTATAGCTAACGCATGTCAAGATATGTCACCTGATCAGATATCAGAATCAGGATGTGCGATATGTGGTCAATTGACTCCAATTAAAGATTTATTAAAGCTCTCTAATGTCAACGCAGACTTGAAGATATTAAGAAACCCAGATGTGACACAAACAGAGCGGTTGACTGCTGAAGATCCCATCAAAGGCTTGGATGGCCCTGTCTTAATTAAACAGCTGCACAATATATGCACAAGTTGCCATAAATCTTTGACAAAAAACAAAGTCCCATTGTTGTCGTTAGCAAATGGAAAATGGTTAGGAGATGTTCCAGTACAGTTGATGGATTTATCATTTGCAGAACAGTTGCTGGTTGCAAGAGTACGACACAATTGTTGCATTGTAAGAGTGTCTTCAGGGATGCATAAAATGAGAGCAAATGCAATCACTTTTGCTAATCCTATTCCTAAAGTGTATGATATTCTACCTCCACCCATTGAAGACTTGGATGAAGTTCTGGCATTTATTTATACAGGACCATGTAAGCCCACTAAATCAGACTTTGAGAGAACACCTCTTCTTGTAAGAAGAAACAAGGTTAAAGCTAGTGTTGCCGAAGTTCAGTTCGGTCCGGTTCCGACCCTTTTTGGCGGAACCGCGAACTGAACTTTGGGTCCGGTTTGGCGCATGGCCAAACCTGGACCCGGACGGCATTGAACCGTTTCTCCACGTTCGGTCTGGGTTCAGACGTGGTCTGAACCCCGGACCGAGGTGGGCTCACCCCATGAGCTCCATTCTCCTCGCGAATGGCAGGCACGTATCAATCGATACGGCGCTACACTTCGCGAGGTAGTTGGGCTGCGGGGGAGCCGTCCGGCGCTGCTGCTGCCGCCGCTGTCACTGCTGCCGTTGCTGCCGCTGCCGGCGCTGCTGCTGCTGCCGTCGCCGTTGCTGCTGCCACTGCTGCTGCTGCTGTCGTGGCCGTTGCTGCTGCTGCCGCCGTTGCTGCTGTTGCTGTTGCTGCTGCTGCCAGCATTGCTGCTGCTGCTGGCCGTCATAGTTGTGGTTGCCGTTGTTGTTGCCGCCGCTGGTGGTGATGTTGGATGGCTTTGGCTGTTGCCGCTGCCGCTGCTGCTGCTGCTGCTGCCATTGCTGCCGGCGCTGCTGCTTCCGCTGTTGCTGCTGCTGCTGGCCGTTGCCGTTGTCGTTGCCTGGTTGCCGTTGCCTTTGCCGTTGCCATTGCCGCCGCTGGTGGTGGTGGTGGTGGTGGTGGTGGTGGTGTTGCAGCTGCCCCGCGTCCGTTGGCATTGCGTTGGCGTTGGCATTCATCTTGTGCCAATGTGGTTGCGATGTGGTCGCAGTCGAGTTGCCTGCCGCAAATAACATTAGTAAAGTTAAGAAAAAAATGGAAACTTACCTTTGAACACAACACAATTTGTGTTGTGTTCAACCCGCGTTGAAGTTGCTGTGTTGCGTGAAAGGTCACGGCCGGTCACATGATGCCGTTTAACACGAAATAGTAAGTAAAGAAATACGAAAAACAAATGAAATCAATACCTTAAAAATATCCGCGTTCGCGGTTTGAACGCGGTTTGGAGCCATTCAGGAAATCCGGCAGGCCTCGAAACCCGGAACTGAACCCGCGGTCCAGTTCAGCACTTGGCTGAACTTAGACCGAACTTAGGGTTCGGTTTGGGGTTTGAACCGGGTTCGGCTAGGTTCGGAACCGAACTACGGCAACACTAGTTAAAGCGGCATTGGAATGGTTGAAGTTGAATCATTGCAATTATTACGATCTGGAGATATCACAAAGAAATCTTGATCAGTATCCAGAAAATGGTCCTCCAGTTGTTGTAGATTATCATCAATCTTTTACAAATAAAAATCCAGAGTCAACAGCTGTTAATGACATTGAAGAGGAAGATGGTGTTGAATCAGGAAAATGTCCATTTGTTGTTCATGGTTTGACAGGTGAAGAATATTCCAACAAAAGTGCCAAAGCTCTCAAGGCCATTGCATTAAAGCATTTGACTTCAAATGAAAAAGTTCTAGCCATAGGTCATGCAGCGCTCATCCTGAATCTATTTATGGCAATCCACAGTTATTTCCTCAAATGATGCCCTGGTTGTTTCCATATGGACTTGGTGGAATTGGCAATGCCTATCAGCAGGGAGAATTATCAGATATTAGACACAAAAGACATTTGCTTATATATCATGACAAAAAATTTCAAAAAGATCCATATTTTCCATTGATTGCATTCAATCACGAACAGATAAAACAATGCACTACAGCAGGATATTTATTAGCGGAAAAGTCAAAATTCCAGGAGATTTCTAACAGGTTGTTAGATGTTAACATTCATACACTAGCAGACATTTCTAAAAGAATGGAAAATGGTGATAAAGTAATACCAGAAACAGATGAGGAAAAATTGTGTTTTAAACTCATTAATGATATTGATCATGTTGGAGGTGGTGTAAAAGGATCTGTCACCAGCAAAAAATATATGCGCAATGAAATTTGGTCTTTAATTTCATTTGTTGGTGCACCCTCTTGGTTTATTACATTTTCTCCTGCCGACAACAAACATCCAATCTCATTATATTTTGCAGACACCAAAGAAACATTCAATCCTGTTCTAAGGGATTATAATGAAAGATATCGATTAATTGCCCACAATCCAGTAGCTGGTGCAAGATTTTTTCATTTTATGACACAGTTATTCATTAAGCATGTACTTGGTGTTGGAGAAAATCATCCAGGAATATATGGCAATACAGAAGCATACTATGGAACAGTTGAACAACAAGGACGGTTGACATTGCATATGCATATGCTCTTGTGGCTTAAAGGAGTATTATCACTGCAACAAATCAGAGACAGAATTATGGATCCAAATTCTGATTTTCAACAAAGATTGGTGGAGTATCTTGAGAGTGTGCATATTGGAGAGTTTCTTACTGGATCCATGGCTGATGTAAAAGCCAACATTGAAGAAAACAGTCAATCTAAGGATTATCAGGATCCTACTCAGACATTACCGGACGCACCTCCACCAATGTGCAATAAGTCAAATCATGTTTGTAATGATCATTGTTCTAACAAGTCACAACTTAATTTGTGGTGGGATAAATTTTCAAGTATAGTTGATGACTTGATTATGCGTTCTAATATACATAATTGTGGTAGAAATCAGTCAAGTAGCGAGAAGGCCAACAAAAAAGATAGACCGACGTGTATGAACAAGCATGGCAAATGCAAAGCCAGATTTCCAAGACAAACCTTTGAACAGACTCAAGTTGATCCTAAATCAGGAGCTTTGAACATGAAAAAAGGTGAAGCTTGGATCAACACATTGACACCATGCATAACATATCTTCTTCGGTGCAACTCAGATGTGACAAGCCTCCTCTCAGGTACTGCTATCAAGGCTATAGTGGCATATGTCACTGATTATGTTACAAAACCTGGTCTGAAAACATACACTATCTTTGACTCTATTCGGAGTGTTTTTACTAAAAATTCTGAAATGCTGGGAGGATCCATGAAACAAAAAGACAAAGCTAGACGTTTGATAACACAGATAATCAATTCATTGACATCAAAGATGGAAATAGGTGGTCCAATGGCATCTTTGTATCTGCTAGGTAATCCAGATCACTATACAAGCCACAAGTTTGTAACAGTGTATTGGAAAAGTTATGTGAGAGAAACAATGAAGGTGTTTAAATCTGACAAGGATACTGCTGAAAACAGTGAGACAGACAAGGTTCTCTTGCAAAAAAACCAAAATCAATATGTTGGCTTTACAGCAGTCCATGGTTAC
Source organism: Hygrocybe punicea (assembly GCA_963556145.1). Classification (NCBI taxonomy): domain Eukaryota; kingdom Fungi; phylum Basidiomycota; class Agaricomycetes; order Agaricales; family Hygrophoraceae; genus Hygrocybe; species Hygrocybe punicea. The sequence continues at coordinate 2,776,900 of OY744464.1, forward strand.
ATGTATAGACCAGATACCTATAATGTTACATGCCTATATGAATGGATACAAATGGCAAGATGAGTAAAAATACCTACTCCAAAACAGAAAAATCATAATTCTCAAAACAGTGATGATGAGCTGGACTTGATTGATTCAAATGCAAAAAATCAACAATATGAAGCAACAGCTGGATGTAATCTCAGGTCACTAGGTGATATTGATGATGATGAGCTCAATTTGGGAAATAATGAGAATAGAGTTGACAGTTGCAATGAAAATAGTGATTACAGTGGTAGTTATGATAGCAACACTGATTCAAGTGGGTCTATTACTGCTGATGAAGATGGAAATGACATTTCTAAAGAGGACAGTGATAATGCCTGCAATATTAATGCAAATTCAGATTCAATTGGTTCTGATGGCACAGACAATAAACAGGCTCATAAATATTTTTTGTCAGCTCATCCCTTACATGAAACACACTGGATAGAATATCATTCATCATATAAAAAAGTTGTGCCTAACTTTGTAGGTGGTTCACTTCCAAGAAGAGATCAAGGAGATAGAGAATATTACTGTGCCACCATGCTTACTTTATTCAAGCCCTGGAGAACAGGCCAAGATCTTAAGAATAACAATGAGTCGTGAGATGAGGCATTCACAGACTATAAATTTACATCACGACAAAGCCAAATAATGGATCATTTTAATATTAGATATGAATGCAATGATGCTCGAGATGATTATTCAGCTCAGCTCAAAAAGGGTGATGCTACAGCTGGTATATTTCATTCTTGGATGACATCAGAAGAAATGGATAACATGGATGATATCAATGAGAATGGTCATGGTGATGATTTTGGTGATAATGAAGGAATTGATAATGAGGATTATGGATTAAATAAAGACTCGACCCTTGGATCAAAAGGAAGACTAATCAATGCACAAATGAATGCCACTGAAGATAGTGTCAGAAATGCTGGTTGGCTGGATTTCAGTCCTGATGGCATCAATACAATTGATACTTCTCCACTTAAGCCTGAAATCATACAGCCTGGTGGTAAATGGAAAACAGCTGTTCAAGATAAAAGACAAGAAATCATTGCTGATAGAAATGCACGTGTCGCTAATGCTGAACACACCAGAAAAACTCATGCATCTGAAAATGACGTTAAAGTTGTTGACCAATCATATTTAAAACATGATTTCCAAGCAAAGATGCAAGTTGTTCAGGAATTAATAGATGGCACAGTTACTCTTTTCAAATTAAATACTGAACAACAAAGAGCATTTAGAATTGTTGCTAATCACACTGCGACTTTAAATTCAGATCAGCTAAAAATGTATCTAGGTGGCATGGGTGGAACTGGCAAAAGTCAAGTAATCAAAGCACTCAAGCATTTGTTTGAACATAGACATGAATTACATCGTCTTGTTATACTGGGTCCAACTGGAACATCTGCAGCATTACTGGGTGGCTCAACTTACCACTCATTCCTAGGCATTCGCATGAATAATGATACTGGTAATCAAAGTGTAACAATTGCTCAAGTGAGAGCAAGGCTAGAGGGAATTGATTATATTTTCATAGATGAAGTATCTATGTTGGCATGCCATGAATTATACAAAATCAGCTCACAGCTTGCCAAAGCTCTTAATGTATTTGATGTGCCATTTGGAGGCATTAATATTATTTTTGCAGGAGATTTTGCACAACTGCCACCTGTTGGAGGTGCATCTTTATATAGTGGTTCAGTAGGAACACAAATAGATTCTGGCCTGAAGCCCCATTATCAAGAAGCAGCTATTGGCAAAGCACTCTGGCATCAGATCACAACAGTTGTCATGTTGAGAGAAAATATGCGTCAAAAGACACAAACACCTGATGATGCATCATTGCAAACAGCTTTAGTGAACATGCGATATAGTGCATGCACCCCTGAAGACATCAGATTTCTGAGAAAGAGAATTGTTGGCAAATGCTCAGATCAGCCAAATGTTGCTGCAAAAAACTTCAGAAATGTTGCTATCATCTGTGGGGTGCACTCTCAAAAAGACAGAATCAATCAGCTTGGATGTGAGCGTTTTGCAGAGGATACAAATCAAAAGTTGACCCACTTCTACTCTATGGACAAATGGGGCAAAGAAAGTGATCCAGCTAATAAAACCAAATGGGGGAAATCGAAAGCAGCATCAAAGACAATTCACAAATCAAATCAGATTAATTTTGATGAACAACTTGAGATTTGGAAACTCAACCATGGAGCAACTGAACACTTTCCTGGAAAGCTCCCATTGTGTCTTGGCATGCCTGTGATAATCCGAAACAATGATGCAACTTAATTATGCATCACCAAAGGCCAGGAAGGCATTGTTGTTGGCTGGCAATCAATCAAAGGCCCTCATGATAAACGTGTTCTCGACACACTCTTTGTGAAATTGGATAATCCACCTCAATTGGTTCAAATACCTGGTCTACCAGATAATGTTGTTCCTATTGTGAAGAGCACAAAAACAATTCACTGTCTATTTCCAAGTGACCTAAAAGAATCTGTCGAAAGACAACAAGTATGGGTGCTACCCAACTTTGCTATGATAGCTCATGCATCTCAGGGAAAAACCCGCCCTTACAATGTTGTACATTTAAACAGCTGTTTTTCACACATGTCCTATAACACAGCTCTGTCTAGAAGTGCAAGTGCAGCAGGCACCATCATTATCCAAGGTTTTGACCCCAATGTTATTATGAGAGGTTGCAGTGGCTATCTCAGACAAGAATTCAGAGAACAAGAAATATTAGATGATATCACAAGGCTTAGATATGAAGGACAACTACCTGATCACTTAAATGGGCAACTCCGCAATACCTTGATTCGTCAATATCAATTATGGAAAGGCACTGATTATGTCCCTGCCAAAGTAGATGCAGCATTAAGATGGTCTGCCAGAGATCCACTACCTATGCTTCCTGTGGTTGTTGACAGTTCATGGCAACTCATTGGAAAATCTACTGATGGAAAAGCTAAGAAAAATTTACTTCAACAGGCCAGTCTTGGTTTTGTGGCCGCAAAAGGAAGCTCACCAGTAAAGCAAAATTTGAAACGTACTTATGATGAACATGATGAGACACAACTTTTGAGTAGGAAAAAGAGAATTATAACTCATGAAGGTAGTTGCACTATTCTTACTCCTCGTGGCATACATTGGGATGAAAACAACTGGAGTTGTGCATATGATTCACTCTTTGTTATTTTGTACAATATATGGGCAGAACATCCTGCAAGTTGGACAACAAGATTTCAGTCAATTGGAAACATTTATCTGTCAACACTTGTACATGGGTTTAACATGATGGCATCACAATTGAGCTTTGAAAATGTAAGAAATGCAGTGAGAATGAAACTCCATGCCAAGAATCCAGAACAATTTCCCATGGGTGCTACTGGCATCAGCGTTGCTACACTATGTATGGAAATGCTGAAACCACGAGATTGTATTGCATCTTCACAGCTCATTTGTTCTCACTGTGATTATGAAGGTCCAGAAAAAGATGACAATCTTACCTATGTATTGCATGCTGATCCATCTGTTTCTGGCTCAACATCTGATTGGGTGCAAACCATTGCATATAATGTTAGAAATAAATGTCCACAATGTAATGTTTCAATGATGCGTACCATATACTATACAAAAACACCTGATTTGCTAGTATTAGAATATCCCAACATAAACATGATTACCAGCCATCAAATAACTGTAAATGTAAATGAAAAGTCAGTAAATTTGCATCTAAAAGGTATTGTATATGCTGGAGGATATCACTTTACATCTCGATTCATATCAGAAGATGGAACAATTTGGTATCATGATGGAATGACAATGGGAGCAACATGTAAGCAAAATGGCCACATTGGTATGATGTTGGATGATGATTTTAAAAGATATGAAAATAAAATTCTTGTGCTAGCAGTTTATGCACGAAACCAGTAATTTAATATCATTGAGGACTATTGGGTGGGAAAGTGAGACATTCAAAATTTTCACCAGCTGAAATTGATATTGGACATCAAAATTGGAGGAAATCTTCTGGGTGGGAAAGTGGGTCATTAAATATAGGAATGTTATAAATCGATTACATGATGTCAAACACTTAAGTTCTTATTGTTACTTATTGCCCGAGCACTGATAAGTAAGGGTAACAGTGGTAGTAGTAAATGCCAGGATAAACTGTTGTATAACTAGTAATATACAAGTATGGCAGGAACAAGTGTAAATAAAATTGTCCAAGAGATTGGTAGTCTCTTGATCAAAGGCCCCAACTGCAGACAAATAGTACATTGTCACTAACAGAACAGGATACAGGATAACATAGAATGTATGATTCCAAATTCCAACAAGGTTCATATATACTATGATTATTCTTGTTATACATTACACAAACAAATTAGTGCAGATTATGTAGAATAAATAATGTACATTAAATGATTGAATAGAACCCAGAAGAACTCGTTCATGCCACGCTTGCGATGGCCCACTTCCCCAAGTCTTCTTTCTGGTACTGCAATCAAAGCCATTGTAGCATATATCTCTGACTATATTACAAAACCTGGATTGAAAACATATAGCATATTTGATACCATTAGAAGTGTGTTTGACAGAAACTCAGAAATGCTTGGAGGGTCAATGAAAAGAAAAGACAAAGCTAGAAAACTCATCACCCAGATCATCAATGCTTTAACTGCAAAACTTGAAATTGGTGGTCCAATGGCTTCAATGTATCTGCTTGGTCACCCTGACCATTATACTAGTCACAAATTCATTCCTGTTTACTGGAGAAACTATGTGAGAGAAGTCCAGAAAGCTTGGAATCCAGATGCAAATGATGACATGCAAGTTGACTCTGAAAAAGTTGTACTGCACAATCAAAAGGGAAAATTCATAGGACTATCTGCTGTGCATGACTATATTTACAGACCAACTCATTATGAAGACATGAATTTATATGAATGGGTGCAGGGTGCAGAAAGAGTCAAGAGAAATCTTCAACCAGCTCATGATGAAATAAACAGTGATGATGAGTTAGATGTCTTGGAATCTGAGCCACAAACCGCAACTCACAAAAAAACTTCGAAATCTAATGTACCTACCAGTAATGACTTAAGCATAGAATTTGATGATCTTAACATCAAAGATGATGACAATTTCATAGAATGTGATTCAGAGGATAATTATAATGAGTCTGATAGCACTGAGTCTGTCCAAGAAGATACCAAGCTTTTCCTGGAAGATCACCCATTGTATGAAACACACTGCATAGAATTCAGTGAAAAGAAGCAGTATGTTGTTCCAAACTTTGTTGGTGGTTCACTGCCCAGACGTGATAGAGGAGATAGAGAATACTATTGCATCACAATGCTCACTCTGTTCAAACCATGGAGATCTGGCAATGACCTCAAAAGTAACCTAGAATCATGGGATGAAGCATTCACTGATCATGAATTCACTGACAGGCAATTAGAAATTATGGACAACTTTAATCTGAGATATGAATGTTTAGATGCTAGAGATGACTATTCTGCTCAGCTTACACAAGGAGCAGTGTTGGATGGTACTTGTCCTCAATTTATGACTTCAGACATGATTTCACACTTGGATGATGACAACATTCAAAATGGTGGTGACTTTGGAGATGACAATTATGAGCAGGACAAAAACAACACAGAGTATGGCACTAACAAATACTCTGAACTTGGTCAACATGGTAGACTGATCAAAGCTCAAATGGATGCCACTGAAAACATTGTCAGAAACATTGGTTGGCTTGATCCATGTCCAGATGGTTCTATTACAGTAAATTCTGCTCCACTTGAAGTTGAAATGAATCAACCTGGTACTCAATGGAAACAACTTGTTCAAGAACAGAGACAAGAAATACTAGATGAGCGTAATCAATATATTCCTGCAAACTCAAAGTCTGTTTCACACAAAACATATGCTGATGCAAATGAAAATGATGTGATGATTGTGGACCAATCATACTTGATGCAGACTTTCAGAGCTGCAAATGCACAGAGACAACAGCTAATTGATGCTACAGTTAGAAAATTCAGCTTGAACACTGAGCAGAAAAGAGCCTTTAGGATTATCGCAAATCATGCTTCATCTCCCAGCAGTGACCAGTTGAAAATGAATATTGCTGGAATGGCTGGCACTGGAAAATCACAAGTCATCCAAGCAGTTATTGATTTCTTTGACAATGTACATGAGTCTCACAGATTTGTTATTCTTGGTCCCACTGGTACTTCTGCAGCTCTACAAAATGGCTCAACCTATCACTACTTCCTGGGCATCAATCCAAACATGTCAAATAGAAATGAAGCAATGGGCATTGCTCAGCTCAAAGGGAGACTAGAAGGAGTTGACTACATTTTCATTGATGAAGTCTCAATGTTGTCTTGTCATGATCTCTACAAAATCAGTGCTAGACTCACTAAAGCTTTGAACATACATGACATGCCATTTGGTGGAATCAACATGATATTTGCTGGAGACTTTGCACAGTTACCACCAGTTGGAGGTGCACCATTGTATAGTGGAACAGTTGGCACTCAGATCACATCAGCCTTGACAACACATTCTCAGGAAACTGCAATTGGAAAAGCACTCTGGCATCAAGTAACCACAGTTGTGATTCTCAGAGAAAACATGAGACAGAGGACCCAAACAGCTGAGGATGCCTTGTTCAGAACTGCCCTTGTCAACATGCATTATGGCAAATGTATAGCACAGGATATTCAATTTTTGAGAACCAGAATTGCAGGCAAACGTCCAGACCAGCCCAATGTTGCCTCCAAGAATTTTAGAAATGTTCCCATCATATGTGGCATTCACTCACAAAAAGATCAAATCAATCTTCTTGGATGTGACAGATTTGCTGTTGACACCAACCAGAACTTGACTAACTTCTATTCCATTGACAAGTGGGGAAAAGACAAGGATTCTGTGAGAAACAAGTCCAAATCTAACACTGTACATCAATCCAATGACATAGACTTTGATACACAAAGAGAGATATGGAAAGTGTGTCATGCTGCAACTGATAACTTTGCAGGAAAACTCTCTTTGTGTCTTGGTATGCCTGTGATGCTTCGCAACAATGATGCCACTGAACTCTGCATCACAAAAGGACAAGAAGGATTTGTTGTTGGCTGGCAGTCACTCAAAGCAAGTCATGGCAAAAGAGTACTTGACACCCTGTTTGTTGAACTGGACAAACCTCCAAAGCTGATCCAGATTCCAGGACTTCCTGAGAATGTAGTGCCCATTGTAAAAAACACCAAGACAATTCAGTGTGTATTTCCCAGTGACCTGAATGAATCCATTGAGAGACAACAAGTCTGGGTGCTTCCTAACTTTGCAATGACTGCTCATGCTGCTCAAGGAAAAACACGTCCATTCAATGTGGTGCATTTAAACAGTTGCTTCAACCACATGTCATATTATTCTTCATTGTCTAGAAGTGCATCTGCTGCTGGAACTGTTATCATTCAAGGCTTTGACACTAAAGTGATCACTAGAGGTTGTTCTGGATATCTTAGACAAGAATTTAGAGAACTAGAATTGCTTGATGAGATTACCAGGATCAGATATGAAGGCGCTTTACCTGACCACATTGATGCTGGTACACGCTCTGTTATGCTTCGAAATTTTCAGCAGTGGAAGGGAATTCACTATGTTCCTGCCAAAACTGATACTGCTATTAAATGGTCACCAACTGATCCACTACTATTGGCTCATAGAATCCCTGACAGCCCATGGCAATTGGTTGAAAAAGGCAAAGGCAAACAGAATGCAGCTGTAGTTGCAAGTTCATTTGTTCCAGCAAAAGGCTCAGTTGCTATTGGTTCAACCCACAAACATTCACTTGACACAAACAATGAACCAGTAGCTAAAAGGGCTCGGATCACCAAAAACCATGTCAACCAATCATCCACAAGCAAGCAACAGGTCATTAACTCTCCAGCTGGACTTATCTGGGATAGAAATGACTACAGCTGTGCATATGACTCATTGTTGGTCATTCTGTTTGAACTGTGGAAAGACAATCATGCAGAGTGGTCTACAGTATTCAGAAGCATGAATGATCATTTGACCACATTGTCTCATGGTTTTCAACAGGTATTGCACAAAAATGTGGCATTTGAACAGCTAAGAGATCATCTTAGAACTACACTGCATAACATGAATCCTACAGACTTTCCTAGAGGCACTGTGGGCATCAGTGTTGCCAATCTGGCTATGGAGTTGTTTAAAGTCAATGATATTGTAGCCTCTTCTCAACATGAATGTTCTCAATGTGACTTTGCAGAAGAACCTATTGATGACAGACTAGGCTATGTGTTACATGCTGATGACACCATTAAAGAGTCTACTATGAAGTGGGTTGATACCTTGTCACAAAAAACCAATAGAAGATGTCCTGATTGCAACAGCAGAATGAAACAACTTGTATTTTATAATGAAGCACCACACATTCTTGTTCTAGAGTATCCATTTAAAAACATTGAAACCAGTCATAGACTAGAATTTGTTTCAGAGACTGGCACAAAGACATTAGAACTTAGAGGCATTGTATATCATGGTCAATATCATTTCACCTCACACATTATTACTGCACAGAAACAAGTATGGTATCATGATGGAATGATTACAGGCAACTCTTGTTCCAGAGACCCTGACCTTACACAACTTTCAGACCATGATATCAGACACTGTAAAAATAGAAACCTTGTACTAGCTATTTATGCTCAGAGTCTTTGAGCATCCTCCTTGAGGTCAAGCACGGCTTTCTTCATGTGGTAATCTGTTGTGTAGCATTCAAGGTCATGGAGAAGTAGGGTTGAGCAAATGTGAGTTAATTGTCAGCACACTGTTTGGGGGGCAGTTGTGTTTGGCAGTTGACCTGTTGCTCCCTGAGCAATTGCTTCATGGCTGAGAGTGTTGCATGATGGTGCAACACAGGGGAGATGGCAGGTAGAGAGGAGGTTGATGAAGACTCAAGACACTCTATGTAGTTGTATTTTATGCTAATTTATGTGTTGCAGAGGTGGGAGGTGGGCTTAGTAGATCAATATGCAATATGCAACTCATGCTATGTATCTTATGCCATATGTAACATGCTTTATGCAATTTTCTTAATTCAGCAAAGAAGTGAGGAGGGGGAAAAAAGAACTCGTTCATGCCATGCGCAGCACTGGCCCACTAAACAAGTAGAAAAAATAAAACTGCATAGCATGTCTTGACCTCCTCTCCCACTGTCATGTCTTCTTTGCTTCGTTATCATGCAATATTCTCAGTTAAAAGAGAGAGTAACACATCAACTGTCAAATACAACTACCTTTAAACAGTATGATAACAATTGACTTATATTTGCTTAACCCCACTTCTCCATAACCTTGCTGCACAACAGATGATAACATGAAGACAGCTGTGCTTGAGTGGGCCAATGTTGCATATAGCATGAACAAAGTTTTGTTTCCGTCATTGAATTTTTATTTGTATGATTATTACAAATATTGATAAGTGACTTTGCTGGAAATATATAATTAGCATATAATATATACAGTGATATCACATTGAATTATATGTTTTAAGTAAAAATATCATTATATCATCTGAGTTACACTCATTTCTGCTTATATGGCTGAAATTTCCCTATATAGTAAAAGTGGTCACATGTGACTATGACTCCTGTGATCACCTCAAAATTTAGCATATGTGGTGTAAAATTGCCTTATATGGTTAGACTGGTCACATGTGACTGTCACCATTGTGATCAGCAGAAAATTTGCTATATAATATCAAAAATTGCCTTATATGGTTAGATTGGTCACATGTCACTGTCACATCTGATCCGAAATGATAATATTAGTCAGCAGTTCAATTTTCAGCTGATTCTGATAAGAATTGAGACCGGTACGAATATTTTGAATATAATTGGATGGTAATTTGTCTTTTTTGCACCAACCCATATTTGGATGCTTATGTAAGCTTGTCCACACATAGCCCCAACTGTATCTGATTTTCCAGGATCAGTAGAATCATATCTGTTACCTAAAAAATTTTTGTCCATAGGCGATCAACTTTATCAATTAATCAATTAATTAATTAATTAATTACGAACCCTCACTGAACCAGGTCTGATAAAGAACGAGTCTTTTAATAAATTAAAAGAACTCGTAAGAAAAGAAGTGGGGAGGGGGAAAAAGAACTCGTTCATGCCATGCACAGCACTGGCCCACTAAACAAGTGTGTAAGGATTGACACGGGTTGACCCACAGGTCCAAAATGGCGCACCCACACCTGCACCCGCCAAAACCGTACCTGGACGGGTAATGGGTGCAAACTGCACCCATTACTCGACAGGTTGCCATGGTGACTACTACAGCCACGTCGCACACATCGAGCACACGTCAATAGACATGGCCCGTCCGTGTCGCGACGTCTGCACACCTCCATCGAACACCGTCTATGGAATGGACTGGCCAATGGGCCAGTGCCAACTGAGACGGCGTCGTTTAAGTGTGTGTGCGTGTGTACAGTCGTGCGTGCAGTCGTGTATGTGTGCATCGTGCTGTGTCGTGTGTGTGCATCGTGTGTGTGTTGTCGGGTTGGGTTCTGGTCAGCACGAGATGCAGTGGGCACGTACCTGGAGACCAGGTGGTGGGCACACCACCCACCTGGCCCTGTTCGTCCTCTGCATGTGTCCTCGCTGGCGTCGTCCGTGCAACCAGTGTCGGTTGCCACGCAGCACACAGTTGATGTGTGGTGGTGGTGGTGGTGGTGATGGTGATGGCAAGTGACAGCTGCTGTCAAAAAATAAGTAAAAATGTAATTATTAAAGAATAAAAGGTTACCTTAGGGTCCTCAAGTGAGGAACTGTGAAAAACCCGCACACCACGGGTAACGGGTGCGGTTTGGGAACGGTGTGTGTTTTGGAACACCGTACCCGAACCCGCGCTACCCGTTTAGGAAACACCGTGGGTAAACCCAAACCCGTGTCAATCCTTACTTGTGTGAGTATGGCAAGTTGCTGTGAAACGAGATAAAGAGGTCAGACACGTTAGGTTTGACCAGTTTCGCTTTAGGAATGACCGGGTCATAGCGAGTGGGTGGCAGGTGGCAAGTGGTGGGTTCTATGAGAGTCGAATACCTGATTGTGGCAGGTGACATTGATGATAGACGAGAGACGGTGGACGGTTCAGCCATGGTTCCGGCCAGCAGCAAGTGGGCGCAGTTATGAAAGTCCTGGAAGTCATAGGGATCACTATGGAAGTGGTTCGGTTTCTGGTACTGTAGATGGGTCTTGATATCCTTTTTGAGCTTGGCATGGAAGCCGTTCTCATACGCGATATTACGTTCTCGGGGAGAGATCCAACCTTTGTCTAAAAGGAACCCTGAAATCCAGATGAACTTGCGGTAATATTCACCAAGTTCAGCACAAGTATGGATGCTGTAAGTGGTTTGGGTATGCATAGGATGGTCAAGGTGTACCAATGATTGTCTTCTGTGCCCAGGTATAGCACGAGTATGCTCCTTTTGAATGTCACATAATTGGTGCTGGTCATGCTAGGCAGACTCTCCCAAAGCTCGTAGTTGCTAAGGGATGCATAGCGCAAGCTATGTTTAATTTGGCCTGCATCGTTGAGACCGGCATTGGCAGCATATAGCTCTACTTCTTCAAAGAAGCGATTTAGGTTGAGCGGGTTCCTGTCAAAGCTCGGGGCCGTGGAATGACCATGAGCGGGCATTTGTCGTGGGGTGACATGGGGAGCAGTAGCGTGGGGAGCGGTTGAAGATCCAGCGGTTGAAGTCATTGTTGGAATAGGAATGAGCTGAGATGTTGACAGAATGGTTGTCGGGTGTACAATGGGCGGGTCGGGTAACATGGACGATGATGGCATGGACAAAGACAGAGTTTTCGATGTCAAGAGCGAAGACGTGGATGGAGGTTCTAACAAAGTTGAGGTTAGGGCGATGTGGGTGCAGAACTAAGATCAGATGAGTCAGGTGTTATTGTAATAATTGGTATATCAACCGATTCAAGACTGTCGGATGAGAGATATAAGGGCGTGTTTGACCCTGAGACAAGCGGAAGATTATTGTGTCAAGCGAGGTGATTGGATACTAGTTGGAAGAAGTCGTCGTCGATTGTTGGGTCGAAGGCAGCTAGAGAAAGTTCTTGTTGAAGGGTTCTTCGAGGAAGGTCTCGAAGACAACAGTCAGAGGGAGTGATACAGGAAGAGGAAGCTATGGTGATGCTAAACTATTCCTCGCAGTGGGCTCCAGATGTAGTGGTGAGGTCGGGGTGGCTGCAGAACAATGATCCTAGCCTGGGGGTGTCAGCGTAGAAGTGACAAGGAATAGTTTAGCAAGCTTCAGTAAGGTGATAAGAGACAAAGGGTAGAAAGCCACTGAGTAAAAACTACTGATATCTATCGAGACTGGTCAAAGCCGATGATGTCAGGTATGGCAGGTCAGGTGTTGGGTGACAAGGGATGTAAGAATATGGATGGTAGAATGATGGGGAGAGTGTCAAGGGATCTGACGAGTTGTATGAGCGATGGATTTTACTGAGAGACTGATTCTGAGTGAGGGGAAACAGGGGAACTGGTTTCTTATTTTGACATGGCGTTTGGGCACTGTTTTTATACTACAAAAATGTCTATCTAGTTTCAGACGAGAGTCCTCGGCTGATGAGGGAGAACAAAGAGGAAGAGAAATAGGGTAGTGATCAGAAGGTTGCGATGTGACGATGACAGGAAAATGAGTGGGAGAAGTGAAAAGCCATGAAAAGATGTGAAATACTTTTATATATCTTCATAAGGGAGATGGTAGGCGCGAATTGGGCAAGTCTGATGTTGGGATTCCAGTCTGATAAGATCCATCTGCAATGTTTGGGATTCTGTGCATTTAGGAGTTGGACCGACCCTGTATGCGAGCGGCCGTGCTAGTCAGTATGCATCGGGTTACATCAGGTTCGAGCGTGAATCGCTAGGGACATCAGGTTCGAGCGGATTCATGAGATATTGAGCTTCCGGTCTCAGAGGGTCAAGGACCCTCTACAAAATCCTGATCACGTAGATATTGGTGCCTTCTCTTGCATTCTTCCTCTTGATGATTGATAGTTCCATGTACGGTATGATGTACCTTGAAGAAATTGAGTATCCTCTTCACCAAGCGCTCTGAAATCCCAGTATAGCTAGAAATGTCCACTGGACTAAGTAATGATGACAGCCAAATAACTATCCAATGGATGGCGGCAGCTACCTTGCTACCTCTGGGCATGGAGGTGATGGTTGATGGTGAGTGAATTTCAGTGAAACTCCAACAAAGTCAGGCAGATGTCAAGCTGAACCTTGACTTTTGAATTTTTGCATTTCTTTGCCTTGGACTAGGCCAAATGTACGCTACTAATTCATAGGATCATAACAATATACGACCAAAGTCAATCCATTCAATATTCGGTGAGTTATTGAATGTTTCGGGGGAGAATTCCCTTTTTAGTCATTTTTTCAGCTCCGCCAACTTTCCTGAAAACAACAATAACATGCAAAAGTAAATTTTAACACGCAAAAGTCAAATTTAACGTGCAAAATAATAAATTCAGTTCTGTCCAAGAACCTTCACACAGGTTCATTGAGGGAAGGACTAGCTTACAACTGCGTCCTCGCGGCAGTCATTTGAGAGCTGTCATGGACAAAATATATCGGAAATCCTTACGTTTACTCTGCATTCTCAAACAACAATTTCCTTGGTGTGCCGATGCCTGGAGATACCGAGTACAATGCAGGCCTTAACGAAAAATATTAGATAGGTTGTAATAGACGGAGTAACACGCATACATCGAAGTCCCACATTTCGCAGCAGGATTTCCCATTATGATACTCTCCGATACACCAGCGATACTATCTTTTTTTCCAAATGCAGATGCATCGAACAAATGATCCGTGGTCTTTTCGAACGATGCCAACATGAGGACACTGTCTTTCATTTTGGCTACACCAAAACGCGTGATGCCCAAGACTTCTCCCTAGAAAGGTAGAGCATTCGTGAGGGGTAGCAGTTGCTGATCAGACTCACTTTGTAGGTCATCACATCTCCGAGCAACATGACATGCCGGGGGTCGATGTTCATATCATGACTTGTCATGGTGTATTGAATCTCATCAATTATTGTTTGCCTCGCAGCCTCGATGCCAAGCACCTGCGCAACTTCAATGACATGGTTGGACGATGTGTGTTCTCCAACAATGCCTATACAATAGTATGAAATTCGATGCAGGAAAGACTAGAAAGACAAACCTTCTGTAACCATGCATCTTTGAAGACCATACCCCTCCACTAACAACTCTTTGTCACCTTTTTTGCCCCTCGCATCGTCTTTTTCCTTGATGTTAATGATGGCACGTTGTATCGTCGCAAAACCCTGAATTACAGCATGAAAGGTGGTGATGTCGGACGACGGACCTGTACTGTACCTTGACAACTACATCGGGAAGAGCCCTTTTTAACTCTCGTAGCCGGTAGTATTTGTCCTGGCCATCCACATAGATCCGAAGCCGATTTCTACGAGGCATGACGGTGATAGACTGGACGACGTCCTGATGAAGTCATTCCAGGAGATAGAACAAAGGATTCACCTCCTGCTTGACCTTCAATTTTCTGGACAATACAACGGCCCATTTGATGTCATCAAGTGTTAATTCCAGCTGCAAAATTTTGTGAGTAAGTAATCAACAGAACCAGGTCCTAACCTGAAGTTTTTGGATAGCCTCCGTGTCAATGATGATCCCAATATATGTATATTCAGGTGCCCATGCCTCCTCCAACACCGATGCAATCTATAACAACATCTGTACTGTTCGCTTTGATTAGACACAGGCAGGAAACACACCTCTCCCAGGCGGGTTTTTTCTAGCCGACCTTTGACAATGCGAGCGGAAGGCTCACTATCACTTGTAACAAGCTTGCAACTTATGATAGGTGTACTAATCGCTTTAGCAGCATTGATGATTTCCTTGATTCGCGGAACACCGAGAGTAACGTTCATAGACGCAACACCCGCAAAATGAAAAGTTTTCAATGTCATTTGTGTGCCAGGTTCACCGATGGATTGAGCGCCTACGGCTCCTACCGTTGATCCTTCAAAGAAAGTGAGATAAACCGACCATCGCCAAAATTCATGCATACCGGGTTCAATTCGTGCTTTGACGTATTTGACCCATGATAACTCCAAAAAGGTCCAGAGTTGGTCCTCGGTCACCTTTGACATATTGTCCACAATTGACCTGTCCGCGACTATGTTGACAATTTAATTCAATGCGATTTTTTGCAACAGTCTACCCACCGGAAGCCCCCATGGATAAATCAGTATCAGCATCCCATTCTCCATCACGTTCCAAGGCATCGAACATACCATGGCTCCTGCGCACCTCACCTAACCGGTTTGCGATATTGTAGGTAACAAAGCTCTGCAGAGAGGCTAGATATGCTGCGGTACATTCACTGGCAAACTTCTTCGTTTTGAGTTCTCGGTCTACAATCTCTAAAATTTCAAAGGGAAAGAGGCTGCGCCCTGCCCGAGAACCAATAGCCTTGAAATGGCGCCACGTCAGAAAGGTAATGTGTAGGACAATATTTGCAACGGACAGAAGCATGACTCCATGTACGTTCAAAATCAATGGGTTGACCATCCCCTTCGAGGCATGCTGGATCTAAGCCATCATCGCCGTATCGAAATTGGACGACACCGCCAATAGAATTTCGAACGGAGAGATCATAATGGGTCGTCAAATCTTCCAGAGCCTTCATCAGACGCCTTTGCATGTATCCTGTTTCTGCAGTCTTGACCGCTGTATCAACTAAACCTTCACGACCAGAGATGGCGTGGAACAAGAATTCTGTGGCGGATAGCCCTGAATAAAAACTGTTGCGCACAAAACCTTTTGAGGGCGGCTCTTTTGATTTCTTTTGGAAATGAGGCAATGATCGATCTTGGAACCCATCGGGTACACGATGTCCAGCAATGATTTGTTGACCAACGCAAGCGACCATCTGCGATACGTTGATGACAGAACCTGCTCGGTGTTTGCAAAGGGTTTGGAGGATCATCGGGTGAAACAAACCTTTCGAACCACAAGTAGCCATAATAAGAGGCGCATTGTGACGGTTGAGCTCTTGCATGCAAATGTTACCGACCGCTTCTCGGACTTTAGACAATACTGACGAGATGAGAGCCTCTAAAGTCTGCTCTTGGTCGCAACCAGGTTTATTTTCCAATTTCCCTTTCTTCGCTTGAGCAATCAAATCTAGACAAGCAGCGTAAGCCTTTTCAACGAGAGTGTCTTTTTTCTCGGTTAACTGGGGTCCAGGAATGACATCGTCAATGCCCAAGGAGAAGCCAAAGTTAGCTGTGCAATGCGATAAATTGTTTTCGCAATCTCGATATAGGTAGATAACGACACACCTAACCAGCGAGCACAGAGTTTTGCTAGTCTATTCATCGCCTTCGAAGCTTCATGTGGACCATAATCTCTCATTATGACACCGAAGATCGACTTCTTTTTCCCGCTTCCAACGGTGGCTTTGTCCATTACCCCACACATGATTTCGCTGTTCACAATGACAAGCCAGCCGTCGTTCGGAGACATATCTGGAGCAGGATCCATACCCGCTGAATAATGCTCCGCCTTGGGTTCCTGCATTTTATGACACTTGGACTCAGCGTTAACAAGGATATGGGACCTCTTGTTGGGCCGCATTAAGACGTTGAAAACCTGTTTTCCTGTCCAAAGTCTGACAGGTTTCCAGATGGTTGGGGGTGGAATGTCAATTTGAAGATTCGCGTCTGCAAAATAGCAACAGATTTGCGTGAATTGCCGGCGGTCAAAAAATTGATCTTTGCGAGATATGAGATATGACGCCGTGATGAAGTCTTGGATAGCAGCGATGACAGGCTCTCCGTTTCGCGGAGTGACTAGATTATGCTTGACACTCATGAGTTCGAGTGCTTCCGTCCTCGCCTCTTCTGTTTGTGGAACATCTGCAGAAACCTGGGTCAATAAGTGTAATAAGAGACTTGCCAACTTACGTAAATTCATCTCATCGCCATCAAAATCTGCATTATATGGGCCGCAAACACATTCATTTAAACGGAACGACCGCCACGGCCTAACTTTGACCTGTCGAGAAGATGAGGCGACGAGATCGACAAGGACTGATACGAAAAAAAAGTACTCTGTGGCACATTATGGATAACTATGGCATCGATTAGCCAGAGCAAATATGCGTTGGGTGAACACAAACTTTATGCAAACTTGGCTGCCGGTTGAAAAGCACGATGTCCCCGTCAATGATGTGCCTCTCCACAATATCGCCGACTTTTAGGCTATCTGCGATGGTCCTTCGATTTCCGAACCTCAAAAATTTCTTAAAGCCATTACTCCCAACGGTTACAAAATTAGCGCCGGGGTGAACATCACAACCATTCCTCACAGCCTGTCTCAGTACGTCGACATTATGAGACGTCACTCTCTCTGGATAAGTCAGTATTTTGGCCACTCGTTCCGGCACAGCGACTTCATCAATACGTAAGTTCGGATCAGGGGATATGACGGTGCGTCCAGAGAAGTCAACACGTTTTCCAGATAGGTTGCCACGGAATCGACCCTGTTTGCCCTTCAGTCGCTGCACAAATCCACGTATCGGTTTTTGGCCCGGCTGCGAGGAAACACCGGGGAGTTCCGAATTAATGTACATGGCAACGCAGAGTTGGAGAAACTCCCAATGTTCCTGATAAATACTTCAGGGATGTCCGATAATGACAGAATGGGGCAGATGGCAGAGAAGAACGAATCGATTGGAACATACGCACCATGAACTGCGCGGTTGGAGCACCTTTGATAAGCCCATGCTTGATGAGAGCATTGGTGAAGACTATCTCTGTCAATTTCACAGTGAGATCATCTTCGTTGGATGCTCCGTCTTGTGCAACAGATGGTCGGATGCACACGGGAGGTACAGATATGTATTGCCAGATATACTCTTCTGGCCTACCAAAACACGGCCGCAGGCCGAGTAATTCGCAGTCCTAGATTTCTATGTTAATGATCTCGTTCAACGAAGTACGAAAATGTCAGACCTCATTCGAAACCCGTTTGAACAGATCCAGGACCTTCAATGGATTGAGATCCTCGGTTACTGCCTTGCCAATGTACATTCCCAGTTCTTTCTGGGCTTCAACTGCTGGTGCGAAAGTTTTTTTCCACCTTTCCCTTTCATCGATGGTTTTTTTCGAGCGAAACTTGTCATGAATGATCTTCAGTGCGCCCACTTTCTTGACGGCGCCATTGGTAGCCGAGCAATAAGGACAATACACGACTTTACGCGCCACTGAGTTCACAGCCTTACAGAGAGCTTGGCGCTGGATGTTTTCAAGAAAGGGTTGACGGAAACGTTTGAGGTAAACACGTCGGTCCGGTTCTTCCAACAGAACCCGAGCACAAGTCTGAGAACCATGATTGATAAGATTGAAAGAGCATGCATCCGAAATGCGCACTTTGCAAAGGCATTGAAGAATCGCTATTGTGTGTTTGAAGTAGCCGATGTGAAATACTGGAACCACCAGCTTGATGTATGCGTAGTGACCTACACAATCGACTGATGACAGTCCACAGGTTTCACAAAAAGTGTTCTTCTCGGTAGTTCCCTATGAGAGGAATAAGCCGTTTGATGATATAGGGGATGAGAACGAACCAGACGCCGATCGAGAACACCATCCTTGACCGGTAAACGATCAGAAGGAGTATAGAGATCGCGATGAGTAACTTGAAATTCTGATATCTTGACAGTCTCCTGAGAGTTGAGAAGACTGAACTGCAGTTGCTTTCTAAATATTGCCCCATTACTCCTGAAAGAAAGACATTCCGGATAGATCAACATACATCACTTTGGGAGCCTGATGGGACACCGGTTCCTTCATTTTGAGTGCCGTACTGAGTACTGAGCGCGTTTTGTTGACTAGTATTTATTTGTTGCGTCACCCTTGGTTGGTCCTTCCACAAGTGTCCTTCCGCAATGTCCAGAACATCATACGACAGGTTCGTTAGGCAATTTTCTGCACAGTTGGATGACTGAACACGCCTGCAGATATCTCACCGTTTTTTCACCGGAAGGACGGCTCTATCAAGTTGGTTCGTGTTGTAACTTCTGAATCAACTTCTTTACGATTCTCCGTCTCGCAGAATACGCATTTAAAGCCATATCGGCGTCTGGTCACACCGCCATTGCGATTCGGGGGAAAGACACATCGGTGGTCATCACGCAGAAGAAGGTTCCTGTGCGTCTTGGCCTTACATTGGAACATCACATCGTTCACAGCAAGAATGACATAGGACAAACTACTTGACTCGTCAACTGTCACACATCTCTTCAGCATCACACCTACTATTGGCTGCGTAATGACTGGTCTCATTGGTGATTCCGTAATCTGCAACAGGTTTGACTCTTACTTACACCATTGCGTTCAGCGGATGCCCGTTCGCAAGTTGCGCGTGCTCGATCAGAGGCTGCACAATTCAGGTACAAGTATGGATATGAAATAACACCTGATGCCCTGGCACGACGGCTGGCGAATATCAATCAAGTGTACACTCAGCGAGCCGAAATGCGGCCCCTCGGTATCTGTATGTCACATTTATCGTTACACAGTCACCCCTCATCCATTCAACATCATCGATTTGGTCTTCAGCCATGATTTTAATCGGAGTTGAGCCTGAAATTGGTCCTCAATGTTTCAAGCTGGACCCCGCAGGCTATTTTGTTGGATTCCACGCAACAGCCGCCGGACAGAAACAACAAGAGGCAATGAACCACCTGGAAAAGAAGTGGAAGAAATTAGACGGCGGAAAGGGAGCTGATGATCCAGATAAGTCGGGCAAGACATTGAGCAGATCTGACGTTATCGAGGTTCGTCAGCATTCCGCTTTGTTTTGGGATTTGATGTGATGTGATTCGAGCAGATGGCCATTGAAGCCATGTCAACTGTCCATGCGACAGATTACAAACAGGGTGAAATTGAGATAGGAATTATTTCACAAGGCGCTGAAGAAAGTGAGGAGTCGAAGGGGCTGTGGCGTGTCATGGGCGAAGACGAAGTTGAGACCCATCTGTTGGCTTACGCGGAAAAGGACTGATTCGGAATCATCCAATATCAAACAAACCGTAATTATGGGAGACCCACATATATGTACACGGGTATTTCACAGTTATCGTAATGTTGCACCCCCACTCTGGAATACTCAAGAGTCACTTCTGTACCGCAATTGAGAGACAAACACGCACCAGTACCGCAGATATCTCTTTGTCCTCCAAATCGCGAACGAGAGGTCTCCAAAATCGATCTGGTGCTTCCCAATATTCACGGTAGGCTCGAGTCTTTGAGCAGTTGTTGGTTGGTAGTGTTGAGGCTGCTTTCAGCATGACTTCCGAAATGAATGATTCTTTGAACTCTGAAGGCGCAGCTGGATGCGGACACGGATCTGGGGCTGGCTCGCAACAAAAGGAAAGGACTACTTGTAAGGTATACTCACTGGATGGCCAAGTCCGTTGTCCGAATTTGATAAGAGGTTGGTGTACTCGAGCCGACAACAAGCGCAATGTGAAGTGCATACTGATAGGCGCACACTAATAAATATATCTTGAAATTGTTTGGAAATTAATTGGTTTTACAGCTGATTACATAATACATGTCGTTTATTCAAAGTCCGACTATATACGCGCCTCAATATTGCACAAGCCACAAGTCGGTGAGTTTTCAAGCAAATCACTCAAAATTTGTTTTGTCTTACTGATGCAGACGAGGCCTAGGGCCCCATAAAAATATTCGCCAAAAAACTGCTCCGACAATATTCATCATTTGGGGTGCTGGTCGATCTTGAGTGAGTTGTAGCTTGCGATCTACCCGTGCACCACTGATTCTGAGACGTTCCACAGTGTTTACGTGCACTAGTGCAGGGCTCAAGCACATTCAATTGGCGTAAAACGCCTTCAAAACGTGTCTGTTTTTCAATGCCCCAGGCAACGTGTGAGCTCCGTCGACCGCGATCCACACACTTCGCGCCTGTCCAGATGCTTCTCCCCGTCTATTTACAACCCAATGGAGGGCGCAGGGCATGGGGATCACAAGGGGGTGGTCTCATTTCGACGGTTTTGTTACCTCAGCATCATCTGTTCCCTCACTCTTTTGTAGCTTTGATGGGAAATTAGCTCACAACTTTTGCACACATGGGGATCCTGTACTTCCTGAACCAATATCATGTATCTTGTCACCCCACCCAGTAGTAGAATAGCCTGAATTTGAAAAGAAGAAGAAAAAGGAAGCAGGGAAAAAGGAAAACAAGAATGCCACCATTGCAAGGAGAATACATGAACACGAGCATACGGGCATACAAACACAAGTTCGACCCATCGCCAAACTAATCCACCCACTTCAGAACCGCCCAATCTCCCAATCCCCCCCACTCGTCCGCCCAGCGCGTTGCGGCTCGTTCACGCACAATTCGTGCTCGTTTCGCCCTCAAGAACATGGGCATTTCGCCCAAAGATACATTTCATGGGACGCTTGATGCTAATTTAGCAAGAAGATGAAAAGAAATGGCACAAAACACTTACCAAGAGGAGCGCCCAGCCCCGACCCCACAGTTTCTTGCAGCCGCTGCTGATGTGGCAAATGAAGCAATGTCCGTTCTCAATATTGACAATGACAGTTTGGTTGCAAGTGTTGTATTGGTCTCGTCCGATGCTTGATATGTGTCCTCTCACAGTCAAGTTTGGGTTGGTGTAGGTAGACATTAGGTGAGTTGTATAAAAATGCTGGAAAATGTCACCAAATACAAATAGATACGATTGACCGGAAGACTGGCCATCCCCAAACTGCTTGTTGGTGAGGATACAGTTCTCCTGGCAAGGAGAAATGTCCTCCTGGCCATGAGAAAGACCCTCCTCACCCAGATTCTTTGCCACCACTGTGCCATCAGTGTCCGGAAACTCTGATTTGAAGGTCACCAGCTTTCGAGCCGGATTTTCAACTGTCAGGAAGAAGATGAGATGGTTGGCTGAGTTCTCAGGCTGGATGTTGCAGTCGGGCAAAACAATGCAGCAGTTTTCCAACTGCTTCCTGTGAAGATCAAAAGTTGCACAGTGTCAATATTATACAGTGACCTAGATGAGGCAAAATTGGGCGTATTAGACGCACCGTTCTCGGTCTTGATTCTTCACCACGATGTGGAGAGTGACCATGTTGATCACCACATGATATCTGTTGCTCTTCACCACTATGACCCAAGGAAGTTCTACCAGCAAAGAAATACGAGAGCTGGTTGTTTCCCAGACCACCCATCTCGGATGGAAAACAGGTGAAGTCGCCAGAGCATTGAACCTTACCCCTCATATGGTGCAATGTATCATGAAGCTTTACAATGAGATTGGTGCCACTGTCATGGACCCTTCTGGTGCTGTTGGGAGACCGAAGATCATGTCTCAAACTCATATCAACGTATTTCCCTTTCTCAACCCATTTACCTGCCACTCAAGTTTGTTTAGTTGATGCTTACCCTCATCGAACGCTGCCCAGACCTCTATCTGGATGAGATTGCTGATGAGTTATACAATTTACACGAGATCACTGTTTCTCTTCTGACTGTTTATCGGGCGATCAAGGACCACGGCTTGACTCATAAAAAGGTGCATCTCATTTATGCAATCTCTTAGTTCTGCTTTGTAACCCTACTTCTCCAAAGCTTTCGAAAATTGCTGTTGAGCGTTGTTCAATGAAACAGGCTGAATACGTTCTCGACATCGCTGATGAACCAGCAGAAAATCTTGTATTTGTTGATGAGTGTGCTGTCAACCAATTGAATACATACTGTGAAAATGGATGGGCAATGAAGGGCCAACGGGCCTGCAAGCGGTCGCACTTTGTCCGTGGAACTAGGTTCATTGAATGTTTTAAAGGCCTTCAATTTTCCATTGCCTGACGTTTTCGGCACAGATTTTCAGTATTGCCTGCCCTGACGATTGAGGGTGTCATCTACAGTAGCATTGAACTTGGTGCCTTCAGCGGCAATATATTCCTTGAATTCATAGAGGGCCTTCTCGGGGAAATGAACCCATACCCTGCTCCACGCAGTGTTCTTGTGATGGACAACTGCTCAATCCACCATGTCGATGGTGTTGCGGCGATTTGTGAAGAAAAGTATGTATCTGCTTCCTTTGACTCCCTAGCCACTAAATCGTGTCACAGAGGCGTCCGAGTTGTTTACCTACCTCTGTACTCCCCTGACCTCAACCCCATCGAGGAAATGTTTTCTTGGCTCAAGGCGCACATCTGACACCACGGTGTACAGTATCGCTCGTTTTTGGAGTCTGGGGATCTTTTACAGGCTTGCACATTTTTGTATGCTGCTTTGGATCTTGTAGACAAGTCAAGCATTGAGGGCTGGTTCTCTCATGCAGGTTATTAGCCTGTCCCTTCTGTATTTCACACAACATTGTTCAAAATGATATTGACTGTCTGCAGTGCACGAAATATATTATAAGCAACTAGTGTCCAACAATTCCTTCACTCCTGTAACTGATCTCTTATGCACTTTACCTCCTTCTTGCAATTGTAGATGATAAATGTCGTTGTACCCATTTCCATACCAAAAGCTTTGCTGAATATTCCCACAGGATCATCAACATGAAGGAGATCATCAATAAAGAAGAATCCTCCCTCCTTGAGACGTGGGATGAATTTGAGCAAATCCCATTGACCTTGATATTTCCTGTCCAGTTTGGTCAAAAATTCTTCTACAGAGGGGAACGGCGATGGACCATCGAACGATATGTCTCCTACCGAAGTATCAGCAGGAAGATTGGGTGCGAGTGGAGCGGGAGGAGGAGCTGTGACTGGAACTTGAAGAACAGAAGCTAAGCCACCGGCAAAAAGATTTGCGAACTTGCTTAGGGCAAGCATAGGTGCCACCAAATTCTGAGCTAGTATGGCTTCATCATCCCCCCCTCCTACGGCAGGTTTTGCCCTACCCCTTCTTTGAACTAACTGAGCTGGGACGGGTTCATCTGCAAAGAACTGTTGGAAGGGTGGGATACGTGGTGGAACAGATAAGGTGACGTTGGGAGACTTGGCATTCTGAATCATACATTAGCAAGGAATCATCGGTACAGTAAATAATCTACAATGTGCTCGGCCCAAACTTTGACAAGTTGTAATGAAAGGTTAACATGAACACCATACTTGTTTATCTTGCAGCGCTTGCTGTCCCCACACACCATGCACTGCGTCAGAACCTGGAGTAGGGTATCTATCCATCATTGCCCTGGGAGCCCCAGTATCAGATCCACCTGTAGACTTGTCGGTACCATCAAGATTGAGCAAAGGTGAGGCCGCACGCCTGCCAGACCGATTTGTGGCCGCCGCTTCCCTTTCCTTTTCCTGTATGTAGCCGGAAAAAGAAACCTGGTACTAAAATGACACCCAGTTGAAGTATAATATACCAAATGATAAATGAGACGTACCTTTTTAGGGACCAATATGAAGACTTTTGCGTCTGCACATTTCTTCCATACAAGCTCCTTGCTGCCCATCATTGATGAAAAATCATTGTCATCGACAAGTGAGTAAATATGGCCTCGGGCACCTATCCGGTAAGTGAATTGGGGTTTGACTTTGACATCCGTACATCCGAATGTAGCATATATTTTTACTTTGAAATCTTCAAATGTAGTCTCGCGTGAAATCATAACCATCTTCGAAGAATCACTGCCACCTTCAGGAACAACAAAGGTGATCAACGCTAACGAAAATTCAGTATTTTACATAGGGGGTATAATTAGACTCACGAAGTGAGACATCGGTCTTCACTTTGGCCACAGCAGTCTTTGCTTTCACAGTCTTCGTCAATTCGATGCTGGGAGTATCATATAGGTCGGAGGTATCGTAATCCGTGTCGATGTCTGCTTTTTCGAGATTACCCTCCTCAGCGGCGATTTCCACGTGGATTTCTTTTGCCTAGGGGTATAATTAGACTCACGAAGTGAGACATCGGTCTTCACTTTGGCCACAGCAGTCTTTGCTTTCACAGTCTTCGTCAATTCGATGCTGGGAGTATCATATAGGTCGGAGGTATCGTAATCCGTGTCGATGTCTGCTTTTTCGAGATTACCCTCCTCAGCGGCGATTTCCACGTGGATTTCTTTTGCCTTGGCTGCTGCAGCACAGGGCTGGGCAGGAGCAGTCTGAATGTCCCTATCTGGGATTTGGTCTTGTATGTGTGGCTTGCCAGCTCTGCGTGGACCGACTGCTGCAAAGCGTGGCTGCTCTGGAGCTTGAGCAGCGTCAATAGGATCATCCACATCATCAGCTTCAAAATGAACGCGCTTCGCAGTTCGAGTTTGACGGTGAGTCAAAGTGTCTTCAGTCCCAGATGGGGGCACTGAAGGCTCATGGGAAGGTGGCTGTTTGATTTTGGGAGCACGCTTCATTGCAAGTTTTTTGGATCCCATCGTGTGGGCGAAAAATGTGACAAGCGGAAAATATAATATAAAAAGAGATAACAAGCACAAATGAAGATTCGATCCCCCCAAAAGGTAAAGGAAACTGCACAAAAATATAAGCACAATGGTGGCTGGATTTCATTGAGGGAAAAAAATCAAGTATAGCCACAAATGAGAACACGCGAAAGGGTATTTTCCATTGCGATTGAGAGCACTATCTGCTCTATCAATTCCAGGGTGAGAACCTGTTCTTCGTCCTGAAGCAGCCAAGATTTTAACTGTAAAAAAATTTGATCAAGGGGGTTGAGGTGTAGTGATCGTGGGGGCAAATACAGCAGTTTCACAGCTGGATCATTTCCATCAGTCCACACAACAACAGCACAACATGGCATTGACTACCACAATCATATTCGATAATGTGACGGACTTCATTGTCGAGGTGGATGGCACAGCGGTCCATTACCACAACACTTCTGACTCCAGGATATGGCCAGAGTTTTGGTGCCTTGATGTCATCGTTTCAGAACAGGTATGCGAAGTAGAATACACAACACCTACAAGTTCTTGGTGGATGAATTTGAGGAACTGCTTTCTAGTAACAAAGCCTTTGAAAATACCAAGCACAACGACACTGTCAAGTGAGAGCACCAGCAGAATTGAGTATTGCGGAGCCCGACTAATGCAGCTTTCATCCAGCCAGACAAAATACTCCTTCAGAATGCCTTCGACGGCTAAACCCCAGGTTGCCTGCATCACATCAACACTCTCCATGGCGGTTGGAGGTGAGGGAAGGGTAAGAGTTCCACGAACCAGAATAGAACTGGTACCGGAAGCAACCGAACAACCGTTCGGCATCTGGAACACCTGAGTTTGTTCCGCTGAGTCGCTAGGTCGGGGCGCATTTTGGAAGTTCCTACCTCTGTAGTTTTGAAATGCTCCCACTCACTAGGTGAGGTATGCCACTAGGACATGATTATCATCAAAACTATCATGGGCAAGACCATGGCCACTGCACTGGATCAATGCCATCGACAGTGTCACGGCGAAGAATCAAGACCGATAACGGTGCATCTAATATGCCCAATTTTGCCTCATCTAGGTCACTGTATAATATTGACACTGTGCAACTTTTGATCTTCACAGGAAGCAGTTGGAAAACTGCTGCATTGTTTTGCCCGACTGCAACATCCAGCCTGAGAACTCAGCCAACCATCTCATCTTCTTCCTGACAGTTGAAAATCCGGCTCGAAAGCTGGTGACCTTCAAATCAGAGTTTCCGGACACTGATGGCACAGTGGTGGCAAAGAATCTGGGTGAGGAGGGTCTTTCTCATGGCCAGGAGGACATTTCTCCTTGCCAGGAGAACTGTATCCTCACCAACAAGCAGTTTGGGGATGGCCAGTCTTCCGGTCAATCGTATCTATTTGTATTTGGTGACATTTTCCAGCATTTTTATACAACTCACCTAATGTCTACCTACACCAACCCAAACTTGACTGTGAGAGGACACATATCAAGCATCGGACGAGACCAATACAACACTTGCAACCAAACTGTCATTGTCAATATTGAGAACGGACATTGCTTCATTTGCCACATCAGCAGCGGCTGCAAGAAACTGTGGGGTCGGGGCTGGGCGCTCCTCTTGGTAAGTGTTTTGTGCCATTTCTTTTCATCTTCTTGCTAAATTAGCATCAAGCGTCCCATGAAATGTATCTTTGGGCGAAATGCCCATGTTCTTGAGGGCGAAACGAGCACGAATTGTGCGTGAACGAGCCGCGACGCGCTGGGCGGACGAGTGGGGGGGATTGGGAGATTGGGCGGTTCTGAAGTGGGTGGATTAGTTTGGCGATGGGTCGAACTTGTGTTTGTATGCCCGTATGCTCGTGTTCATGTATTCTCCTTGCAATGGTGGCATTCTTGTTTTCCTTTTTCCCTGCTTCCTTTTTCTTCTTCTTTTCAAATTCAGGCTATTCTACTACTGGGTGGGGTGACAAGAAACATGATATTGGTTCAGGAAGTACAGGATCCCCATGTGTGCAAAAGTTGTGAGCTAATTTCCCAAAAATCAAAGCTACAAAAGAGTGAGGGAACAGATGATGCTGAGGTAACAAAACCGTCGAAATGAGACCACCCCCTTGTGATCCCCATGCCCTGCGCCCTCCATTGGGTTGTAAATAGATGGGGAGAAGCATCTGGACAGGCGCGAAGTGTGTGGATCGCGGTCGACGGAGCTCACACGTTGCCCGGGGCATTGAAAAACAGACACGTTTTGAAGGCGTTTTACGCCAATTGAATGTGCTTGAGCCCTGCACTAGTGCACGTAAACACTGTGGAACGTCTCAGAATCAGTGGTGCACGGGTAGATCGTAAGCTACAACTCACTCAAGATTGACCAGCGCCCCGAATGACGAATATTGTTGCAGCAGTTACGAGTTCTTTTAATTTAGTAAAAGACTCATTCTTTATCAGACCTGGTTCAGTGGGGGTTCATAATTAATTAATTAATAAAGTTGATCTCCTATAGACAAAATTATTTTAGGCAACAGATATGATTCTACTTCTGATCCTGGAAAATCAGATACAGTTGGGGCCGTGGACAACCTTACATAAGCATCCAAATATGGGTTACCTCAGACAAGACAAATTACTTTCCAATTATATTCAAAATATTCATACTGACTTCAATTCTTATCGGAATCAGCTGAAAATCAAACTGCTGACTAATATAACTATTTCAGGTGAGTTGTGACAGTCACATGTGACCACTCTAACCATATAAGGTAATTTTTGATATTATATAGCAATTTCTTTTGCTGATCGCAATGGTAACAGTCACATGTGACCAGTCTAATCATATAAGGTAATTTTACATTATATATGCTAAATTTTCAGCTGATCACAGGAGTCATAGTAACATGTGACCACTGTTACTATATATAGAACTATCAGCCATATAAGCACAAAAGGTAATTTTACATTATATATGCTAAATTTTCAGCTGATCACAGGAGTCATAGTAACTATATATGGAAATATCAGCCATATAAGCACAAATAGGCTAAACTTAGATGAGGTACTAATATTTTTATGTAAAACACAAAATTAAATGTAATATTGCTATATATATATATTAACTTATATGCTAATTGTATATTTCAAGCAAAATCACTTATTGATATTTGTTACAATCATACAAATAAAAATCCAATGACAGACAAAAGACTTTGTTTATGCCATGTGCAACATTGGCCTACTCACCAAGTACAGCTGTCTTCATGTTATCATCTGTTGTACAACATTCAAGGTTATAGAGAAGTAGGAATTGAGCAAATGTAAGTCAATTGTTACTATACTGTATAGGGGGCAGTTGTGTTTAGCAGTTAACCTGTTGCTCCCTAAACATTTCTTTTATAACTGAGATGATTGCATGGTAATGCAGCACAAAAGACATGATCATAAGAGAGGATGTTGATGAAGACTCAAGACACTCTATGTAGTTTTATTTTTTCTACTTTTATGTTGCTAAGGTGAGAGGTGAGCTTATTAGTGTGAGAAGTTGGTTGCTGGATACATGTTGATTTGACGCTAGACAAATAACTTAGGGATAAGCTTAGATGAATCGGTTGATGGTAGACTGGTGTATTGCTGGGGTAACCAACATTTGACTAATCTGAATGTTGGGACACTAGTTATATACATAAAGTCATGGAACAAACCAAATAGAATGGTATAGATTCCAATATGACAAACAACTGACCAAACAGTCCAGTCTGATGATGAAGAGTAAATGACTAAGACCAACAAACAAAGACATATGATGATGAGATTACTATTTCCAACAATTAGAACAATGTGCAATATACAACATATGCTATATGTCTTATACCATACGTAACATGTGTTATGCAATTTAATGTTATTGCTTACTTCATCATAGAAGTATGGAGGGGGAAAAAAGAACTCGTTCATGCCATGCGCAGCACTGGCTCACTAAACAAGTTTTTTTGCGAATATTTTTACATGGGGCCCTAGGCCTCGTCTGCATCAGTAAGACAAAACAAATTTTGAGTGATTTGCTTGAAAACTCACCGAGTTATGGCTTGTGCAATATTGGGGCGCGTATATAGTTGGACTTTGAATAAACGACATGTATTATGTAATCAGCTGTAAAGTTTTCTTTACTATAATCTAATCAGGCCCGATACAACAGGACTTCCCATGCACAGACGCCTGCACTCGCCTTAGCTGTGATCGAGAGCCTGTGCGCCTCTCCCTCCATCTTACTCTGGGATCCACTCCCTGTGTTTCAGTTTCAGTTTTCAACTTATATACCCAGGAAGGAGACCTCCTTTCATACAGAAATTCCTGTCTCCTTCCAGGGTAAGATTACTTACTCTGTTAACCACTCTTAACTAATATTCCCCATTTCGTAGCTTATAGTTTTTTGGTCTTTCTCTCTCTACACTTTGTTACATCGACTTCATGCCTCAAAATGAGAACACCATTGAAACACAGAGCCAAACGCAAGGCACACGTGACCTCAACCGAGAAGTCCAAGACACATACCTCAAAATTACTGAGGACTACCGTGCAGGCAGGAAGGAGAAATTGGATGCCATCCTCAAACTCACTAGTGTCATCCCTTTCCAAGGGGCAATGGAAGAAGACACAACTAATCGACAGGCTTTTGGCGCCTACTGCCAAATGCTGGACAGCTTCGACAACGTCAGATGAAGTGGACTATCCCGGTCAAACCTCACCAACCCACTCGTCGACTTCGATTATGGCGAACGCGATACCGCGGAGGCACCAGGACAAGCCAACACTACACATCCTTCCAAGTGACCCATTGCTGACGACAATGAAGACAGAACTCGTCCTCCCAAACGGAGGGTCGATGTCACTCTTCTCCCGTGGATCATCCGTGAATCTATCCATCCATCAGTCCTCACACCATCCCTACAGGAAACCCGGACTTCTCTCAAGAATTTCTCCCACAACATCAAATTCACTGTCGCCTCCATCCTCAACGCGCCAGATTGTCCTCAGTTCTCCCCTTCTGAATGGACCAACCTCGTCTCTGGACGGGCCGTTGACCTTGACCACGTACTCTCCGGCCTCTTCACTACCTCCACATCCAACTCATGTAAGGAACATGTCAGGTCCTTTGAAATCTCACTCGGCCCTTCTTCCCCAGCCAAGACTGTCGCTTCCCATGGTGAATGGATCATGGCTTGGGACCCTACCATCGAAGCCACCTTATTATTTTTCCCCAATGCGACCACGAGTTACGTCGTTATGGACGTTACATCTCTGGCCTCTTCGCCGCACTGCCGGTCGAACAACACCAACGCATCATATCCCTTGACAAGGGGATCTGGATCCGCATTGCCCAACGCCGTGACCTCCTCCTCACCAATGCGAACAGGTTCGCGGACCTCCAACTACATTGGGTCCACTCTTGGGACCACCTCCACGGAACACCCCATTCCGGGGCCGTTACTTCACAGTCCCGCAAACGCGACCCATGCCACCAGTAGAACGACTTGTTTAGTGGGCCAGTGCTGCGCATGACATGAACGAGTTCTTTTTTCCCCTCCTCACTTTCATGATGAGTTAAACAATAACATTAAATTGCATAAAGCATGTTACATGTGGTATAAGACATATAGTATATGTTGTATATTGATAAGCCCACCTCTCACCATAGCAACATAAAAAGTAGAAAAAATAAAACTACATGGTGTGTCTTGAGTGTTCATTGACCTTCTCTCCTACTGTCATGTCTTCTTTGCTTCATCATTATGCAATATTCTTAGCCAAAAGAGAGAGCAACAGGTCAACTGTCAAATACAACTGCCTCTAAACAGCATAATAACAATTGACTTACATTTGCTCAACCCTACTCCTCTATAACCTTGCTGCACAACAGATGATAATATGAAGACAGCTATGCTTGAGTGGGCCAATGTTGCATATGGCATGAACAAAGTCTCGTTTCTGTCACTGGATATGATTATTACAAATATTGATAAGTGATTTTGCTTGAAATCTATAATTAGCATATAATACATACAGCAATATCACATTAAATTATATGTTTCAAGTAAAAATATCATTATATCATCTGAGTTATACTAATTTCGGCTTATATGGCTGATATATCTATATATAGTAATGGTGGTCACATGTGACTATGACTCCTGTGATCACCTCAAAATTTAGCATATATGGTGTAAAATTGCCTTATATGATTAGACTGGTCACATGTGACTGTCACCATTGTGATCAGCAAAAAATTTGCTATATAATATCAAAAATTACCTGATATGGTTAGACTGGTCACAAGTGACTGTCACGTCTGACCCGAAATGTTAATATTAGTCAGCAGTTCGATTTTCAGCCAATTCTGATAAGAATTGAGACCAGTACGAATATTTTGAATATAATTGGAAGGTCATTTATCTTTTTTGCAACAACCTATATTTGGTTGCTTATGTAAGCTTGTCCACACATGGCCCCAACTGTATTTGATTTTCCAGTATCAGAAGTAGAATCACATCTCTTGCCCAAAAAAATTTTCTCTATAGGCGATCAACTTTATTAATTAATTACAAACTCTCACTGAACCAGGTCTCATAAAGAACGAGTCTTTTAATAAATTAAAAGAACTCGTAACAACAAGTGCCCAAATTCCAACAACAAATGCAACTATGCCCATGTCTGTTCCAAATGCCGTTCCACCAACCACAAGGGCCCTGACTGTCCGCCCGCCAAATGAGATGGACCTTTGGTCCCGCCGACCAAAATATGCTCGTCATCTTATCTGGGACGACGACGGACCAGAACACCTTACCGTCACCCTCTCCAGCCTCTATGAGCCACATGTGCCTGGAGTGCCACTGAACGAACTCCTTAATATGCCCGCACTCTCCACTATCTGCCACCATCCCGACCTTTTCAAAATCGTGACCCCCATTCACGTTCTCGTCTTCACTCACTACTTGCGCAACCATCCGAACCGCCCCTTCATGGATTTCGTCTGCCGCGCACTGCGTACTGGCTTCTGGCCCTGGGCTAAAACGGACGGCCTGACTTACCCCACCACTTGGGACAACTCCCACTGGCCCATCACCAATCCCAAACACCGCACTTTCTTATTCGCACAGCACGACACTGAGGTCTCCCTCGGCCAACTATCACCCTCCTTCGGACACGACCTTCTCCTGGGTATGTACAGCATGCCTCTGGGGGTCATCCTCAAGCCCCATGCTACCAAACTCCATATGGTCATGGACCAGAGCGTGGAGCCATTCTCCCAGAACTCTCTCATCCCGAAGGAAGACCGCTTTGTCCATATGGACACCCTCCACCAACTCGGCGACGCCCTGCGCCGTGTGCGCACCACCCACCCCACCCGACCACTTGTTGTCTTCAAATCCGACATGTCCTGCGTGTACCAACTCATCCCCATGGCACCGCTGTGGCAAATACGCCAGATCATGACCGTCGACAACGAGCGTTTCATCAACCGGTGCAACCACTTTGGCAACGGAGCTGGGGGATGGGTCTTTGGGACTTTTGCCTGCCTCATCACTTGGATCGCCGTCTTCGTTCTCTTCCTTTACGACCTCTTTACCTACGTCGACGACAACCTTTCCTGGGACTTCGCAGACAATCTTACGTGGTACCCCCGCTACAACAAACTGATGCCGACAAAACAGGCTCATCTCCTCACCCTTTGGGATGACCTAGGTATACCGCACAAGGAACGGAAGCAGGAGTGGGGGGCATCCCTCATGATCATTGGTTTCACCGTCGATTCCAACACCCTCACCATTACCATGCCTGACGACCGCCGTACAGAGCTCCTCCTCACCTTACATGCCTTTGCAATTGTGGGCCAACGCCACCTGCTCTGCAAGTTCCAGAGGATGGCAGGCTGGGTCAATTGGGCCCTTAATGTCTACCCGCTTTTGCGTCTGGGCCTCTCAATTCTCTACCACAAAATGTCAGGGAAGTGCATCCCCCACAAGCAGCTCTGGGTGAACTCCACCCTGAGCCGTGAGCTCTCCTGGACGGCCGATCACATCCAACACTCCACCAGTATCCACATCATCCTTTCCACGGCCTGGTCTGCTGCAGATGCCAACTCACCCTGTATTCCGATGCTTGCCCTACCGGCATGGGTTTTTGGTCCCCACAGATGCTGTCCGGCCACCAGTGCCTCCTCACTGGATGCCCCGACCCCCGGATATTCTACTTAGAAGCCTTGGCCATCCTCTCCGCACTGCATTTCATGTCTCTCAACGTCCAGCCCCTCCCACACCGCGTCGCCCTCTTTTGTGATAACACCAACACCGTCGACATCTTCAACTCCTTGTGCACCCTCCCTTCTCACAACCCCATCCTCATGACCGCTGTCGACCTCTCCCTCCATTACCATTTCCAGTTTCGTGTCTTCCACATTTCTGGGTCTGCGAACATTATCGCAGATGCGCTTTCCCGTGGCCACGACGATGTGGTCCACTCCATGGCCACAACGACGTGGTCCACTCCATGGCCCCCCAGATGTACGTTACTTCATTTGAACCCCCTCATGTACCGCTGGGGGCAGCCCTCAAATGACCCCCACACCCCATTCAACCAGGCAACCCTGCCGGGTTCCCTGGTCCATGGAGTTAGTGTTGCCGCGGCTAAGCTAGCTGCGGGCTGGCCAAGTTAGCTTCAGCTACAGCTAAGCTAATTTCTTAAATTTCCTTAGTTGGGACTGGTAGTCGAGCATAGCCGGCTATTAGGCTATGGCAAGGGTACGGGTAAATCCATACCCATGCATATCCGTACCCTTAAGGGTACGAGTACGGATCGGGATCAGACAGATCCATGGATCCGCGGGTATGGTACCCACGGATACCAGTTCTAGCATACATGGAGCACATCGTACAAATCTACAAAATGGTAAACAATCCTCAATGTGGCCACAGGCCCATCCTCAAGTGGCCATTGAAGGGGATATAAAAAAAGCCCCTTTGCGGAGATGAACTTGAACCCAAACAGTCATGGCACCCAAAAGGAAAATGACAGCTTGCAGCAAGGCCTCTAAGCGCTGAAAGACATCATCCCCATCGGTCAATAGTGCCACCACTGCCACGGCCCTGAGCCGTGATGGCAGTGAACACGCTGGCTCAGAGAAAGATGACAACAATGTAATCGATGTTGATGCAGTTGATGCTGATGCCGGTAATGACAAGTTGGGGGAGGATGAGGGATCTGAAGATGAACTTGGTAAATTCTTGTGTCTGTGGGTATTCTATGGCTAAACTCTGGCGACAGCACGACTGCTGAAAAAGTGGCATGCACCTATTTATGGCTTTTTCAAGCCAACCCCCAACATTGAGTACAAGGACAATCGCCGTAGCCATGTCTTCAGTTGCCTCGCAAAGGGCTGTGGTGGCGTGGTCCGTCGTTTCATGGATAATGACGCGTCGACGAGCAACTTGATTAGGCATGCCCGGAAATGCCTTGGTGAGGACACCATCAACTCTGCAAAGAGTGCAAAGGACACACAGGAAGTTCGTGACAAGATCGTCGGCAGTATTTTGAGGGATGGGAGTATAACGGCCATGTTTGAGAGGAAAGATCGCGAGAAGGTGACCTATTCTCATTGTCAGCATATGAAAATGGAGACTAGGTACGTGGTGTTATGCACCTGCAGACCTCCTGTTGATTCCTTGGTTAGAGCTGAGCTGGTCCGCTGGGTGTCTGAGAGCAACCGGTCGTTCAACATTGTCGAGGACCACGGTTTCCAATGCTTGATGAAGACGGGAAGACCAGGGTACTATCTGCCGTCACCGAGCACAATCTCTCGAGACGTGAGGCAGGTTTTTGCCCGAATGCGAACTTGAATTGCGAAGATGGTGCAGGTAAGGGGATGAGTCAATTGTCGTTGAGGAAACGCTCACATTCAGAGTCAATAGGAATACGAGGGAAAACTCAACTTCGGCACAGACACTTGGACGTCTCCGAATCACAAGGCGTTTGTTGCTGTGACGGTGCACCTTGAGCAGAACGGGGAGCCGCTTTCGTTCTTGTTGGATTTTGTTGAGGTTGCCAAGGTGCGTGGTTTAGGGTTAAGGCCTTAAGGGCTTCTCGATCGCTTACCTGAGCCTCCGGCAGTCTCACTCTGGCGCCAATCTCGCTGCCGCATTCATGGACATCCTCATCGACTTTGGCATTGAAAACAAGGTGAGATTGAATGCTGCCGTGAAGATTGAACTAACCTGATCAAGGTCTGCATCACTTGTGACAATGCCTCGTGTAATGACCGTATGGTTGAGGAACTCGAGTTCATGCTCGAAGATTACCCGGGTGAAGGGGCTCGCGTGCGCTGCTTCCTGCACATTGTCAACATCGTCGCCAAGACAATCATCAAGCAGTTCGACGTACCTAAGAAGAATGGCAAAGATCCGGTCGACATTCTCGACCAGGAACTCTACAAGCTCGCCGAAGGGGTTGAGGAGGAGGAGGTGGAGACTCTGAGCGAGCGTGTGGATAGCGAGGACAATGACGAAGCTGTTGCAGATGAGCTTGCAGGTGATCTGAACAAGGAAGACCGTGAG
The DNA here is from genome assembly GCA_963556145.1 of Hygrocybe punicea. Lineage (NCBI taxonomy): Eukaryota > Fungi > Basidiomycota > Agaricomycetes > Agaricales > Hygrophoraceae > Hygrocybe > Hygrocybe punicea. The sequence continues at coordinate 2,813,117 of OY744464.1, forward strand.
CGGCTGCTGGCTGAGCTTTGCCCTATTTGGCTCTTGCTTGTCAAGGTATGTGCCTGGTCATTGACGATAAGAAAGCATTGTCACCTTCTACAGCTCCGAAAGCTCGCATTCAAGATCATTCACTCAACAACTATCATTCACCCTCTCTGGCACGCGATCCTTGAACAGCTTGAGTTACCTGACCGAATCATGCCACGCGACGTCTCAACAAGGTGGAACTCTACATTCGACATGCTCAACTTTGCAATTGAGTACCAGGCCGCTATCAATAAAATAACCGGCGACCGAACTATAGACCTGCGTGACTTCGAGCTCAACAATACAGATTGGAAGATTGCTCAGCAGCTGCGCAACACTCTCAAGATGTTCAAAGACGCAACCCTTTTCTTCTCTTGAGGAACGCCGAACCTAGCTACCATTATCCCTGCCATGGATCTGATGGATGAGCGCATGACTACAGATTCCATCAATCGCGCTCTCAGTGTCCCTATCCGCGCTGCCCTCGGCATTGCTAAGACAACAATGAACAAGTACTACACAAATACTGACCTATCCGAAGTCTACCATATTGCCATGGGTGAGAACCACCTGCCATCTCCGGCCCCAAGCTAATCCTCGGGTTTGGCAGTCCTCCACCCACATCATAAACTCACATACTTCAAAGAGGCCAGCTGGGAAGCTGCTTGGATCAAGACGGCAGAGTCTCTTGTCCGCAAGACATTCAAACAGTTCTATGAGAAAGCGGGGACTGAGCCCAATGCTGATGAAATTGAGCTGGCTGCAAAGGAAACCTCGAATATGTTTGACGAGCTTGAGGCTCTTGCAGCGCTGAAAGCAGCTGAGTTGCACAGCGAGATCGATCGGTATCTCAGCACTGATGTTGAAGATGTCCGTGATGCTGTGATGTGGTGGACCGAGAGGAAGTCAATGTTCCCGATGCTATCTCGGATGGCTCTTGACTATTTGACCATTCCTGGTGAGTGTTTCTCACTGTCATCATTTCCCACTGTTGTCACAGTGATTCTCAGCAACGTCAGTCGATGTCAAATGGGTATTCAGCTGTGGCCAACTGGTACTTAGCCACACCCGAAGCCGCCGAGCAACTCAGACAACACGCACAGTCTTGTGCCTAGGACCCTGGAGCCTCTTGCGCTTGATAAGGGATAGTGATGTCAAAGCTGTGTCACAAATGCAGGATGTCGAGGATGGCCTGTCGGAAGGGGATCAGCTGGAGGAAGGGTGGGATCATATTCTCAAGTCAACGTAGCTACTGCTGTATTCACGAGTGAACCCACAGATAATCCGCATCCATCATATCCATACCTGTGTGATGATCCGTACCCGTGAGTTTCATATCCGTGAGAAAATCCGTGTCTGGTGGATACAAGGGTACAGATTTGCACGGATATGGATACGGATCAGGAAAGTTAGATCCACGGATTACCCATGCCATTGCCTACCAGCTATGGTCAGCTACAGCCAACCATAGCTGGGATATATTATATAATATATAAGATACTATTATTATTTTAATATAACTAAGTAAATACTACAAAATAAAATTTTTGAAGGGATTGATGGGGGATTTTGAGCCTCTTATATAGGGATTCAGGGGGCACATGGACCATGTGACTTTTTGGTCACTTAGTCACACCTCAACAAATGCAGTCACGCATGTCTGAACGCGTCACCACCAACAACACACCAACAACATCGACGAGGACGACGAGGACGATAACGACGGTGGAGTGGGTCCGAGGGACCTCACGGAATTGGGGACAGAATCACTCGGAAAGGTGTGAGATGGATGGGATGATGGACTGATGAACCTCCTACTACATCAGGAACTGGCTACTGACTAAGGAGGAGGTCACGTGACATGCTAGGCACAACTACTACAAGTGCCCCCCTCCTCTGTAGCGACGCCCTCGTCGCTAACAAAAGAGGAACAAAACAACAAAGGGAAAGACAAAGCAAAGGGAAGGGAAAAGGCAAAAAGAGCAAACCAGAGAAAGAAGAAGGAACTAGTCTACTCCGTGGGGGTCTAAGAACAAGGAGTCCTCCACTAGGTGAGAATAAAACTGGGAAAATGTGCTAAAAAATGGAAAAATGGCAGTGGGACGTGGAAAGGGATGTGGGAAAAGACGGCATGGAGACAGTGAATGGGTCATTGGCCATGGGTCGACGCGGGGGGGCGTATGATTGTCGTACGATGCGTGGGTGGGGGCGCGAACGTGTCTGTTTGGGGTGTGGTCGTTGTGGTACGCCGTTTGGGTGGGGCCATGGCCATGGGGGTGTTGTGAATGGGCTGGCGTTGCTCGGCACATGGATGGGGGTGGCTGTATCGCTTGGATGGGTCCTGGTGGTGGTGCATGAACGTGTAGAGGTGTGGGATGTGGGGTTGCATGTGTGGAAATGGGGTATAGAGGGGTGGGGTGTGTTAATGGCGTTGGGCCGGTTTTGCTGCCTGGCGCTTGCGCGGTCGAGGTTGATCGTGTTGGAAACGGGCGTGCGGGGCCATAAAGCCAGTTAACGTGGGGTCCGCGGCTTCTCGCGTGGGTAGCCCATTGTTGCGTTTCGTTGGGTGGGTTTGGACACGTCATTCGCGCGGGTGCAGGCCATTGGGTTGGTACGGAGATGGCAGGTGCGAGGGAGTGGACGCGGGCATGTTGCGCCATGCCCATGGGGTCGAGGAAGTGGGTGCCAGTGTGGGCGAGAAGTGCGAGTCGATGTGGTGATGTGGCTGTTGGGCAACGCGGCAATGGATGGGTGGGCATGAAAACAGGGTTGGTGAGGACGGCGTAGGTGGCAACGGGACCGGTGGGGTTGTGGTACGGATGTGGGGGCGTTGCGAGGGTCTGCGTGTTCAGTAATGTACCTGTAGGGGTCTGAATATAAAAGGGAAGGTCGAAAATGGGGACAGTGAGGTTGAGGGCACGTCTTGCTGCGCGACGGCGTTGTTGGATTCGTCGTCCGGCTCAGCAACCTCGTGGGGGTCTTGTAAGGAGTGTGGGGTGCCGTAGTTGGGCGTGGTTGGTCGGGTTTTTGGTGGGCGAAGCTGGTGAGGTGGCTGCGTGAGGTGGCTGTGTGGAATGGTAAAGATGGGCGAAAAGTAGCAGGATGCGAACGAGGTACTGGGGCTTTCGGAGACTGTCTTCTGTAGGGTTTTTCATGGGGGTGCTGCAGGGAATCGCGTGGGTGGGGTCTCGGGGGGGTTCTCTGTTCTCAAAAAATCACTGGATCTGTCAAAAAATTTCCGTGCGAGTGGAGTGTGGTGGTCTCTGGTGGCGTGGCTCGAATCGCACTCTCATCACCACGATGGAATGGGTCCGAGAGACCTCACGGAATCAGGGATGGAATCACTTGGAAAGGTGTGAGATGGATGGGATGATGGACTGATGAACCTCCTACTACATCAGGAACTGGCTACTGACTAAGGAAGAGGTCACGTGACATGCCAGGCACAACTACTACAACGGGCAGCGAGACCCTCCACGGACAATGCAATGGCGACGAGGATGAGGAAGAGGATGAGGACGAGGACGGTGTATGAGGACGACGACCACCACCACCACCACACCACCATGGCAACGACGAGGACGAGGATGACAAGGACGAGGACGGGGACATGGCCGACCAGGATGGGGATGAGGACGACAAGGACGACGGGGACAAGGACGACGAGAATGAGGATGGGGATGACGACAAGGACAAGGACAAGGACGGGGACAAGCATGGCAAACAAAATTTGACAGCTGTCGAGAAATTTCATCTGGAACATCCTGAGAAGCATGCAACACAAAACCTCACAGCTGTACAAAAATTCACCAGAAACAGCCAGAGAAGCATGCAACACAAAACCTTGCAGCTGTACAAAAATTTCACCATACACATCCAGAGAAGCATGCAGTACAAAATCTTGCGGCTGTTACAAAGTTCAAAGTTGATCATCATGACAAGCATCTGCAACATACATTAAATGCAGTTAGAAGACATACCATGAACCACCCTGAGCAGCATGCACAAACAAATCAGGCTGCTATTCAGACAAACAGAGATAATATTCAATTCCCTCCAGAACCACCATCAGCAAAATTGCAACACACTATTATTTCAGGATTTTGTGGTGATTCCTCTTCCAACAAATTTATTGAATCTGGTTGTGCTGTCTGTGGAAGATTGACTCCAGTCCCTTAATTGCAAAGCTATACAGAATTGAATTTAAGTTGTTTGAAACAGTCTGATATAACCTAAACAGAGCGCTTCTCAATAAATGATCCAATTGAATCTTCAGATAGCCCTATAATAATTGAAGATCTTCCTGGCATTTGCAAGAAGTGTTGCAAGTCTTTGAGCAGAGGAAAATGCCCAGCTATGTCTCTGGTGAATGGTTTATGGCTTGGACAAATTCCTAATGAATTGCTTAATTTATCTTATGCAGAACAACTCTTAATTGCTAGAGTGAGACACAATAGATGCATTGTCCGGGTTTCTTCAGGAATGGATAAGATGAGAGCCAATGCTATTACATTTGCCAATCCAACTCCTAAGATTTATGACATTTTACCCCCACCTGTTGATGAGTTGGATGAAGTGCTAGCGTTTATTTATACTGGACCATGTAAGCCTACAAAATCTGATTTTGAGCATACACCATTGCTTGTTAGAAGACACAAAGTTGCCACTGCTTTGAATTGGTTGAAACTGAATCAAGAGAATTTGAAACAATATCCTGAGAATGACATACCAGTTGTGGTAGAGTACAGACAATCCTTTGTCAACAAAAACCCAGAAGCTACTGCTGTTAATAACATGGAAGAGGAAGAAGGAACTGAGACTGGCATGTGTCCATTTGTAGTTCATGGTCTGACAGGTGAAGAGTACTCAACCAAAAGTATCAAAGCCATAAAAGCCATGGCTCTCAAACATTTAATGGATAATAAAAAGATCTTGGCAATTGGACATGAGAGTGATCCACAATCCATCTACAATAATCCTCAGTTGTTCCCTCAAGTGATGCCATGGTTATTTCCCTATGGACTTGGTGGAATTGGAAACTCTCTGATCCAAGGCAAGATTTCTGAAATAAAACACAAGAGACACTTGTTAATGTACTATGACAAGAGGTTTCAGAAAGGTCCCCACTTCCCATTGATTGCATTCAACCATGAGCAAATCAAAGAGTCTACAACAGCTGGCTATTTATTAGCTGAAAAGGCAAAATTTGAACACATTTCACAAAGATTAATGGATGTGGATCTTGGAGTGTTGAATAACATTGCTAGGAAAATGGAAGATGGTGAACATGTCACTCCAGAAACAGATGAAGAGAAACTTTGTTTCCAATTAATTAAAGATATTGATCATGTGGGCAGTCATGTCAAAGGATCACTTACACGCAAGAAATATATGAGAAATGAAGTCTGGTCTCTGATGTCCTTTATGGGTGCACCTTCCTGGTTCATTACATTTTTGTTATGGATCGCTTCTGTAGTGGGCTCCAGCAACAATCAACTTAACTGGGAGGTGGTTTCCAGAGGAGAGAAGAGCAGTTTTCATTGTTGCTTACAGCTAAGACAACACTGCTAAGAGGGGGGTCAAGGTCTAATGTCATTGCGAGCCGTGGGGATTACCCAAAACAAGATGAGTCTGCCCCAAGAACCAGACTAAACGTAAGGAAAAGAAAGAAGAAAAAGTCTGAACCAACAACAAGAACAGTATATATAGTGACTTGTCTTGAGGGGAGGTAAATGAGAATACAACCATGATGCTACAACATGTCCAACTACTAAGGCACGGCACGGGTATACCGCGGGTCAGAATTCCCGACACCGCACCCGTACCCGTGGAAACCGTACCCGCTCTGATGACGGGTACAACCCGTACCCGTTATCTGCGGGTACCCGCCGTGTTCCATCCTAACTACCTCGCGAACAACGGGGACGCGTCAATTGACGCGCTCCGTCTGTTTTCGCGAGGTTGGGTTGGGGCCAGGGACTTTCCATGGGCATCCCCGCGTGTTAACTACCTCGCGAACAACGGGAGCACGTCAATTGACGTGCTCCATCTGTTTTCGCGAGGTTGGATGGGGCCAGGCACTTTCCATGGGCGTCCGCACGTCTATTGACGCGGCCAGGGCGTTTTCGCGAGGTGGGACCATTTTCGCGAGGTTGGATGGGGCCGGGGACTTTCCATGGGCGTCCGCGCATGCTAACTACCTCGCGAACAACGGGGACGCGTCAATTGACGCGCTCCGTCTGTTTTTGCAAGGTTGGATGGGGCTGGGGACTTTCCATGGGCGTCCGCACGTCAATTGACGCGGCCGGAGCGTGTTCACAAGGTGGGACCGTTGTTGCTGTGTCCGTCTTCGTCCTCGCCTTGTCCATTCCCCTCGTTAGCCGACATCGTTGGGACTGGATTGGGGGGACGTACCTGGGCCGGTAGGTGGGCGCACCACCCTCCCGGCTTTCCTTTCTATCGTTGTCGTCGCCGTCGCGACTTTGGTGGTTCGTTTTTGGCGTGCGGGGTTGTCGTGGTTGTCGTTGTCGTTGTTGTTCGTGGGTTTTCTTGTTGTTGTTGTTGTTGTGTTTGCGCTTGTCACGGTTGTGGTAGCAAATATCACGCGAACTTAGCAAAAGTAAAGAAATTAATGTGAAAATAAAGTAAATAACAAAGAAAAAACCTACCTGGGGCTTGGGTTGACAGACCCGTGAAAACCCGTCACCCGTGGATAACGGGTACGGTTTTGACAAGGTGTGCAAACCGAAACACCGTACCCGAACCCGAATTACCCGTTTTGGAATAACCGCAGGTAAACCCATACCCGTGCTGTGCCCTACCAACTACACCATGTGTTCACCATGAAGCGCACATGAGGCATCCTCATGTCGATGTTCTCACAATCCAACTGGAGGCCCAGATGTCATTGAGGATGGAAGAGGTCCAAATGACTCGGATGATTTGTCATCAGATCATGTGACATGCAGAAATGCCAATTCAGGGTCTATACTTGCTGTAACTGGCAAGTGCGCAGTCTGGCAAGTGCAATGCACGGTTGGGTTGAAGAGGGGTATTGTCCAGTGTGGGATTGGTGAAGGGAGTGTCTTGAGGTAGTGTGGATATAGCAGCAAGGTTGGTGGTATGAAAGAAAATAAAGGAATGTATGGAGGAAAAATGAACTAAGACAGTGGGCTAGTCGAGGTCAGACATGCGAACAGCATAAGCTGTACCGGATGACGATGTCTGTGTCAATGACGTATTGAGGGGTGATGTCTTGTCCTGTGTGTGGAACAATGTGGTCCACCTGATGTCGGTATTTGTCCAAGAAAGGGTATTGTTGTAAATGAGTGTGGGAGGTATCAAGGTTATGGATGGAAAAGGATAAATGAACGTGGGTCCAGGTTTCAAGTCATGGCACGAGTGACAAGCTGTGGGAATAAGATGTCAGGTGCTGCATTGAGGCGATGTCGTGTGAACAATACACAATAGGGGTCAGTTCACTGTATTGGGAAGTCGTATGGTCTGTGGTCGAAGTCTGAAGGTATGTGTTTCAGTGATGGTCGGATTGGAGGGAACAGTGACATGTTGTGTGATTGAGGATTGTTGAGAGTGCACAAGCAGGTGAGGAATGTTGTCGGATCGTCGGGGAGGATAATGGTAGGCAAGGAATACAAAAGTGGAAACCATATATCCAGGAATGGCAATTGTCAATTACGTGTCAAGGCAGATGTCGGTTTCATCAATGAAGGAAGGTTGCCTTTTCCAGAGGCAAATCATGACGATGTAGAAACCGATCAGGAAGGTGATCACTATGGCACCAATGATCATTACGGTTATGAACTGTTTGGTGAGGATAGTCATTGTGCATCGGTTTGGGAAGACAGTATGTTGTACAGCGAAGACAATGAAAGTGACATCTGTTGGCAAGGCAACTATTTGGATACAGCAAGGTAATGTGGGGATGTGTCCATGGTCGGTCTGGATTGTTCTAGAAGAAAGGATAAAAAGAGAACAAGAACAAGAATAAACAACAATGTCCAAAAGAAGACAACAGGCAAAGGGGAACGAAAAAGGAAGGTGTGGTAAAGCGGAATTGTCATGGTGGGTAACGGAATCGGAATCGGAGTTGCGGAGTGTAAAACGTAACAATTTTCACCTGCAGATAACATGCACCCACTGTCTTTATATTTTGCTGATACAAAAGAAACTTTTACACCAGAGGTTAGAGGGTATGATGAGCACTACAGACTTATTGCAGAGAATCCAGTGGTGGGTGCTAGATTCTTTCACTTTATGGTAGAACTATTTATCAAACATGTTCTTGGTGTTGGATCAAACCATTCCAGCTTTTATGGTGACACTAAGGCATACTATGGCACAGTGGAGCAACAAGGACATCTCACTCTTCACATGCACATGCTACTATGGCTCAAAGGATGTCTGTCACCCCAAGAAATAAGAGACAGAATAATGAATCCCAACTCAGACTTTCAGCAAGCATTTGGGGAATATCCAGAAAGTGTTCATATTGGTGAATTCATGACTGGAACAATGGATGAAGTCAAGGCTAAGGTAATCCAGAAATCTGAACAAGAAGACTATGAGGATCCCACTCAGACTCTGCCTGAAGCACCACCACCTATGTGTACCAATAAGCATGATGTGAACAGTGACAACAATTGTCATGACTGCAAACAGGTGAATTCATGGTGGAAGAGATTTAAAAACACTGTTGATCATTTGATTTTACGCTCCAATGTTCATAATTGTGGCAGAAATAGTTCAAACAATGAGAAAGTCCAGAGAAAAGACAGACCCAGTTGCATGAACAAACATGGTAAATGCAAAGCTAGATTTCCCAGACCTTTGTTTGAATCAACAGAAGTAGACCCAAAAACTGGTGCATTAAATATGAAGATGGGTGAAGCTTGGATCAATACATTGACACCACTTGTGTCATTTTTACTTCGCTGCAATTCTGATATTACAAGTCTTCTTTCTGGTACTGCAATCAAAGTAATTGTAGCATATATTTCTGACTATATTACAAAGCCTGGATTGAAAACATACAGTATATTTGATACCATTAGAAGTGTGTTTGACAGAAACTCAGAAATGCTTGATGGATCCATGAAATGAAAAGACAAAGCCAGAAAACTCTTCACCCAGATTATAAATGTATTGACTGCAAAACTTGAAATTGGTGGTCCAATGGCTTCAATGCAACCCAGACCATTATACCAGTCACAAATTCATTCCTGTTTATTGGAGAAACTATGTGAGAGAAGTCCAAAAGGCCTGGAATCCAGATGAAAATGATGACATGCAAGTTGACTCTGAAAAAGTTGTACTGCACAATCAAAAGGGAAAATTCATAGGACTATCTGCTGTGCATGATTATATTTACAGACCAACTTATTATGAAGACATGAATTATGATTTCTTTTAATTTATTAAAAGACTCGTTCTTTATGAGACCTGGGTTAGTGAGGGTTCATAATTAATTAATTAATGTTCATACATCACCTATAGAGAAAATTCTTTTGGGCAAGAGATATGATTCTACTTCTGATACTGGAAAATCAGATACAGTTGGGGCCATGTGTGGACAAGCTTACATAAGCATCCAAATATGGGTTGTTGCACAAAGACAAATTACCTTCCAATTATACTTGTTTAGAGGGCCAGTGCTTTGCATGGCATGAACGTGTTCTTCCCAAAGGTCCATCCTTTACCCTCCACTGACCTACAATTACTATATAAATCATATTGAGGAACACTAATACACAATTCCTTTCAACCCCAATAACTTGATGCTTTTGTCAGTCTCCAACTCAAGTGTCAGACTGGTCTCAATGTCCATGAATGGAAATTCAAGAATAAGCATAGGTGGAACTTTATTGTAGAATAAGAATTGTTGTATATCAGATTGACACTTGAAACATCTTCTACATGTTTGTTAGGACAATGTTTGCATCCAATTCATAGTAGACTCTTGAACTGAAGTTTCTTCATGTAAAACATAACCAAGTTGATTATCCACTGGTTTTTCAGTAAATTTACACCTTGTACATTGATGCTGAAAAGATGCAACTATGGTGTCTATATGTAAAAGATCCTTGGCTAGAGTGGCAACACTGATTCCAACAGGTCCCATTGCAGGATGCTCATCATGCAAAACAGCTATTAATTGATTTCTGAGTTGCAGAAATGTTATATTGCCTTTCAATATATCTGAGAAGCCAACAGATAAAGTAGCCAGATAATCATTCATATCATGGAATACTTCAGACCATGCTATATGATTTTCCTTCCAGAGATCAAACAATACAACCAGGATGGAATCATATGCACAACTGTAATTATTTTCATCCCACCGCAAACCTGCTGGGGAAGCTGACATATTTGTTCATTGTTTTTTAGCTGCTGGCAGTTCACCAGTTTCCAACAAATGCGTCCTGGACAAATGTGGAATAGATCCTTTTGCAGTGATCAAAGGAGTAGAAGTTGACATGGTTGCTTGCTTATTTTTGTTCTTCTCAATGATGTGCTATGGACTGACTTCCATGGGAGCAATTGCCAGGGTATCACTGTCTGACCACTTCAAAGTTGCATCTGTTTTAACAGGAACATATTCAGTGTCTTTCCATTATTGAAAATTTTGAATGATTAATGACCAAACATTTTGTGCAATATGTTCTGGCAATGTGGCTTTATATCTCAATCTTGTAATGTCATCAAGAAGCTCTTGTTCCCTGAACTCAGCAGTAGGGATGAGGTGTTTGAAAGTTATAGCAATGTTGTTCAAGTTGAGAAAAAAATGTTTTTTCATTTGTTTTACCTGTGGGAAAATATGATTAATCATTGTTTGACATGTTGACATGTTTTCTGGTTTGCTCTTAGCTCTCTATTCACCATAAACATGACCCCTCCCATGTCCCTTTTATCAACACCTAGCTAGTACATACAGCCTCCATCTCTTTGGTTGTATGATATGCTGTTATTACATTATTCATGCAAATATGAGGTGATTTTCAAGAGAATTGAATAAAACTCTGACAATATCAGGCAAGTGTCAAGGAAGGTCCAACAAAGTCTCAGTATTTGGGAGTCCAGAGAGACCAGGCTTATTTTAAATTTTACTCAGTACTCTGGACAAGTCTCAAGGGAGGTCCGACGAAGTCCCGGTCTCGAGTCATCGAAGGGTCCAGAGAGACCGTTGTCAACAGCACATATCCAGAGGGTGGAAGTGAATAGTGCACAGACTGCACAATTACAACTCCCCTGGCACAGATTGCCCCCTCTCATGACTTATATTGGGGACTGAAGGAGGGCCATGCACAGACTGCACAACCACACCCTCCATGGCTCAGACAGCCATCCCCCTCCGTTGATTTCAGAAGGGTAGAAGGGGATCATATACAGACCGGATGATCACACCTTCCATGGCCCAGATGGCCACCCTTTAGAAAAACTGAGGAAACTAATAAAACTACACATCAGTACTGACCTCTGGTTGTGAAAAAGTTGGCAGAGGTGCACGAAGCATGAACACAAGGGACTGGATCTACTGAGCCCTCTTTGTTGACACAAATGAGGTTAAGGGGGTCCCCCATAACTAGTCCCTACTTGGTTTGCCTGTCTGACTGTTACGAGTCCCTATAAGGGAATCGTTCTATACGGTGGATTCTCAAACTCAGAGTCAGACTCTAATTTGCCAAGCTGTGGGAACAATTTTGTGAAACTGTGGGAACAATTTTGAAGACCTGGGAATAATTATGAAACTGTGTGACTGGGCGGAGTTGAGTGTGAGAATTTGTTGTCCCAATCAGCAAGAACAATAAGGCAGCTGGATCACAGCAGCCAATGTGGAAATGGGTAGTGTTATATCATTTTGGTATTCAATTGCAATCGGTTTCTTATAATAATCACATGCATTGGTAATGCAATGCACCATGTATGAATGAACAATATGTCAAAGGTATCTGTCATGTAGCTATATCTACTGTGTGTATTAGAATTGTTGATAATGAAAAGAGGTCGAACAGTGTTCATTGTACAGATGGTCGACATAAGTTTTGTCCATTTTAGTGTTACACCAGACTCAATTTGCCTGTAGCTTAAAATACACTACATTTCTGGATATCTCTTACAGAGAGAACTTGAAGAGAATGATGTTTTATGAATTTCCTCCTACTACACTCTAAGATTTGGAATACAATTGAAGGCAAGAGACAAGCCTCTTGAAAACATGGTATTTTTCAAACTGGTATATGTCCAAGGTTTTAAGGTATGGTCAATTAATAAAAGTTGGAGCTTGAAAGATTCTCTACAACTTTTCTTCTTACACTATGGAAAAATATCAAGTGGTTGCAAAGATATGAGACAAAGAAAATAGAAAATTTTGCAGGTAAGTGTAAGCTTGTTTGGCCATCAGCATACTCTGTTAAGATTTGCCTTTGTATCTCAGCAACCACTTGATATTTTCCCATGATGTAAAAAGAAAAGTTGTAGAGAATCTTTCAAGCTCCAACTTTTATTAATTGACCATACCTTAAAACCTTGGACATATACCAGTTTGAAAAAATACCATTTTTTAGAGAAGCTTGTCTCTTGCCTCCAATTGTACTCCAAATCTTAGGGTGTATTAGGAGGAAATGCATAAAATATCATTCTCTTCAAGTTCTCTCTATATAAGATACCCAGAAATGTAGTGTGTTTTAAGTTACAGGCAAATTGAGTCTGGTGTGATTAACATGGACAAAACTTTTGTCAGCCATCTGTACACCTGTCACACAGGTCCAGAGGTGTTTGGTGAGTGTTCAGTAGGTTTCCCAGCCTTGCACAAACATCTGTACAGTGTTTTCGGTGAACATGTTTGGTGCATGTCAGTAAACCAGGGTGACTAGATATACTGCACCGAACACATCGAACATGTTCGGTAAGTGTTCGGTAAGTGTTCGGTAAGTGTTCGGTAGGTGTCCCAGCCTTAATCTTGGGCAGTTCCCTTGCACAAACATCTGTACGAACAACGTATTGGATGTATCTGTAATGTAGATGCATGTACAATGTGTATTATAATTACTGACAATGCAAGCAGTGACTATTTGTCACACAGGTCCAAAGGTGTTCAATGTGTTCGGTCAGTGTCCCAGCCTTAATCTTGGGCATTCCACTTGCACAAACATCTGTATGAACAACATATTGGATGTATCTGTAATGTAGATGCATGTACAATGTGTATTATAATTATTGACAATACAAAGTGTTTTGCAGGTGTTCCTACCTGATTCTGGGGCATTGCAATTGCACAAATAATAGCAGAAATAAAAGTCTGGACAGTTGTTGGATGTGCATTATGTGTCACATTTGACATCCCATATTGAAGCAGAGCAAGTGCAAGCAGAATTATCAACATTAAGAAACTATGGAGTTCACACATTGGTACCTCAGATGTTGTTTCAATGTATTCATTGAATGGGCTTATAAGGGTGAGGTGTATAATTTGTTGATGTTTCATCAAAGGACATGAAAATAGTACAATAAATGCAGTCAACTGCATAATGATATGACATCAAGACAAAAGGACAAGGAACATAATTAGTCCAAGAGAAGCTCCAATCATGCCAGAACAAACTAATATGATGGGAAAGCAATTATTAAATAGCAAAGCATCATATTTATGGCAGGATGAGAAGAAGTGAAGGCTGGGCCAAGATACAATCCAATGGTATCAATGCAGGAACATAGCAACATAGGTAAACACAAACTAATGCTTCTCAGTACAGCAGTGAATTTTGTCATCAATTTAGATATAAAGGAGTAAATATGCTTGTTGCACTTGCAGATTTTGTCCAGTTAATATGACACGTCTTTGAACAAAAAGTTATGCATCACATATGAGAAGTAAAGGTTGTTTGATTGAATTTGTACAATGAATTGTAATTCAGTTTTGTGGACCACAAACCAAACATATTGGACATGTTTGGTGTGTTCGGTCAATGTGTTCGGTCAATATGTTCAGGTTACTATTGTCATATGTGATCAGTACACATTGAACATTGGATATAGTTAGCTATCCAGTGGTGATACAAAGAGAATATGCAAACATTACATCTGGATTATAGGTAGATAATGGATTTTCAATAGCTCATTCTCATCTTTTCAGCACAAAGGCACACCTCTTGTATATTGTGGATCCTCAAATTGCAGAGTCACAATCTAACAATGATTGAAGAATACAATATTTGGACATGTCACATATGTGTCATCAATGCTTGATGCCTGAATCAATAGCCAAATTTCAATTACAGTATATAGAAGACACATTTCATAGTAAACTGATGTATTCAGAATGGTTCCATGTATCATCGTGATTTACAACTTTCAATGGTTTACAGCCGTTGTACTATCTGATGGCAGTAACTGCACCTTTTTGAATCAATTGAGAAATTTGGACTTGGTAGAATTTTGGGTGCTGTGTTTTGAAATACTGCTTGGATCAAGATGGTTATACAGTTTATGATTCTGGTTGTATTTCGAGCCTAATAACAGACAAACATAGTACAGATGCAATAACGGCTCAAAGGACAAAAATAAAGAAGAATATGGTATATGTATTTCTAGGCCTTGAAAAGATGAACAACTTTCTCCGTCCAGTCTTCTTCATATGAGCTCTTTCGATGTCCTAACTTGACAGTATCATTTTGGGTGTCAAAAAGTACTGGTCTACCTTTTTATTTCATCAAAAACTCACCATATCCTAAATATTGTCTAAATGTAATTACAGGAGTAGATAGCCCTCAAGACATAGTACAACTTTCCCTGTATAACCATCTTAATCCAAATAGTATTTCATGAGATACAAAACACAGCACCCAAAATTCTACCAAGTCCAAATTTCTCAATTGATTCAAAACAGTGCAGTTGCTGCCATCAGATAGCAAAACAGCTGTAACATATCAACAGTTTGAGTACATACAATATTATACATCAGCATCAGTCTATATTCATATTATTGAAGCGTCGCCTTGTTTCCACAACACCCTCTGCATCATTACCCTCTTCCACATACCCAACATGCCGTTTGATGGCTATTCTGGGCTGTGTAGTTGGTGTAGGCAAAGCTGTCTTGTTGCGAATCATAGTTGCTTCCTGAGAATATACATCAGTATTCATTTAATTCTTGATGTATTGAAGTGTTACCTCTGTGAAGTCACTGTCTACCAGTGCCAATGACTGTAGATTCAGAATCATCTTGAATTTATTCTTCTTTACCGGAACTGCCGATATTGTAAACTGAACCTCCACTATATCACCAATTCTAAAGCAAGTTGGGTTTGTTGGAATGAAGCTAATAAATATTTCCATCAGTAGGGATGTGATCCCAATTCATCGTCACTCACCAATGTCAATTTCTATCAGACTTCAACTTGTAATAAAGTACGCAATTGTCCTGGCCATGAAAGTAGCGGGAATTCGCAAGTGAGGTTAATATGCCTTTTGGATCGATGGCATGCTCGAATGGAATGTGAGGGGAAGAGTTGTCGTGTCGGCGATCAGTGAAATATCGGGTTCCTATTGCGAGTGCCATGTAATCCATGTATGTAGAAGGCGTAAAAGCTTGCATTGCTTTGTCAGGAAATTGACGAGCTAATTGCCCACAATCCAGTGGCTGGTGCAAGATTTTTTCATATTATGACACAATTATTCATTAAGCATATACTTGGTGTTGGAGAAAACCATCCAGGAATATATGACAATACAGAAGCATATTATGGAACAGTTGAACAACAAGGACGGTTGACATTGCATATGCATATGCTCTTGTGGCTTAAAGGAGTATTATCACCATAACAAATCAGAGACAGAATAATGGATCCAAACTCTGATTTTCAACAAAGATTGGTGGAGTATCTTGAAAGTGTTCATATTGGAGAATTTCTCACTGGATCCATGGCTGAGGTCAAAGCCAAAATTGAAAAAAACAGTCATGATCATGATTATAAAGATCCTACTCAGACATTACCAGATGCACCGCCACCTATGTGCAATAAGCTGGATCATGTTTGCAATGACCATTGTTCCAATAAATCACATCTTCATGTCTGGTGGAACAAATTTTCAAGTACAGTTGATGATTTAATTATGTGGTCCAATATACATAACTGTGGTAGAAATATGTCAACTGGCGAGAAGGCCAACAAAAAAAGATAAACCAACTTGTATGAACAAGCATGGAAAATGCAAAGCTAGATTTCCAAGACAGACCTTTGAACAGACTGAAGTTGATCCTAAATCAGGAGCTTTGAACATGAAAAAAGGTGAAGCTTGGATCAATACATTGACACCATGCATAACATATCTTCTCCGATGCAACTCAGATGTGACTAATCTTCTCTCAGGTACTGCTATCAAGGCTATAGTAGCATATGTGACTGATTATGTTACAAAACCTGGTCTGAAAACATACACTATCTTTGACTCTATTCGGAGTGTTTTCACTAAAAATTCTGAAATGCTAGGAGGATCCATGAAACAAAAAGACAAAGCTAGACGTTTGATAATACAGATAATTAATTCATTGATATCAAAGATGGAAATAGGTGGTCCAATGGCATCTTTGTATCTGCTAGGTAATCCAGATCACTATACAAGCCACAAGTTTGTAACAGTGTATTGGAAAAGTTACGTGAGAGAAACAATGAAGGTGTTCAAATCAGACAAGGATACTGCTGAAAACAGTGAGACAGAAAAGGTTCTCTTGCAAAAAAACCAAAACCAATATGTTGGCTTTACGGCAGTCCATGATTACATGTATAGACCAGATATCCATAACATTACATGCCTATATGAATGGATACAATGGCAAGACGAGTAAAAATACCTACTTCAACATAGAAAAATCATAATGCTCAAAACAGTGATGATGAGTTGGACTTGATTGATTCAAATGCAAAAAATCAACAATATGAAGGAACAGCTGAATCTAATCTCAGTTCACCAGGCGATATTGATGACTATGAGCTCAATTTGGGAAACAATGAGAATAGAGTTGACAGTTCAAATGAAAATAGTGATTACAGTAGTAGTTATGATAGCAACACTGATCCAAGTGGGTCTATTATTGCTGATGAAGATGTAAATGATATTTCTAAAGAGGATAGTGATAATGCTAGCAATATCAATGGAACATCAGATTCAATTGGTTCTGATGACACAGACAATAAACAGGCTCATAAACATTTTTTGTCAGCTCATCCATTACATGGAACACACTGGATAGAATATCATTCATCATATAAAAATGTTGTGCCTAACTTTGTAGGAGGTTCACTTCCAAGAAGAGATTAAGGAGATAGAGAGTATTACTGTGCTACCATACTTACTTTATTCAAGCCCTGGAGAACAGGCCAAGATATTAAGAATAACAATGAGTCATGGGATGAGGCATTCACAGATTATAAATTTACATCACGACAAATCCAAATAATGGATCATTTTAATATTAGATATGAATGCAATGATGCTCAGCTCAAAAAGGGTGATGCTACAGCTGGTATATTTCATTCTTGGATGACATCAGAAGAAATGGATAACATGGATGATATCAATGAGAATGGTCATGGTGATGATTTTGGTGATGAGGATGGAATTGATAATGAGGATTATGGATTAAATAAATACTCGACCCTTGGATCAAAAGGAAGACTAATCAATGCACAAATGAATGCCACTGAAGATAGTGTCAGAAATGCTGATTGGCTGGATTTCAGTCCTGATGGCATCAATACAATTGATACTTCTCCACTTAAGCCTGAAATCATACAGCCTGGTGGTAAATGGAAAACAGCTGTTCAAGATAAAAGACAAGAAATCATTGCTGATAGAAATGCACGTGTCGCTAATGCTGAACACACCAGAAAAACTCATGCATCTGAAAATGACGTTAAAGTTGTTGACCAATCATATTTAAAACATGATTTCCAAGCAAAGATGCAAGTTGTTCAGGAATTAATAGATGGCACAGTTACTCTTTTCAAATTAAATACTGAACAACAAAGAGCATTTAGAATTGTTGCTAATCACACTGTGACTTTAAATTCAGATCAGCTAAAAATGTATCTAGGTGGCATGGGTGGAACTGGCAAAAGTCAAGTAATCAAAGCACTCAAGCATTTGTTTGAACATAGACATGAATTACATCGTCTTGTTATACTGGGTCCAACTGGAACATCTGCAGCATTACTGGGTGGCTCAACTTACCACTCATTCCTAGGCATTCGCATGAATAATGATACTGGTAATCAAAGTGTAACAATTGCTCAAGTGAGAGCAAGGCTAGAGGGAATTGATTATATTTTCATAGATGAAGTATCTATGTTGGCATGCCATGAATTATACAAAATCAGCTCACAGCTTGCCAAAGCTCTTAATGTATTTGATGTGCCATTTGGAGGCATTAATATTATTTTTGCAGGAGATTTTGCACAACTGCCACCTGTTGGAGGTGCATCTTTATATAGTGGTTCAGTAGGAACACAAATAGATTCTGGCCTGAAGCCCCATTATCAAGAAGCAGCTATTGGCAAAGCACTCTGGCATCAGATCACAACAGTTGTCATGTTGAGAGAAAATATGCGTCAAAAGACACAAACACCTGATGATGCATCATTGCAAACAGCTTTAGTGAACATGCGATATAGTGCATGCACCCCTGAAGACATCAGATTTCTGAGAAAGAGAATTGTTGGCAAATGCTCAGATCAGCCAAATGTTGCTGCAAAAAACTTCAGAAATGTTGCTATCATCTGTGGGGTGCACTCTCAAAAAGACAGAATCAATCAGCTTGGATGTGAGCGTTTTGCAGAGGATACAAATCAAAAGTTGACCCACTTCTACTCTATGGACAAATGGGGCAAAGAAAGTGATCCAGCTAATAAAACCAAATGGGGGAAATCGAAAGCAGCATCAAAGACAATTCACAAATCAAATCAGATTAATTTTGATGAACAACTTGAGATTTGGAAACTCAACCATGGAGCAACTGAACACTTTCCTGGAAAGCTCCCATTGTGTCTTGGCATGCCTGTGATAATCCGAAACAATGATGCAACTTAATTATGCATCACCAAAGGCCAGGAAGGCATTGTTGTTGGCTGGCAATCAATCAAAGGCCCTCATGATAAACGTGTTCTCGACACACTCTTTGTGAAATTGGATAATCCACCTCAATTGGTTCAAATACCTGGTCTACCAGATAATGTTGTTCCTATTGTGAAGAGCACAAAAACAATTCACTGTCTATTTCCAAGTGACCTAAAAGAATCTGTCGAAAGACAACAAGTATGGGTGCTACCCAACTTTGCTATGACAGCTCATGCATCTCAGGGAAAAACCCGCCCTTACAATGTTGTACATTTAAACAGCTGTTTTTCACACATGTCCTATTACACAGCTCTGTCTAGAAGTGCAAGTGCAGCAGGCACCATCATTATCCAAGGTTTTGACCCCAATGTTATTATGAGAGGTTGCAGTGGCTATCTCAGACAAGAATTCAGAGAACAAGAAATATTAGATGATATCACAAGGCTTAGATATGAAGGACAACTACCTGATCACTTAAATGGGCAACTCCGCAATACCTTGATTCGTCAATATCAATTATGGAAAGGCACTGATTATGTCCCTGTCAAAGTAGATGCAGCATTAAGATGGTCTGCCAGAGATCCACTACCTATTCTTCCTGTGGTTGTTGACAGTTCATGGCAACTCATTGGAAAATCCACTGATGGAAAAGCTAAGCAAAATTCACTTCAACAGGCCAGTCTTGGTTTTGTGGCCGCAAAAGGAAGCTCACCAGTAAAGCAAAATTTGAAACGTACTTATGATGAACATGATGAGACACAACTTTTGAGTAGGAAAAAGAGAATAATAACTCATGAAGGCAGTTGCACTATTCTTACTCCTCGTGGCATACATTGGGATGAGAACAACTGGAGTTGTGCATATGATTCACTCTTTGTTATTTTGTACAATATATGGGCAGAACATCCTGCAAGTTGGACAACAAGATTTCAGTCAATTCGAAAAATTTACCTGTCAACACTTGTACATGGGTTTAACATGATGGCTTCACAATTGAGCTTTGAAAATGTAAGAAATACAGTGAGAATGAAACTCCATGCCAAGAATCCAGAACAATTTCCCATGGGTACTACTGGCATCAGTGTTGCTACACTATGTATGGAAATGCTGAAACCACGAGATTGTATTGCATCTTCACAGCTCATTTGTTCTCACTGTGATTATGAAGGTCCAGAAAAAGATGACAAACTTACCTATGTATTGCATGCTGATCTATCTGTTTCTGGCTCAACATCTGATTGGGTGCAAACCATTGCATATAATGTTAGAAATAAATGTCCACAATGTAATGTTTCAATGATGCATACCATATACTATACAAAAACACCTGATTTGCTAGTATTAGAATATCCCAACATAAACATGATTACCAGCCATCAAATAACTGTAAATGTAAATGAAAAGTCAGTAAATTTGCATCTAAGAGGTATTGTATATGCTGGAGGATATCACTTTACATCTTGATTCATATCAGAAGATGGAACAATTTGGTATCATGATGGAATGACAATGGGAGCAACATGTAAGCAAAATGGCCACATTGGTATGATGTTGGATGATGATTTTAAAAGATATGAAAATAAAATTCTTGTGCTAGCAGTTTATGCACGAAACCAGTAATTTAATATCATTGAGGACTATTGGGTGGGAAAGTGGGACATTCAAAATTTTCACCAGCTGAAATTCATATTGGACATCAAAATTGGAGGAAATCTTCTGGGTGGGAAAGTGGGCCATTAAATATAGGAATGTTATAAATAGATTATATGATGTCAAACACTTAAGTTCTTATTGTTACTTATTGCCCGAGCACTGATAAGTAAGGGTAACAGTGGTAGTAGTAAATGCCAGGATAAACTGTTGTATAACTGACATTCAGTCCACTACAATGTTGGTTGACTAGTGATATACAAGTATGGCAGGAACAAGTGTAAGTAATATTGTCCAAGAGATTGGTAGTCTCTTGATCAAAGGCCCCAACTGCAGACAAATAGTACATTGTCACTAACAGAACAGGATAACATAGAATGTAACATTCCAAATTCCAACAATGTTCATATATACTATGATTATTCTTGTTATACATTACACAAACAAATTAGTGCAGATTATGTAGAATAAATAATGTACATTAAATGATTGAATAGAACCCAGAAGAACTCGTTCATGCCACGCTTGCGATGGCCCACTTCCCCAAGTATAAGCTTGTCCACACATGACCCCAACTGTATCTGATTTTCCAATATCAGAAGTAGAATCATACCTCTTGCCCAAAAGATTTTTCTCTATAGGCGATGCATGAACATTACTTAATTACAAACCCTCACTGAACCAGGTCTGATAAAGAACGAGGCTTTTAATAAATTAAAAGAACTTGTAACTGCTACTTCGGTTGATGTTATCACTGATCACAAGAATTTGGAGTACATTTCTACCATCTGGTTACTCACTCGACATCAAGCTCGTTGGTTGGAGTTCCTTTCCCATTTTAATTTTGTTATCCGTTTCTGTCTGGGCAAGCTGGGGACTACGCCCGATACCCTTACTCAATGCTGGGATGTCTATGCAAAAGGGGGAGATAGTGACTATGCCACAGCCAATCCACACAATTTCCACCCTGTTTTTGGGCCAGAACCACTGGCTTCGTCCCTCAGAGCTACTCCCCTCAAAGACATTATCCTTGGTGCTGGATTCACCATGGACGTCGAATCCCTCCACTCCGATATCATCTCCGGGCTTCAGGTTGATTCTGTTGCCTCTGGACACATTTCTCGTATCACCTCCAACCCAGATCCTTGCTGGTCTATGGACAATTTAGGCCTCTTACACCTTGATAATCATATCTATGTCCCTGATGTCAACAACCTCAGACTCTGGATCTTACGCTCCAAACATGACCATCCTACTGCAGGACATTTCGGACAGAACAAAACTCTCGAAATTATCCAGCGGGAATACACCTGGCCCAGACTCCGAACCTTCATCCGCGACTACTGCAAATCCTGTACAACCTGCACAAGATCCAAGACCCCTTGACATTGTCCTTATGGATTGCTCAAGCAACTTCCGATTCTAGAGAAGCCCTGGAACTCGATCTCCATGGACTTCATTGAACAACTTCTGGACTCCAAAGGATTTACAACCATTTTGGTTGTAGTAGACCATCTATCTGAGCAAGGGATCTTCATTCCAACCCACGATATGATTACCTCCCCTCAGCTCGCCCACCTTTTTCTTATTCACATTTTTTCTAAGCATGGAGTCCCTAGTCCCATCACTTCTGATAGAGGCATGGAGTTTGTCTCCCATTTCTTCCGGTCTCTCAGAAAAGCTCTCGACATGAGACTCCATTTTACCTCCAGTTATCACCTTGAAGGAGATGGCCAAACCAAACACGTTAATCAAACTCTTGAGCAATACCTCCATGTTTATTGCAATTACCAGCAAGACAACTGGTCTTCACTCCTTCCTCTCATGGAGTTTGCCTACAACGATGCTCCAAATGCTACCACCAGACTTTCGTCCTTCTTTGCTAATAAGGGTTATCACCCAAACCTTTCTGTTCACCCAGAGCATGACCTCTCCTCCACTCACATGTGAAAGTATGCTGTGGACCTCGATGAGTTGCATCAGCAACTCCATCAAACCATCTCCGAGGCCCAACGACATTACCAGCATTATGCAGACTTGAAGCATGGTTTGGCACCCGATTTCAAGGTATTGGAATTCATCTACATTAAAGCTGAATATTTCCAGACTACTAGACCTTCAAAGAAG
Source organism: Hygrocybe punicea (assembly GCA_963556145.1). NCBI lineage: Eukaryota > Fungi > Basidiomycota > Agaricomycetes > Agaricales > Hygrophoraceae > Hygrocybe > Hygrocybe punicea. Next base: position 2,836,040 of record OY744464.1, read on the forward strand.
CTCTCCGAGAAGAACTTGGGGCCTTTCGAGATTATCACTAAGGCCGGAACCCACTCCTATACACTACATCTTCCGGAAACTCTCCACTCTTTTCACCCCATCTACTATGTCTCTCAGCTCAAGCCTGCCACTCCAAATACCATCCCCAATGGTGTCCAACCTCCGCCTCCTCCGGTCACTGTTGACGGAGAACCGGAGTTCGAGATCTCTGAAATCCTTGACTCGAAAATTGACAACCATCATTGTGCCTGCAAGTTACTATGCCTTGTATGTTGGGAGGGTTACGAGGGCACCGACAAAGAAACCTCTTGGATTCTGGCTTCCGAACTTGGACATGCCTCTGAAATTGTTTTGGACTTTCACTCCGCATACCCTTCCAAACCTGGCCTGCTTTATTAACTTCTATAATCTATTTACATTTTGCTTTCTGTGAAGTTAAATCTTTGGCCTATTTACTGCCCCCTTCTCCCAAATATTCTCCCTCCTCCCACTCCATTTCCACCTCCTCCAACTCAAAGTCCTCAGACTCTGAAGCGAACTCCGGGAGTTCATAGGAGTTGTCCCTTAAGAACTCCACGTTCTCCAGGTGGTTGGCCATTTGAGTGACCTCTCTGCGGATGTCCTCCATGGTGTCCCATGTCCCCTCACATGCTACGGCCACCCACCCCAGCATCACCGTGTTCTCCTTTGTTGCCTGGAGCAACCTCAGGAGTAACTCCTCCACCCACACCGAGGACTTGCTGCTTTTCTTTACCACTGGCTCCACTCCGCAGTACTCCGATCTGGATTCCTCTTTTTCCTCCTTCCTTTTCTTTTTCCTCACCGCGCCATCTTCTCCTTCTACCTCGCACCGCACCTTTCTTTTCTGGCACAACATGCAACTCCTTGTCTTGCTGGTCTTTGGCCACACACAATCCTCCCAGTGCTCCGTGCATGCCTTGCACTGGACAGCCCTGTTTCTTTGTCGGTCCACTTAGTTGCCACTGTTTTACTTACCGTCTCTTTTTCTTTTCCCTTTCTCTGCACTCATGAGTCCTTGTCCAGCTCCAGACCCCCCTGCCGCGGCCTTGCTTCCTTGCTCCTCCTCCGCCTTTTTCCTCTTCTCCTCCTCTGCCTTTTTCCTCTCCTCCACTTTTCTCCTCTTCTCCGCCTCTGCCTTGTTTATCTCCTCCCGCTTTCTCCATGCTTCATCTTCTGCCTTCCTTTGTATTTCCTCCTCCACCAAACGCTTCCGCTCTTCCTCTGCTTTCCTCTGCTCCTCCTCCTCTTCCTTTGCCCTCAGCTTGGCGAATTCCTGTTCCATTTGCTTGATGTGGGCTGCAAGTTCCTGTGAGGACGACATTTTTTTTGTGGAGTTGTCTCCTGGTCCAGGAGTTGCCTTTATACCGCCTGACTTCCGCTTCAAACTCTGCTGCGATTCTCCCTTTGTTCCACAGGCATCTCAAGGGTTTGACACTAAGGGGGAGATACTGTCATATCCATGCAACTTTGAAGGATTCTGATAAACTCTGCTCCGGACTTTTCCACTGTTTTATCCTACTAGATGGTACCTGACCGTTGCTGCAGTATTAGTTATTTTATTTTATTTTATTTTATTTTATTTTATTTTATCGTCAATTTATTTGTTATCGTATTTGTGATTTTTATTTTATTTTATCTTATTTTATTGTAAATTTATTTCCTACAGGGTGAATTTATTTTGTTTTATTTGAATTTATTTATTTTCAATTTATGTTCTGTTTTTTGTATTCAATGGTCTGATGTTTGTGAGCAAAGCGAACAAACACCTGTGGTGGCTACTGATAACAGTATTACATGCTTTTTGTGCCACTGATGTTTGTTGGCTTCGCTCACAAACACCCATAGCACCCGTCCTGCAGTGTTACATGCTTTTGTGCCACTGATGTTTGTTCGCTTTGGTCACAAACACCAGTGGCACCCTGTTCTCCAGTGGCTGCAATATGTTGCTTCAGGCTGCTGTCTTGAATTTTATTTGAATTTTAACACACTTGTTTACATTGTTTTGAATTTATTTGCACATTTTGTACTTATCCGGGCTCAGCTTCGCCTTGCATGTTGCTGTCTTCAATTTTATTTGAATTTTAATGCACTTGTTTACAATTATTTGCACATTTTGTACTTATCCGGGCTCGGCTTCACCTTGTGGTTATACTTATCCGGCTCGGCTGCGCCTCGCGCTTATAGAAGGGGACAACAGTGCCTCGCGTGGCTAAGCAAGCAAGACCACGTGAGTATACGCGAAAAAACGCAAGCATACCCGAGCCTCCCACGCCACTGACCCCCCTTCCTCCCCTTCCTTTTAGATCTTATCCTCTCACGTGTGTTATTGTTCCTTTCCCTTGTTACACTCTATTCTTCTTCATCTCCATTTCTCCAAACTCCTATCCGTTCCTTCCCCTTGTTTACTTGTCACCATACATAGCAACCTTTTGTTACTTTTAACCTTCTCTGGTTCCCCTTCCAGAGTTCTTCTTATCTTTACGTTACTAAGGACTTAACAATTAGTTTACCAAGTATATAAGTTAGAACTACAAGTCCTGTAACTCTGTTCTGAAAATCAACTTGAGTTCCCCTCATCCTTAAACTTAGGGCTTCACCTTAAACTCACTATAGTCTCTGTCTTTAGTCCAAACCTCCAGACTAATTTGGCTCTGTCTGCTTGTGCTTACTCAGTATGACTCAAGGAAGTAGCATAACTACTTCAAGAGTTCGCACCTCCGGTTCTCCGACAACTCCATTCCATCTGGTGTTGCACGCCTCTAACAAGTAGGGTTGAGCAAATGTGAGTTAATTGTCATCACACTGTTTTGGAGAGTTGATCTGTTGCTCCCTAAGCAATTGCTTCGTGACTAAGAGTGTTACATGATGTTGCAATATAGGAGAGATGGCAGGTAAAGAAGAGGTTGATGAAGACTCAAGACACTCTATGTAGTTTTATTTACATTATGGTCTATTTCAGGCAAGTTAGCAATGCCTAAAAAAATTCCAAATAAATAGCATACAAAAATTTGAGATATCTAACTGAATAATCAATACATTATAAATACAATAACATTTTTCAATCCAAGACCCAACAGTATCTATCTATCACTAACCAAGGTTTAGAAAGTCATATTCTTAGTGAATCTCAAATTTTGAGTTTCAGCAGTCAGAATCCCATCAATCATGATAAAAAGTGATTTTAAGATGATATATCATATTTTTACAGTCTTGCCATACAATAAATTCATGATATCAATTTGATAACAACCCACCACATTTTCACTGAGTCATAAAATAATAGTACATTTTTTATCCTCCACCAATCTATGTTCGTGCCTGCAAGGTATTGGCAATACAAGGGGGAGAGGTGGTTATTTGTAGTTAAATGGGTAATTGGCTTTTTGGGGGAAAAAACATGTGGGGGTTTTTTCAAATCTGAAACAAGAGTCCAAACCTAATCAGAGACTGGTGAGCTGTGAGGGTGGGTGGGAACAGCAACCTCGTGAGCATGGAAATGATTAGGATGTGAAGAAGCGTCGAATTGGGGGGGAAATGTCGATGAGAGATGGGTGGTGATGATGTAGACGCGGGTGCTAGGGAGTGGCGGGCAGGTTGTAATTGAAGGGATGGCGGGTGGGGGAAAGAAAATGCTCTGTTAGAGCAGAGAAGAACTTGAGCGATGCAAGTTGTTGATGGGCAGAGATGAGGATCGCTGCGCCACAACTTGCTAAATTCGTACATAGACATAATTCTAATTTTACACTCATGTTTCGTGTATTTTAGAAAGTCATCTATGTTCGTGCCTGCAAGGTATTGGCAATACAAGGGGGAGAGGTGGTTATTTGTAGTTAAATGGGTAATTGGCTTTTTGGGGGAAAAAACATGTGGGGGTTTTTTCAAATCCAAAACAAGAGTCCAAACCTAATCAGAGACTAGTGAGCTGCGACTCCCACAGTATTAGGAGCCCAGCGACGCGTTAGGCAAAGCAGACTCCCCATGATTAGGAGGTGGGTGACATTACTCACAGTATCAGCGGAGAGGAGGCATTGCATAGCATAGGAATGGTTCTAGGATCGGGGATCCTTGCATATATGGGGCCATGACGACAGCGTGTTCACGTAGGTAGATTAGGAAGGATTCGCTTGACCATCGGCCTATTGTTTTGACGACTTCGAATGGGACTCCTCAGAGAAGGAGCTCCAGGGTGACGCCGATGCAGATACCATGGCCTAGTAGATATCTGGGCAGCTGCGGTTGTCGCGGGCGCGCGCAGGGGATCTGGATCTGCGGTGTGAGTTGCTGGGTCGGTTCGCTTCGCGGCTGCGCCGGGAGGGGGGTATATTGGGATTGCCTACAGGTGGGATTGGGATGCGTTGATCCGCCTGTGATGGCGTGTAAGGAGGAGGCGTGGCATGGGCATGTGTGGCGCAAAGTGGTGCATGCGAAGTGCAAAAGAGGCAGTGTGGTGGCATGCATGGTGCAATGTGTGGCATGCGGGGGTGCAATGTGTGGCATGCGCAGTGCAAGGGAGGCAGTGTGAGGCAATGTTTGGATGATATGAGAAGGCGGTAGAGGGTGGCGGTTGTGGCATCATGAATGGTGTACGGTGGTGAGAGGGGAGCGTGTGGGAATGATGGGTGACGAGGAAAGGGTTAGCTGGGATTAATGATGCGAGAGGGGGGGGGACTGACCCGGAAATCCCGGTCGTTGTCTTTGATTCGTCGGTTGTCCCAATAGACTTCCTCTTTGGTCTGGCGTAGTACGTCTTCATCGATGATCGATAAGTTGTATGCGCCAGCGGGTGTGGGGATGGTGATGTGCCAGAGTCGTCGCTGGCGTGCTTGGTAGAGGATCAGCATCTTTTGGTCTAGGGGGTCGCGGGAGGATCTCATCTTGTGAATTTGAAGTTTGCCCCAGAAGGAGGCGAGCATGGCAACGCGGTCGGCGGGCCAGTCAGCTTCTTCCATGGCTACTATCATCCTTGGAGCGGCTTGGCAAAAGTCCTCCCATTTGATGTCTTTGTTGTCGAGCGTTTTGTTGGCATTATGGGTGGAGGCGGCGGGGACCCAGGAGGTGGAGCCGTCTGCCTTGCGAGCGATGACCATGGCGTCATCATCTACGGAGGCGGGGTTCCGGAGGGCCTCATCGAGGCCGTCATTAGTGTAGTACCAAAGCTCTACATATTCACCTTTGTGCATCTTCCTGGTGGCGTAAGTGGAAGGGATGACCGGGGTTGTGGTGGGCATGGGGCGGTCAGGGATTGGGATGTATTTAGTTTTGTTCTTCTTCATCTCTTCCTTACGGAGGGTTTGTTGTTCTTCGGCGGTTGTGATGGCTAATTGATCTGCTGCGACCTGGTCTAGGGCGAGTTGTTCTTCCTGTCGGATGATTTCGTCGTGTATCTGGTCATGCCATTGCTGTTTGTCGACGTTGTTCCCGAGCTGCCAGATGTTCGTTAGTATCTGGATCGCTTGGGCCTCGGTTGTTTGAGCATTGACGAGGGGAGCCCGAGTAGGGGCATAGGCAGCAGAGGCGTAGTCGGGGCAGTGTGCGAGAGCAGGGTCGAAAAGAAGCGGAGGCATGATTGGATTGATAGGTAGTGAGTGCGGAGGAAAGAGAGGGGAAAGAAAATGCTCTGTTAGAGCAGAGAAGAACTTGAGCGATGCAAGTTGTTGATGGGCAGAGATGAGGATCACTGCGCCACAACTTGCTAAATTCATACATAGACATAATTCTAATTTTACACTCATGTTTCGTGTATTTTAGAAAGTCAAACTTGCCTGGAATAGACAATAAAATTATTTAGCAATAAA